>OX104067.1:110648743-110761139 GCA_944474145.2 Dicrocoelium dendriticum
ATTCTGAATATGCCACGGTGAAAAGTAGAATAGTGAAATCCAGTGGCACCTTGGCCAATGAGAATGTTAGAAATAATTTTGATTCAAAAAACGTATAGTGCCATCTTCATAATCTGCCTCACCTTGGACTGTGTCCAAGGTCATCCTCACACACGCGTGACGTGCGTGCTACTGGTTCATTTGGATTATTTCCCTCTATCCTCTCTCCATCTTCTCGCAGCGTTGTCACTGTACGCTCATTCGAACCGGATTTACCAGCTCTACACAGTGATCCATCATACGTGGAAATATCTTCTACGATTAGAGGCTGTGCCATCACTAAGCGTTTTCACTGGCATCTGTGATTAAGCGCAAGCGTTTAATTCAATCGTATTGAGCCGATTGCCATTCTGTGTGACACCATTCGATACAGAATTCTCGAGGCAGGCCGAAAAGCCTAAGCTTACTCCGATCCAGTGTTTCTCAACACAGCTGTGAAAGAATCTGTGTTCAGCGCTCTGTTCAGGTTGCAGTCACTCGCCATTCCTTGTGACCTTGTCAGCCAGTGCGGCTGCATTACCCATCACACGGACCGCGCGACCACGCCGACCGCTCATTTGACCTTGCAACCACCACGCTCGCCTGACCGATGTGCGCCGCTCTCAAAGCTGTAAAAGTACAGAACGCTAACCAACCCACTGGGTCAGGTAACGACACCAAATTGAATGGCAGAAAGGCGAAACCGAAGAGACTCCCATCGAAAGGCATTTGCGGGTTAGGAGAATGTCATCGGGTAGTAAAAATCGGTCTAGCTTGTTCGCACTGTTTGGAATGGTACCATACGAAATGTGCAAATGTGTCCCAACAACAGTTACGGGAGCGAAATAGCTCCCAAGATGCATTTTGGTTCTGTACTGCGTGTTCCACCATCCCCCTCGTTAAGTGCTTGCTTATCCTAGCTGAGAAATGCGACCGGTTAATCGCAGAAGCAGAGCAGAGGATAAACAATAAGATTACTTCAATGGGAGCGAGTATGGACCACAGAAGCGTAGCGGCTGCTAAGCAACGGAATGCTGAACAAATCGCTTCCCCTGCACCGCAATCAGCCATGTCTCCATCTCCGTTGTCTTCTCCAACTTTGGTAGAACGCCGGGCGAAAACAGACTGTACCTACGTGAATCAAGCAGTACTCACAGCAACGAAAATCAGGCACCATTCAAAACGTCTGGTTAAGCAAATTCCACTAGACCTGACATCTAGTATTAACAAGGATGGAGCAGCCAAACACCAACCCTTGGTACCTGTAGCTCAAATATCTCTTGTCGAGACTAAGCCTCCCAGAACATCGGTTACATATGCAGAGATTGCTGCAAGGGTCCACCGAGAGGCCGCCGTTGCGTCCTCTTCCATTGTAAACACCGTTAACGCAAATGGAGAGAAAAACAGCAAACAATCACTTGTCAACAAGTCAAGACAAATGAGTACCATACCTTGTAGATCGATTAAAAAGGGATCCAACAACAGTGCCCGGACTGTTGTATGCTCAAATGTCCCTGAATCTACCGCCATCACATTGCGGGATAAGTTATCAGACGACCAAGACCAATGGAACTCATTGTGTATGCAGATGAGTATCAAAGCCAAGCCCATAAACTTGTTACGAATTACTCGTCATCCGAACTCGCCACACTATGGTGAACCCAGACTTATTCGAGTAACTCTAGAATCCTCCACCGACGTGGAAAATGTTTTGCTCTCCGCAAGCGCGCTAAAACACGAATCCTGTGGGATACGTATCTATCCTGATGTCCCTTGGAGCGCGCGACAACCAAAACGAAACACCGAAGAGGGGCACAGCAAGCAAGACCGCCTAAACACAGTCTTCATACATGGCGTGCCAGAACATCCTTCTAACCATGTTCAAGAGACCGGAAAGCACGATTTAGAACAGTGGCGGTTCATTCGTGAAACACTTTCTTTGGATGATGTTGTGGCACTATCGCTCACCAGGATACCTCTCTCATCGAATTATAGAGGATGCGGCCCTAGAATCCTAAAACTTGTGGTTCAGTCAGAGCAACAAGCAAAGGATGTTTTGGATCGATGGCGGAGAAATCGGAAACATCTTCCTTCCGAAATTCGGTTAAAGGTCGCAAACAATTCGCACAGCTCAAGTATTAAAGCAACTGAAGCAGCAAGCATCCTGACGAATGTACAGAAGTGTAACTTGACTGCTGCTTTAATTGACTCTGACGTAGGTCTAAACGAAGGCTGGGACGCACCTTGGCCGAATCAAGTTGCAAACGAGGTATCATTGACCCATCAAAAAAACGAATAACTGCCGACCTCCCATCGGTCGGCATTCTCCCACACTTGACAGCTTCACCTCTCTGCGGGCTCCTAGAGACCGAGAAACTGGCCTGCTTGTATACAAATGCTCAGGGACTTTCTAACAAACTGGCTGAACTGAAAGATCGCCAAGCTTCCGGCTCGTATGATGTCATTGGTATCACCGAGACATGGTTGCACACGGGAATGACGGACGCTGAAGTGTCGCTACCCGGCATGTCGCTGATCCGGAACGACAGGCTCACAAAAGGAGGAGGGGTAATCCTGTACTACCGAAACGACTTACAGTGCGAAGCCGTGGAGGATTCAGATTCGCAGTTCCCCGACTCTCTTTGGTGCCGGTTGCAGTTAAAAGGCAGGGACGCTTGCCTTATTATCTTGGTGTACCGCGCCCCTAACTCAACACCCGAAACCGACTACCACCTAATGGCTGCTTTAAGGTGCAGTTTACAACCAAAGTACACTCACATTCTTATCATGGGTGATTTCAACGTACATTGTTTAGAAGCCCCTGCCACGATCGGAGAACAATTCAAAACCGATTTACAAGATCTAGTAACTACTGTTCCTCTTTACAACCACATCACTTTGCCCACTCGGTTCAGAACTGGTAACAGGCCATCTGTGCTGGATCTTGTGCTTACCAACGAGGAGCATATGATTGATGCGTTGGTTTTAGACTGCCCGTTGGGTCGCAGTGATCACGCAGTCATCAGTTTCAACTTCGTCTGCTATGCAGAATATCGGAATGATAACGATGATACTGTGCGAACCATCACAAGGTACGACCGACTCGCCCAGCTAGTCAGCGCCACAACATGGTCTTTCCTCGAAGAAGAACCCCCGGAAGTCGCCTGGCTCGAGTTCGTCAACACATTCAGTCAGCTGATTGCACAGGCTTCAGAGATAAAAGCTTGCAATAAGTGCAAATCCGTTTCTTTCGTTAGGAGCAGAACCCGAAAATGGATGACAGTACGCAACGCAGCATGGCGAGTGTACAGAGAAGCTCCAGCACCAGAAACTTGGGACAACTACGTAGCCCAACGTAACCACTGCACTCAACTGTTAAGAGAAGACAAAGCCGCCTATCAGCAGAACATCGCAAAAACCTTCAGTGCTAACCACAAACTGCTGTACAAGCACGTTAATAGCCTACGAAAGGTGAGGCAAGGATTTCCTCCACTCAAGACGGCTGATGGCCCAACAAGAACGTCTATGGAAGCTGCAAACGCGCTGCAGATGCAATACGCCCCCACGTTTCAAAGAGTCTTGCCACCAAGCGATCTACCAAGCTTTGTATTCTGCTCACCAGGACTAACCCACATCAATTTTACCGCAGAGGCTGTATTGCAAAAGCTGACTTCTCTACGCAAACACAGCTCGCCGGGTGTCGACACCATTCGTCCAGAGGCATTGGGAGCAGCAGCAAACCAACTGGCAGGACATTTAGCTCAGTTTTTCAGCACTGCTTAGACCAGAACCAAGTTCCCGCCATGTGGAAGCTTGGAATAATAAGCCCGATTCACAAAGGTGGAAGCAGATCTGATCCCTCCAACTACCGCCCAGTAACCCTTCTTCCTATACTCTCCAAGGTCATGGAATCCATAGTTGCCGATGCACTGGTGTGCTATCTGGAAAACTGCAACCTCATCACTCCTGAACAGCACGGTTTCCGTCGACAGCGGTCATGTACAACTAATTTACTAATTGCACGCAGTAGTTGGACCGAGGCAGCCGACGCTGGAGAAGGTGTTGATGTGATCTACCTGGATTTTTCCAAGGCTTTCGATCGTCTAGACCATCGGATACTACTATCCAAGCTGCAGCATTACGGGATCGGAGACCCTCTTTTAAGCTGGATCGCCAACTTTCTATTTCAAAGGCAATTAGTGGTCAGAGTTCGGAGCTCTTTATCGGACCCCATACAAGTCGAGTGTGGTGTGCCGCAAGGCTCGGTTCTAGGTCCACGTTTGTTTTTGGTGTTTATTAATGACCTTGCACAGGGAATCGCTTCAAACTTCCTAATGTTTGCCGACGATATCAAGATCTGGCGCAGGATCCAGGCGAACGCCGACCAACATGTGTTTAAAGTGACTTAGATACAGTGTATCAATGGTCGATCCAAAACTTATTGCATTTCAACGTCAGTAAATGCAAGGTGCTTTCCATCCGACATCAAAGCAGCTACTCATACCGACTCGGAACGGATGTACTGCAACAATCAACTCTCGAACGTGACTTGGGTGTCCTGGTTCAAGATGACTTGGGTTGCTCCAGGCAATCCGAAAAGGCCTCGAAGACCGGGAACCAACACGTCGGGCTGTTGAGGCGGGCGTTTGGACAAATAAACAGCTCCATATTTCGACAAATGCTCAGTGCGTATGTTCGCCCCCATGTCGAATATGCAATTCAAGCCTGGCATCCATGGCTGAAACACGACCTTAATGCACTGGAGCAGCCACAACGCCGGGCATCTAAGAACGTAATTGGAATGCGCAATCGGTCCTACCAGGAGAGGCTGCGACGACTAGGATTGTTCAGTGGAAGCTATCGCAGGCTACGAGGCGACCTGATTATGACATACTTGATTCTGCGAGACCCACATCATGTGTGCCGCCCTTTACTGCAACTCAGCAGCAATACAAACCTGAGGGGCCACTCATTAAAACTCGCAGAACAATACAGTCGTCTGGAGTGCCGCAGAAATTTCTTTTCCATCCGTGTCTGTCACCCGTGGAATGCTCTCCCAGAATCGGTCGTCTCTGCACCGACACTAACAATATTTAAAAGACGGTTGGACGATGCACTCATCCACTTACACTTTGTTACTTAACACTATGTCTCCATCCTACACCTGGAGTTTACCATGGAATTATTTGTTGTTAACTGTAGGTGCTGTGAATCTAAGAGGATCGCAGGACTGCAGCGAAGCAAACGATAAGTCCTTATTTTCGTATTTAAAGTATTAACTATTTTACTATCCTTATCATCATAATTGTTATGTTGATATCCCCACCAACTATCCAACGGGGCTTGTAAAGCAACGCTTCTTAACCCGTATAAATTCATTGTTCATTGTTCATTGATACTTGTTCCGTAGGGTCTTCGAGATAACACTTTCAGTTTTAATGGCACTTTCCATCACGGCACACAGCGGCAGATGTTGTAGCCTGCTAAATACTGGCTGGATGCTCAGTTGACAGCAGACAATCTTTGCAATGCAGTTAAAAGATGCAGCGAAAAATGTACGACTCAGAAAATGTCGCAACCAGGCTATCGTTTTCCTATATGCCTTCTATGACTATAAGCCAACTTCCCGCGGATTTTGCCAGATTCGTGAGATGTTCATCTGTATGTACATCGAAAGACAATTACAATGCGTCTGCTTTATATATATATGTATATATATATGTATATATATATATATAAACAAAAATATGTATAATGGATATCTAGCCATCGAGAAACCATGAATTGATTGCGGATACTAAATACATAGGTCAATAAAGGAGAATACACCATAATACTATTTTTCTTTTGCAAACACCACTTTGTCATTTTGCTCAGTTCATTTATTGCTGTTTTGCTAAGTTGGATTAGTGCGAAAACTCATGCAAACTTTCCATTGTGTGCAATTACTAGCCTTGCCCTCAACTGTCTCCAGCCAACGAAGTTATTCACCTCTTACTCCCTAACCTGGAAAAGGTAGTGGGCGGACAAAAGCTAGACTTGAATTCCATGCTTTGACGTTTGTCACCATGCGGTAGGTTGACCACTGCGCGATTTCATCCAGTGCGGCCCTGCGCGAGCGAAAAGGGTACGCTGTGGTACATGCACGAATGGCTTGCGTAGGAGATGATCTCGCCACCTCAGTTTGTGCAACGAGATTAGCTTATCGAGAAGCGACGTCTAACATCGACGTTGTTATCGTGGTGTTCCCACCACACCAACACCGTTCCATAAAAAAGAAACTAGCGTGTTTGTACAACTTGGATAGCATTCGGCATTTTGGATTCGTTCATCTTACCACTGATTTTCAATGCCTACGTGCGTCCTCACGCTGAATGTGCACTCGGGGCTTCGCATCCTTCCCTAAAGCTTGACCATTGCAGCGCTGGTAACCCCCAACGTTGAGCAATGAAAATTGACAAAGATTTGATCAACTTTCCGTACTTGCAATGACTGAGTTCCGTCGGGGTTTTCTGTGGACGTTATCAGCGGTAGATTGTCAAATACTGAGCGCCCGCAGTCACATGTGCCTCCTGCATTTTACTCCATGCCGGAAAACCAACCTCAGAGGCAATAGCCTGAAGCTGAGTTAAAAACACAGTCTTCTACAGTGTGTCGACAAAAGTACTCCTTCTTCCGGGTCTGTCAACCATGGAAAGCCTTTCCAAACTCAGATTCCTGTGCCCCAATATTAGTCGTCTAAAAAACGCGTAGATGTAGACTAAAAGGCTTAACACGTTGTTACTTTAACGGACATTCTGGATATATTCTAGTTAACTAGTATCTTCGTAATTATAACCATCAGTGATGCACGTACATCCGTGCAGACTGGTAAGCAATCTGCTTGTTTCGTGATTGAACTTTCTTAGATGTCACCAAATGGACGGCATACAAACTGCAGCTTACGAGAATCAAAGCAAGGAAACATGGCTCAGCCTAGGAGCTGAATCCGATGCCCACCTCCGACTGACAAGTGTCTGTAGTATTATAGCATCCGGATGTAGGTAACCAAAAGCGAAAAGACAAGCTGCGATCAGTTAACTCAAGAGTCCCTTGAAGGTCGCAATTCATCTGGTGAGGGAGCTACCCTATCATCTACACGGCAGTAACGTGCAAGTCACTGGATATTGAGCGGCGTTATATATACAAATATAAATCAGACAGCCATCACATGCCCGGAAAAGCACTGTACGCGCATTTCATCCTTTCGGGAATCATCAGCAGTGCGCATTCCATCGGACCCCTGGTAGGGCTCGAACCCGCAACTCGACTGTTGTCAGTCCGTGGTTGAGACCACTGAGCTACGGCGGACGGCAACAACTGTCGTGAATAATTTACTAGATGTGATATAACGCCGCTCACTATCCACTGAGTTGCACGTTACTACCGTGCAGAGGACAGAGTATCCCCTAGTAATCACTACGCAGACCAAACTGCTTATAATGCCATAGGTTAATTAACGGCTTAAGTTTGGTGCGTTCGTCGCCTGGTGAGGGGGCTACGTTGTTCTCTGCACTTTAGTGACCTGCAGGTCAGTGGATAGTGAGCGGCGCTATATCCCATCTAGTAACTAATTCAAGATGGTCGTTACCGTCCGCCGTAGCTCAGTAGTCTCAACCGTGGACTGGCAACGGTCAAGTTGCGGGCCCAAGCCCTACCAGGATGTTGTGTCGGAACGCCGCTACTACTCTCACCACTAACGTTAGGGAGAACACGAACGAGCAGGAACAGAGATTCAAGGGGTCTTTACACAGGGAATCCAGTTACTTATATTGCATGGCGCACAAACATGAAAGCCAACCAGGGTGCGAAAGCAAGCAGATAATTAAAGCCAATAAGAACGGAACAAATGAGAAACCAAACAAGTGCACATAAAAACATAAGGCGGGAGTGATAGCGTCAAAGTACGCCTGCGATCTTAAGGCAAACTCATCGACTACATATATCCAATAGGGATGAGTAAATGATGCGTTAAAACAAACATCGTTGAATCTCCAAAGTAGAAGGAAAGTCTGCAGTCATGAACGGCTACAGATGCATACCCGTATTTTACTTTCACCTGCAACACAGGATAAGATGGAATGCGCACTGCTAACGATTCCCGAAAGGATGAAACGCGCGTACAGTGTTTTTTTTCGGGCGTATGATGGCTGTCTGAGTGAGTCTAGGTGTGACAAATTTCTACCTATAACATTCAACTCTCCCTACTACTTCTCCCTCTCTCGCCCTCTCTCTCTCTATAAATATATGCATATATACATATATATATATATATATATTGCAACAGTCTATCAATAGATATAGGGCTAACAGAATTCATAGAACACAAAAGAAGGTACAGAAATAGTAAACGAAAGCACAGCACAACACATCAAAGTACATGGTTTCGTCAGAGAGCGAGATACTACCCAGTTGCCCAAGCCGGTGTAGGGTGTTGATTTAGGGGACACTACCCCGAGCTTTGGATGGATTGTCTCCCGCAAGGCAGCGGAGCGAATTCAGCGATTCACGTCCATTTGGAGCCGGTGACTGATTGCTCAGTTCATACGGCTTTCGGTTGTTCCTTTATCAAACAGGGACCAAACGCTCCTCAGAATTACAGCACAAAGTTGCTGAAATACAATGCTTCGCCAGGATGAAGCAAGGGGCAGTGACTTTATTTAGTGGCGAGTCACGTCCGCCATGTCACATTGTTGTTAAACGGACAAATGTGGCTTTTTATAAGGAGAAAGCTTGCCAGGCGGAAACCCACCATGTCCTGGAACACTGTCGCCGAAGCATTTGTTGGAAGGCGAGAATCCCGAACCACCACGCTGGCACTACGAGGAGGTTGTTCGGCAAACCAGCCTCAAGCAAGGTTTTCAAGCTTGGATGGCGTGTTTAACGTGATGGTGCACATAAGAATTATGCTTCACGGGGAAATTGGATTGGTCTAATATCAAGAATTCTCTCCACAGCAAACGGCAAATTATCCGAGGTCTAGATATTGTATTTGTTTACATTGATGATGCTTTAGTTGCAGGTGTTTCTGCCGACGAACACGTAATACATCTACGAAAAGTTTTCGCAAGTTTCGCACATCATGGAAGCACCATTAACCCTAACAAATGCGTATTTGGCCAACCTTCCATCGACTTCCAAGGCCACATAGTTGACGCTAACTGGATTAACCCCTTGACTGATAAAACGCAAGCCATGCTGCATTATCCACCGCCACAATTCGTTAAGAGTCTATGACGTTTTCTTGGCATGGTTAACCACTCCGGACGGTTTATACATGGCTGCGCCGCAATTCTTCAACCTTTAACTGATTTGCTCAAAGGTAATCCAAGAAAGTTCACCTACACTCCAGACGCCGAAGCAGCGTTTAACGCAGTCAAGCAAAAGTTAAGTCAAGCTACTTCGCTTGCTTACTTGAGAACGGACAATAACGTCATTCTCATTCTCAAGACAGACGATTCACAATCCGCTGTTAGCGCCGTATCGCAGCAGCTCATAGGTAATGAAATTCAACCCTTGTCTTTCTTTTCACGGAAGCTGCAACCTGCCCAGACCAGATATGGTACGTTCGGTCGAGAGCTCCTGGATATAAGGCATTTTCGTCACAATATTGAAGGTCGACGTTTTGTCAACTTTACAGATCATAATCCCCTTGCGTATGCTTTTCGTGCAACTTCTGACCGTTGCTCCGTCAGAAAGACTCAACACCTTGATTATCTTTCCCAGTTTTGTGTTAATATTCGTTATATTGATGGTCCCAAAAATCTTGTTGTCGATGCATTATCCCATGTTCATATCCATCAGTTTTCACGCTCACCTATCGATCTGGACGAAATGTCTGTTGCCCGAGCCAGTGACCTAGAATTAACACATCTTTGACCGAACACTTCTTTAAAACTCTTGAAAGTGCCCGTGCTCAGTTCTGACGCAAGAGTCTACTGCGATATTTGCGCCGGTAAATCTAGGTCGTTTGTTCCACAGTTCTAACGGCGAGTGGCTTTTGACCATGTTCATGGATTATCGCACCCCAGTATTCGATCTATTGTGAAACTACTTACCGACCGTTACATCTGGCCCATTATGCGCACAGACATCCGACAATAGGGCAAAATCCATCTTAATTATCAAGCTAGAACGCTTCGCAGGCACACTGTCACAACTTATGATACCTTTCCACTCCCTGAAGCTCGATCAAATCACATTTATTTTGATGTTGTAGGGCCGTTACCCACTTCGAACGGTTTCGGTTATCTGTTGACTTGGGTTGATCGTTTTACTCGTTTTCCCATGGAATTCCCTTACTTAATGTTTCCGTTGAAACTTGCACGTGCTTTCGTTGAATCGTGGATTTTGTTCTTCGGTGTGCCAGCCACTGTCACTACTGACAGAGGGTCTTAATTCAATTCCACCCTTTCTCGTGACTTGAGTCGAGTACTTGGTTGTACTTATGTCCAGACGACTGCCCATCATTCTGCTGTCAATGGCATAGTCGAACGATTTCATCGACAACTGAAAGATACCAGTACAGCTAGTTCGCCTGATGCCCGTTGGTCTGAACGCCTTCCGCCCATTCTTCTTGGCATTCGCCTATGGTGTTTGACTCTGCCAATGTATGCAGCACGGTTATAAGGCACCGAATCAATGTATCTTCTTTTCAATAATGCTGAATGTTATCTCGATAGTTTGAAACCAATTAGGTGAAGAATATAGATTTTCTGCGATTATTAAGCAAGCTTTTCTGCAACACGGCCAGCGTTGCCACCTACTTTTGTAGTTTTGCCTTGTATGCTGGTAAATCCCTCAAGGTCAGAGTATTCTTGGTACTTGATCCCTTGGGAGTACGTGATCGCTATCTGATCGATTTGATCCGCCCAATTATACGATAGTCGTCGAGAGCTCTGCTTATGTGCTCAACGGCGCCTAGATTCCGGTAAACATAGATATTTGATGCACAGAAACTGGTTACTGGTTCCCCGCCAGCTGTGCATTCGTACGGCTTTTGAAGGAAGTCTTGAGAACGAATAACATACTGCATTTAAAACCGTACGCAAAACTCCTATACTACTTTATCCCTGAACCCCACTTCCAAGCCGGCCGGGTTCGCCGAGACTTGATGGGTGGCTAACTAGCCAGACTACGTCTTCGTGGCGCCATCTGGGTTGTACGGGTTTAACCAGTTCCAGCAAATAGTTCGGTGGTAATGTTTCCGGACTGACGGTTTGTCGTCCGACAAGCGTTCTCCCTATAAAACGCCGTGTTTCAATATTGCAGGCGGGATGCCGTCGGCCCCAGTGCACTCACCGTTTTGTAGCTGAGCAAGCGCAAACTACCTAACTGCATGCGCACACAATTGGATTGGCGGCATCCGTATCCGGATTTGCCTGTCACTGTGGCCCCCACGGGGGCAGCAACCAGATGTCGGCGTCCACAGAGAGACCGTGGGTGGCTTGCGTTGCATTACCCATAGTCCCACCCACACACTGCCTATCCGGTGTAAACTCGAAGAAATAAAACCGGAGGCATGTGGATGGGACATACAATTACGGACGTTTATATCCTCTGCAAAACACGCACTGTTATGTCAACCATATCGGATGATTGCACATGGTTGATCACGCACTGTCATGTTAAGATAAGCGTGCAAGTAAAGGCGTACCTTGCCTTGTCGAGAATAAAAGCTTTATTTGTTAATTTACTAACTGCTTCGGACCAGGTTAAATTGTGAGGAGGAAACGCTTTACCAATAAAACAGGCTTCCGAATGAAGTCAGTCGTGTACATTCTACTTTGTGCCAAACTGGTTGCCGTCGTCTAGGGCATACATGACCCTAGACTACTATGCACCCAGTGTATACGGTACTCTGTTATCAATACGGCTGGAAGCCAAATCAGAGCGCCTACAAAATCCTTCCATACGTGTTTACTGAATCTCTTGATACCTTCACTAAGGGATATGTATCGTGCTCCAGCTCAATGTCGCTAGCAATCTAGCACAAGGTACTCACTTTGTGAGACGCAGCGCAGTAACATTACATTATAGACTCCCGGTCCGTTGCTTCTTGTCTGCATTATCTCCTGATTTTGAGTCCAAAACTATCCAGCTTCCCTACTAGCCTCCCAGTACGTTTTGCACTCCAGCTCCGGCTCGCTAGCAAACTAGAACTCTTACACACCTTGTGACACGCAACATGTTAACGTAACGTTACTTGACTCTACTTATTGCTTTTCGTTTAACACAATTCCGGTAGTCAACCTCAAACCTGTATTCATTGCTCCCACTATCCTCTCAGTACCTAAAGCGTTCCAGTTCCCCCTCGCTAACAACCTAGCAATGCTTACTCATCTTGCGCTAGACAAAGCAACATCGTTTCATTCTTTGCTTCTCGCCTATTATTGCTTCTTGAATGCCGAGCCTGCGGTTTTCAGCCTCAAACTGGTATCAATATTTCCGGCTAGCCTCCCAACACTTATGGTACTCTAGCTCCCTCGCGCTGGCAAGCTAGCATCTCGTAATCACCGTATAGATGTAGTATTGGTAAAACTTCATTCAGGGTCTCGTTGATTGCCCGTATTTACAATTTTAGCCAGTTAACTTGGTTTTCAAGTTCGGGAACTTTTAACAGTGTCTCGTTGGGGGGTCAGGATCGTAGGCTTAAAATCATATATCAGATTGGGACTAGAAGTAGGTTGCATTGGCATTTTAGTACTTGAATTTCGCCTATTACTTTTTGTTCGCTGCACCTGCGGTTTTCAGCAGCAAAGCTATTTCCATCTTTCCCACTTTCCACTTAACACTTAGAGTGCCTCAGCTCCCTCTCGTTAGCCATCTAGCATCTAGTACACACATTTCACGAGACAGCATATTGGCACAGACTCCACTGGTAAAAATAGTCTTGTGTGCTAGAGCCTGTAGTAGAAAAGTACACTTGCTGAGTCCAGCCGTTTGAAAAATTAGCGCCTTCCAATTTCTTATACTTTGAACGTGAAGAGTGGTCTTTCTAAGAAACATAAATAAAGGTATATTCATGGACTTGGCTACAAGCTGTGCCTTCGAGGGGTCAGATCATAATGTATGGTAATCACGTACTATTGCATGAGTAATAATGGAGCTAAGTTTATGTACTTGTTGATCATGAGTACTGCAGCAGGACGGCGGGATAGATTTTTTGGCGCGTAATTGTTTAATAGCAGATAACTTCGGCTGTCAGCAAATTGTGAACAGGCTTCAAAGCGTTCCGTTATTTATAAGATGGTTACCATCGTCGATCATCACGCTTCTCCATATTATCGGCTGCGTTCCGTTTCCCAAGCGCCCGGTTGGGCACCTACTAATCACCATGCGCAAACGCTGTAGGAACCATATCACAGCGATAATTGTTCCAGCTCCATTAGCCATTTTCGGTAATTACGGGTCCTGATAAATGGTAGACTCATGGAGAGAGAGAGAGAAAAGAGAGGTCATCAGACATGGCGAACAAAAGAGATTTGTAATGATTTACAGTAAAAATAAGTGAACAAGTTTAAATGCAAATAACAGCATGAGGACGGCAATTCAGCGTATTTAACGTGAAAACATAAATAAATAAATAAATGCTTTATTCTCGTGCAGTGCGAGACACGCCTATATAGGCATGATCATGTTAAAGGTACAACTAAATGTCGGGGAATGTATAAAACATGGTACAAGTTAGCCATGAACATTGGAGCTGAGAGTTCATACATGTATGTAGAAGTGTATGTGTCTATCTGATATTCCAGTTTGAATATGTGCCAACAAAATCGTGGTTGATCGCGTGGATAGTATGAGAAGGGTTGAGAGACCTCCGTGGTGGGTGTGTTTGGTTGGTTGGGTAATCATGGGACCCTGACTTTAATTAGATGCGAGGCACATCCGCCTCGTCGCAATGCTGTTAAACAGACAGTAGTGGCTTTTTATAGGGAGAACACTTGCCAGGCAAAAGCACTGTTGCTAAACATTTGCTGAAACGGTGTAGACCCGAACCACGCAGTTGGTGTCACGGGGAAGTCATGTTTCGTTGTCGATGAAGCAGCGTGCGATTGCTGACAAGCCATAAGCAAGCGATTGGAGGCTTGACAGGCGGGACCAAGGGTTAGGTAGTTATGGAGTGATTCAGGTATGTTGTGGTAATCATTTGTTTTGAAGGCTTTTTTGTAGACAGGTCTTGGCTGATCCAATCCTCTGGATAAGGACATCCAGATCAAATTGTCCAGTGATATTAGACCGGGATGGGAGTGAGTGTGTTGGAAATCTGATTTGATCTACTTTTGTCGTTGTAGGTTTATTCGGTCGCAGACAAACATGCCGGATGGGATCCTTGGTAATTTTCTGCTGATAACTTCAGACCTCGGGGAAGAGAAGAGAAAAGTAAAGAAAAGGAGAGCAGCAGGGACTACTAAGGAAACCTGTGACAACTGTGGTGTGAATGTAAAAGTCATATATGTTACAACATGGTCAAAGTGATACATGAAGGGCAAAGAAAATATTTGGTATTTGGCATACATAAATACAAATATATATTCTTGGGTTCAATTGTTCGCCGAGCTTCGTAATTGGTATGCAGACGTTTCATCACCATGCGAGGTGACTTCCTCAGTGCACTGTAGGTTCAAACGTAATCCGCTGGTTTGGCCGTCGATTTGTGATTGATTAGCAAGTGACTTTTGAATTGGCTCTCTCAATCTGTGCCCCGTGACCATTCGTCTACCCAGCTTCTCTGGTGAATATGGACGTTCCATAGGATGGTTTTGTCCCGGTTGTTGCTGCTGTGTTATTAACGGGTCGGTTAACTGCTTTTGACGGTTTTTAAGTTGTTTTAATTCTCTCCGTCTTATCGTTTCGTAAACCGGGTCAATCTCGACGTGCATGTTTATCGAGTGCTTCGTCGAGTACCATGCCTCGAGGAACTCTCTTCCTTTTTGTGTCTCTCCTTGTGCTAGGATTTCTGCGTTGTTCCAGTCGAAGTGATGTCCTTCTTCGTCTGTATGTATTGAAACAAGTGAGAGAGCATAATGGTTCTTACAAGCTCTTTTATGCTCTTGTATTCTTGTAGACAGTTGTCTTCCTGTCTGACCCACATAGTTCTTATCGCAATCTTGACACCGTATCTTGTACACAACATTTCGTTTTTCATGTGCTTTAGGTCTAGCTTTGGGTTTCGACAGGGTTCTTCTCAATGTGGCGGTTGGTTTGTGAGCCACTGTAAGACCGTGCTGTTTGAATAATCTTGCTGTCATCTCGGAGATGTTCTTTACATAAGGTAGAACGATTCGCTTTGTTGTCGTTTGTGCAGGCGGAGAGCTTGTAAGAGCTTGTAAGAACCATTATGCTCTCTCACTTGTTTCAATACATACAGACGAAGAAGGACATCACTTCGACTGGAACAACGCAGAAATCCTAGCACAAGGAGAGACACAAAAAGGAAGAGAGTTCCTCGAGGCATGGTACTCGACGAAGCACTCGATAAACATGCACGTCGAGATTGACCCGGTTTACGAAACGATAAGACGGAGAGAATTAAAACAACTTAAAAACCGTCAAAAGCAGTTAACCGACCCGTTAATAACACAGCAGCAACAACCGGGACAAAACCATCCTATGGAACGTCCATATTCACCAGAGAAGCTGGGTAGACGAATGGTCACGGGGCACAGATTGAGAGAGCCAATTCAAAAGTCACTTGCTAATCAATCACAAATCGACGGCCAAACCAGCGGATTACGTTTGAACCTACAGTGCACTGAGGAAGTCACCTCGCATGGTGATGAAACGTCTGCATACCAATTACGAAGCTCGGCGAACAATTGAACCCAAGAACGATCAACCCGGGCTACCTGTACATAAAGTCATTTTAAACAAATATATATTGTTAAACATAATAAATATCTTTACTTAACGGATGACATCGAGCGATAAACGCAAATGACTTTAAACACGGCCAAGATTAAAAATCTCTTTTATAGCAGACATATTGATAAAAATAGAAACTAGATACATTAGTCAGAACATCGCTTGATCGTTGTACACGGTAAGGGCAAATTTACCGCATTAATTGCAGTATTTCCTGACTTCTGGAGCGACTGTCAATACCGCATCCAAACATTTTGATACCACGGTCGTATCTCCGTTTAAGCAAATAAGGTAAGAAGAATAAAAATTTTATAAGGTGGCTCATTGCTGTAGAAGCTTAATGGAGCTGCGTATCTAGAAATATGCATTATAGCTCCACAGCTACAGAACTTATGATGTACGACGCAATGGCTGAAAAACACATGTCCCAATCGTACGTAACAAAGCGTGGACGAATATGTGAAAAATGTACTGGGAAACGCTCGAAAGACACTATAGAATGTCTTACCCGCTCGAAATTACGTGACAGTTTTGTGATTAGACCATGGCCAAAAGACCTCCGTGTGTGGTTTTCAGAGGCCAGTTGGTGGGAATAACCCTGTACAAGTAAAATCCCCAAAATTACCTAACGTTTAAGTGGTTATAAATATTTTCCGGAGACTATGTGAATCTGGTCCATACGGATAAGCCAGGATAGCTCAGTAATTAGTGAACTTGAATGAGCCTCTAAACCTCATTAACTTCTTGGATAAATTCCGCAGGATTTATCAATGTTAGCTCATTTTGGGCATCCCTGGACATGGACTTCTACTGACAATATGCTACATACGTCTATCATCAAGAATAAACGGGCATCTGGAAAGCTGATGAAATGCTTCTAAACGAGTAATTTCTCAGAGCTTGGCATATCGAAGTTGCCAGAAATTATTTTATGGCGTGCACACATATCTGAAGCTTCGGTAAACACTTGGGATGGTGCATCTATAATTGTCTTGGTGCGGTGCGGGGATGGTATACGCAATCAACTAGAGCAGGCCATCCGCCTGTAGTATGACTCCAGATTGATTATTCCTGGTTGTCCGCAGTGCATATATGAGACTTTGGAAGTCATAGAGAGCAGGCGCGAGCTCTTGACGGAGTGATCGAGGTGGGTCGTGCTCTGTTGTATTCCATAAAGATGTGCCGCAGCAGTTGCAGCCTTGCTGAGCCCCCTGACCTCATGAACTAGTCCTGATTCGGGGAGACGATTAGTCGGAGTATAAGCAGCTGGAGTAGTCATATTGGTTGACTAGTTAACAATATCAACAAGTTTTCAACCTCGGCGTGGCGCCGCATATCCGTATGCTTTGTATGGATGTTGCTAAACTGGATTTTGAGCTGCTTGTTTTGGTGGTTCGAGTAGATATGGGTTTCCTAATTGCAGGAACGACCTGGTCGGAGTAAAAGTGCTGAGTATCTCTCGTTATGTCGAAGCAGGAGGTGCAATAGCACCGGTTGCAGTTACAGAGTCCTTGGTTCGACGTGAGCACACTTGGACCTTAGTCATGCCTCGTTTAAGCGTTCAGCAAACCGGCTTTAGGCCGGCGAAGTTTAGCAGGATTTCCCGGAAGCGTTGAAATAAACACATAGGTTGCGGACTGCAGGAATTTGAGAACGTCAGGCAAATATTAAGGGTTGTCGTTCGCTCGTGACATTAGACAAAGCATGTGACACAACCGGTGTGTTTGCAGGTTCAGTGTCCTTAACCGATATCTGAATCACACTGTAGCAGCCCGCGGCAGATTTTTCTGACCACAGTTCTGGTACGTGGCCGGTTAGGTACGTGAGCACTTGCTCTGGAATCAGGACGCAACTTTAGTATGCAACAAGTCTGGTCCTTGGTAAAGACAAGCAGTTAGTGTTGGGACGAGTCCGTGTTCACGTTGTGCATTGGAGGACGGAAAGCGGCAGTTGTTTTGTTCGGTGGTGGTTTTCGAATCATTTTGCTGAGCGACGATGCAGCGGCCGGTAAAGTTGCCCCGTGTAGGGGAGTCATGTTTGGTCCAATTAAGGTGACCCACGTTTTGTCTACTGCATTAGAAGAAGATTAGCAACAATGAGGTGGTTTGCGAATGCTGGGTTATAAATTTAAACATGGCGGTACACGTGCGTTTACGGCTCATTCGCAAGCGCCTAGTGGTACAATTGTCCGGCGGCAAAAAGCATATGTTAAGAAGAATACGCAGCAGATATATTGTAAGAAACCGGTCAGGCACTACAAAGTTTATGGCGTCGTTGGGGCGACTGCTGCGTTCGTTAACCTCGCTCGCTCGCTGTTACGATCAGTAAATTGCATGCCACACCAAGATCTGATGTGTTTGTGGAATTTTCTATACCGAAAATATGCAGCAGTGGCAAGACTTTATTTAGGTTTCGTTGATGGTGGTTATTTCATTTCACTTGGTATCCAAGTTTGTTAACTTTTAACGGTAATTCAGTGGGGGGTCGTGGTTCGTAAATTTACAAGCATGTAGAAACATGGTACTAGAATTAACAGTTAGCGATACAAGTTTTGCTCCGCGGCAGGGCGTTTGCACGTCTGCAACCAGGCCATCCATCGGGTGGTGTGGATATCTGCTGAGGAGTCAAGGCTGATTTGGCCATTAGCTTTGAGCGTGCTAAATGGTTACCCTGTGTTTAATACGCCTCACAGGAGTACGGCGTTTAGCTAACATTGTGGAATTTAACTGAATGCAAGATGTAAAATGGGGGGGATAAGCCTAACACGAATCACCGGGGTATGTAGAGACGGTTTGGACAATGAGTTTAAAGGCGGATACACAAACCCGGATTAAAAATGTGTTAACTTACAGCAACACGAATGAGACAGAAACGCTTCAGGAGGCAATGCGAAAGAAAGCGAAATCCCACACAGAACAAACTTACCGTTATTAATTCCCGCCAAGAGCAGAGGTTTGTTTTGTGCTGGCGCAGTCCTGTGCATGTGCTTATTCCTGCAGAGAGACCGACACAACACCACCTACGGCACACAACAGGACAGCACAGCAGTGATACGGCTGTACAGGAACGCTAAATAAGGCCATGCAACTTGACTGAAATTCCTAAAACAAAAAGCGATTGATGGCCGCCCCCCAAACGGTCGGCTAAAAGCTAACACAAGCTTGACATCCGTCAACGCACTCCTAACAACAAAAGCACTAACATGCATTAGCCAAAAGCCCAGGGCCTTCTAAGTAAGTTTGCCGAACTTAGAGAATTCCATGCTTTACAGCCGCGGGACCTCATCATGGTTACTGAGGACTGGTTAAACTTTGGGGTAAGCAATTCTAAGATAAATTTACCCGGTATGTCGCTTCGGAAGGATAGAACCGGAAGGGGTGGCGGTGTGGTTCTTTACTATAATACCAACCTCCGACGTGAAGTTATCGATCACCCGGAATTCCTAGCTCCTGATGCGCTTTGGTGCCGCCTATGGTTGCGAAACAAGGACGCATATCTACTATCCATGATTTACCGCCCACAAAAAGCAACGTCGGAAATGGACTGCAAACTGAACCACGTCTTTCAGTTTTCTTTGAACAAGTCCTACACCCACATTCTTATGGCTAGAGACTTTAACTTGCAAGACGTAGAAACGGCAGCAACGGACGGTAGGCAGATTAACGCCAGCTTGCAGAGCTAATTGCTAGCCACGCTCCGTACAACCACGTATCCTCTCCCACCAGATTTCGGACTGCTAACAAACAATTGATACTGGATCGGGTGCCCATGAACGAAGAACTCATGATTGACGGGATCGTTACAAACACACCAGTAGGTGGTAGTTACATTTTGCTCTACTCTTTGAATATGTATGCCATGCGTAGTATCCTGAAAGGGAGGATGATAAAGTGCATACGGGCACGCACCATAATGTGTTATCTAAGTTTGTTAAGGATACATCTTGGACTTTTATAACTGTATGCCCCCACATGTTGCCTGGAAAACCCTTACAGGGAAGTTTGGCACACTGGCAGCGCGCGCATCGGAAACGAAGTCCATCCAACCCAAAAACAAGCATAAGTCATTTCTGAAGAGCGGAGCACGTAGATGTATGTCTCGGAGGGATTTGATATGGATAGCAAACAAGGATTGCTCAAATGCCAAAACTTGGACTGCCTACGTAACACATCGTAAATTCTGTGTAAAACTCATCTGTGAAGACAAGGTTATGCATTAGCAGGGGTTATTGAAGCGTTTCTGCACGAACCGCAAAACTCTGTACAGGCACTTTAACGACCTTCGAAGGGTGAAGCGGGGGATTTCAGCACTAGTCACGGTTGATGGATGCACGAGAACAGCAATGGAATTAGCTGATCTGCTACCGCTTCTTTACTCTCAAACTTTCCAGCAAGTAACGAGCCCAAATATTCTCCTCGTTTCTATTACTCCATCGTCGGGTTTAGACAACATCGCATTCACTGCGGAAGCTGTGTTGAAAAGTTGTTATTCTTGCGTAACCACAGTTCTCCTGGAGTAGACAACATCCGACCAAATGTTCTACAGGCGGTAGCTAGTGATCTAGCAGAACCATTGGCTATTTTTGATCAGCGATGTCTAGAAGTGAACTATATCCCAACAGTATGGAAGCGAGGGGGCATCACTCTTATATGTAAAGGACGAAGCCGCACTGACCCTACTAACTACCGTCCAATAGCACTACTTCATGTACTATCCACAGTTAGGGAGGCAACCATCGCCTATGCGCTGATGCAGTATCTGAAAAGCCACAAGTTATTAGCCCCAGAGCAACATAGCTTTCGTCAAAAAGGTTCCTGTATTACTTACCTATTAACTGCACGTAATAGCTGAACTGAAGCTAATACTGATGAAGCAGGAGTCGATGTCATGTACCTGGAATGTACAAAAGCTTTTATTCGCTTGGAGCATCGAATTCGTCTTCAGAAGATTCAGAACTATGGCATTAGCGACCCGATCCTAAGTTGGATTAGAAATTTGCTATATGAACGACGGCTAAAGTTGAGGGTTCGAGAATCCTTGTCCGTTGCAATCGATCTGGTGTTTGGTGTACCACAAGGCTCGGTTCCTGGACCTCTCCTATTCTTGGTGTCCACTAACGATTTGGCGAGACCGATTGCTTCTTCTTGATATTTTTCCCGATAAATGCTTCACAAACAGCAGGTAGTTAGCGTGCCAACCATCCGCACCAATGACTTTTGTAATCAAATTCACCCTCCGTTAGTCCAATGACGAATGAATTTGGCCGGTTCCTTTCCTTTGCACGTCATCGGCAGGGTGTGCTCCTCCTCCTTTTCAATCCGTTTCGTTTGGGTGCGCTTAATGCAGTTGCTGGATTGATGTAGCTGTAGTACTAGAGAAATGACTCTCGATTTTGTGAATTTCTCGAGTAGCTTTCTCGTTTACAGGTCACTCAATGTCTGTTAAATGCTTAGAACAAGGAATGACATGTTTATAATGCGGGACATGTACAGTTATGGTGCAATTGATCTGGTGGCAGAAAAGTTCCACTTCAAGGTGGGCGCTAGTGGAGAACAAACGCCATCCCAAGTACATGACTGGAGCAGCTGTTCGAAAAACTCCCAGTCAATGATTCGCGTAGTAATCTGAGTAAGTGCGTCGTGTTTGGTACTCATTTTCAGTTGAATAGAAAGACGAAGCATCTTGTGTTCACTACCCAGAAGGTTAGCTAAGACATCAACTTGTACGTCATGAAGCTGCAGGATGAATATTAAGTCCAGTAGGTTGCCAGACCTTGTTGGTCTGATAACCCACTATCCATCAACTCTGCTAGTCGATAAGAAGGGTTTGTAAAATGATGAGGGTGTTTGTGTTGACCAAGTAATATTCGGTATGTTGAAAACGTCAGCGACCATCTTTAGCATGTATGGTATCACCAAAGCGAAATCAACAGCCAAGGAGATACTTGGGTTACTCTTGGCTGTCTCTTGCGGACGGTTGTAGATTCAACCGAGAAGTATTGTAGAGGAGACTGCAGCGACTGAAAGCCATAGCGATGCTGAGATACTGTGTAACTGTCGGTCATCAGTGAACTTCGCTATAAAATTCCGCTGAAGATACACGATGCACCAGCCGCCTTTCTTTGTGCTGCGGGTTTTCCGAATTAGGTAGTCGCTAGGAATAGCTAAAGTAGCATTTACTATATCAAGGGATCACCAGGTTCCGGTGATGGTTATCTGTGAAGTGCTCAGCCGATTAAACTTTCTTACAAAATGCAACTTGCGTTTTGTGCATCTTGCCGTGGATCTGGACCGTGGCACAGAGGGTACATTGTCCTTAAGTAGGCAAGTGCGTTTAAACTTCGGTGGGACCATAGCAAATCAGTTGTCAATAATCAGATTAGTGCTCAGTGGGGTTGAGGGAACGCGACAAAACCAGAGCGTGCTGACTTAATTCAATATACATTGGTTTCAGATCAAAAGAATGACGAAAGCCCACACGGTCGGGTGACTGCCTGCGTGAATTGTAATCTGTCCAGGGAACTGAGCGCGGCCGGGCGACGCAGTTGTCATAATCGCTACTGACCGAGAAAATTGGGCAGCCGATGCGGTCAGCTAGCGTGCGCGGGAGTTGACGATGTAGGCACAGAGCTCAGATAGCAGCAACAAAGGAACTGTGATTCCTGAACTGAACGTCAGAAATTGGCAAGACGATTTAGGTTATGAAGCATTGGAATAATTCTTACCGTTTACGATCCACAGGGTAGTGCTAGTAATTCTGATTGGAAGGAGTGGAGCTTACTTGCTGTACACACCAAATAAGGTCGCGTGCGTAACAACAACATGATAAGACCACTACAAGCAATAAGTTAACCACTTAACTTTTAACCATTGCTGCCACTGACAGATTGCAGTCTGAAAATCCGTCTCAGCACCCTGTTGCCAATGCTCATCTGCAGCAGTATGTGACATTTCCATTCATCTGCGCACTACTTGTGATAACGGATGCACGGCGGTGTCTAACTGCTTTTTAATTTGTAAATATATGTTTTAACGGGGAATGCGGAAACTGATCCAGCATGCCATGCGTCTTCACAGCCTCTACTAAATAATTGGGAGAATGGACGTTGTACGTAATTTTCTCTGCCCCGTACAGAGCGAAATAAGCACTTACGGACACACTTAAGGCGCTCCCTGTTAAACCTAGTTTGAGTTTAGGTAAAATGGGATGGCACGATAACTACATACCGATATGTAAGCACATAAAATTGACCAAGTATTTAAGCTTCAAAATGGGTAGCAAGAACACCAGACCGGCATATCAAGGGGACTGTCTTACCTCCACTACTTTCCAATGTGCCAAAGGCTCCAAACGGGGGCAGTCTGTTAAAGTCCACCGGGCGTTAACCACAATTAGTATGATTACGTTTGTTCAGTTCGGCAACTTTCGTATTCCTATGGTGCGGTTTCTCGGTTGGGCATGTTATCCATAACTATAGCAATCTGCGCACCACCCTGTGGCACACCGCATGCGTGTAGTCAATGAGAAAGGCGGAAATAATGTTAATCCGAAGTAATCCAAACAGTGACTTCTCTTAACAACTTGTTGAGCTTAAAAAAGCATTCGTCCGAAGTCGACAATCGATGGATGGGAAGGTTATTTTGCCATTCAAGTAAACCACATGACGTATGCCTTTGCTGCAGCTACCATATCGTTTGCATCAGGAAGGACCGAGGTGCACTTTGTTTGCAAGATTATCACCTTCCAGGGTAACGCCACGGTTGAGTATGTGGGACTTTTCGGTAACCACAGGAGACTAGAAATCGTTAACGCTGAATGGCTTATGTGTGCCACCGTCCAATCCGACGGCGAAAAGCTCAATAATGACTGTGTCACATACCCGTAAATAGGCGGCAGAACCTACAAACGTAAAGACTTGTGCCATGTAAACCTTGATGTGCATCCGTAGCTTCACGACACCTGTTGTCCGCATGTGGACGCCCCTCAGTATTATGGAAAAGCCACGCCTCAACCCGATACGACCATAACTCTCGGGTAGACATCAACCTACGCCGTTTTTTGACGGGTGGTCATTAGATTTTGATGCTCAAGAAGCAATACATGTACGAATATCGTTAAGGAACGAAATGAATGTTTCACACCCTATGCAGCTGACTAGCACCGGCATATCCAATTATGCACTGTTCAATGAAGACCTACTTCAAGTTCCTCGGGTGCGGGGAAGTGCTCGTCCGATAAACCACCACACGTCATTGCGTCCGAAAATCCCAGTCATTAACATTTTTAAATTGCCTTAGCTCAGTAGCTAAAAGCAAATGCAGTTCCTCATCGGACGTCACCGTGGGTGTTTCTAAACCATGATTTGCTGCTACAGCGACTACCTTAGCTCGTAACGGCGGTCGCAGCACGTGAGAGAGAAAAGCTGTTTCCCAGTCTCTCTGCGCAAAAGTGGTGGTGCAGGCATCAAAAACAACCTTTTTTTGGCCGCTTAAGAAACGTACCAGGAACACCTACCGCCGCAAGCAGAGTTTAAAGGTCTGCATGGCAAAATGTATTAGCAGGTGCGATAAGGTTGCCCACCCGTCATTATTACGAACGCTCTCAATAAGCATGTGTACTCCCAAGATAAACTAAGCAATGTGACATAACCCTGGAACCCAAAGCTTAAACATACCAAACATGGAAGCAGGACAAAGCCAACCGGAGAACAATTAGTGTGCGCACATCGCAGAACACTCTAGTGTGCAATATTCGGGGGAAAGCCAGATGAATCCACGAGCTGAAGGACAAAAACAAACATGGCGCTATAGCAGGTAATCCATAGAAAAATACGATGGGCGGGAGCCCCGGGCAGAAGAACACAGTGAGTGACGAGTTCCTTCATTGAGTTTGTTGCGTTGTGGAGAGCAGGAGGGAAATTCCTTGTCAGCCCTATAGATTCCGTATCATACTGTGTTTGATGCTTGTCGTTGCATTACGACGTTCCTCGATGGTTCGTCGCGATTGCAGTGAAAGCCGCAGAGTTCCAACATTCTCAGCGAATGTTTGTCTCTCAGCCGCTTGAAACATTCCTCGGATGGAGTGTCTGCAATTTCTTCCGGTAGGCTGTTCCAATCATTCACCACTCTAGTGGATAGGGTGACGTCCATGCGAATTCTGTGTCTTCTTTGCTTAAACAGTTTCCATGTGTGGCCTCGTGTGGAACAGTCAGTGTTGGGCCGGAAGAATTGCTGTAACTCACTCCCAAGTTCCCCTCGGAGGATGTGCCTAGTGTAGATGAGATCACCCCGGCGACGGCGGAGCTCGAGGGAGAACAGATTTAGCTGCTGGAGTCGAATGGGGTACGGGAGACCACGAAGCTCCAGAACAGTTTTTGACGCACGTTCCTGAACGTTTTCCAACAGAGCGCATTCAAACTTTGAAAGCCGATGGCTAGCTGGAAGGCCATATTCTAAGACTGAACGGACATACGAAGGGAACAAAGGTCGAAAAATCTCAGGAGTCATTTGAGCGAATGATCTTCTTAAGGCACCCACCAGTCTCCTTCCATTGGCCACCTTCTTCAACGTGTCCTGCGTCGTTCTAAGGTCAGGATTCACGATAACCCCGAGATCTCTCTCGTGGGTGGTAGTTCTGAGTAGAAACCCACCAATGTGATATGCACCGACCAGTTCAGTGCTACCCATTGTATTCGCAGACGGAAGTGAAAGCGTACAACACCGTAAAACGGGCTCAATATAGAATATACAACCGAAGAGATAAAAGGGATAACCCGTTTTTAGTTTACGACTGTTTTTTTGTGGCTTTGTTAGCGCATCTGGAAAATAAGAGAAAAAGTGAGAAAGGATAGACTGCGAATAAAGTGAGTGCGATGGAACTGCAACGCCAAGGTTCGAAATGGCGGATGTAGCGTTTCAGAGCAAATTCATAACTCCGAACAGCATGAGTAACTACAGATTGAAAATAACATGCTTTCTTATATTACTAAGAATAACGTTAGATAAATGAAAATCAAACAATACTAGAAAGCATTTCATATGGCAGTTCAATTAGCAACGTCGTGCGTTGCTTACGATTGCCTTAGGTTTACAGACGAAAGTTCGCAAGGTTGGCCTGGCAGGGTGATCAGTGCAAGTCACTCGTTAGCCTCACTTATCCAGATATTCAGTTATCCCTAATACAACTAGATTTATGGTCGAAATTCACTTAAATCTTGTGCGCTATGCTTCCTCTGTCTTGCTACTAACGATCGTTTTCGGCTCTCTCCTAATACGCCAAAGCGCACTTGACGAAAAATGGTTCCTTATCGTCAGAAAATCGTCATACCATGACGGCTGACAAAAACCAATACATCCTAAATGTTTTGCAAATGTGATTACAAGTAGAACATAATTGGTATTACGCTACAATAATAGTTTAGGATTAAGCTAACAAGTTAATAGTAAATTACTTGTCTACAAGGGCGATTGTTGGTTAAATGTATCGGATATCTACAGTTGAATCGTAGCGGACAGTAAACGGCACTAGCCTTCTCTTTTCGTGCGTGTTTTGATGCTTGTTAGCTACGTATATCTTTTATTCATGAGTTCATTTGGTAGAGTATTATTGCCGTTTCGTATGCTTACCCGTAATATGTATAACGTTATGAGTTTCAGAGAAACGTACAGCACTTGCTCTTACATTTTGCCTTGCAAAAGAACGCGCAAACGAACGTCGCAGCGACAGTTGAGCCGCCTATTAGCAATATCTGCCCCGGTAAAAGTGTTATTATATGCGGCGACGAATGCTTCTCCATCATTCAACCAGGACGAAGGTAATCTATGTATACTAAATTTTAGTTACATATATATTTATATATGAGGAAAACTGGTTCCATTTATCTCCCTTAGTGGACAGTTCTCACAGTGTGCGTTTTTCCCTATTTAACAGTTTCTTACGTTATCCGTATTTTATAGACGACCACGATCCACCCATGGCGACTACATCGCGGGCCTTTCAAGAGGAACTCTCTTTTGACCCCGTGATTATGCTTTTCGGCGGGTGTTGCGTGGATGGAGGTGGAATTGCAAACCGCCTACTACATCTGTGAACTGCTTTCTGCATGGGCTGAAATCGTTTTTACCAGGACTATCGTAAGATTACGGCACACTAATGTGAACTTCTAGATCCACTTAAATTGTTACAGTGTCAACCGGTACGTAATGGCATTTGGGTTAATGTAATGCGTTGTGGAACATGCCTTGCGGGAAACGCACCCTTTCCGGAGTTTGTGCTTGCATCCAGTTACACACAGATGGATTTAAGCCTTTTCGATCATCCAAGCTGCAAACTTGGCCCGTCCTGTGCCACGTTATTTCCCTCGTAACCACACACCCTTTCGTCGTCGGATTCTACACTGATGAATGGATGATTTCATTGACCCAACTATCAATGAGTTAAGGAAGGCGATATCTGTCGGACTGATCCTGAGAGGATGTGATTCCCCTTTCACAGTTGATTTAAAAGCTGTTATATGTGACGCACCAGCACGTTCATTTGTGAAGTGGATGATGTAGCACACAGGGTATAGTAATTGTAGCAAGTGTGTACAACGGGGCACGTATGTTGAAAGTAAAGTAAGTTTCCCGGAATCTGAATGCCGTGAGCGAAAGGATCGGTCATTTCTTTCTAAACGACTGACAGAAAGATCTTCTGAGAGCCTAGAGATTGACATCCTAGCAGCATTCCCCACAGACTACATGCAAGAAGTGTGTTTGGGTGTGATGCGTCGCATGATATTCTCATAGGAACAATCGGATTTAAAACGGAGATGTCGCCTTAAAGGTGACAGTATGGACACTTAAGGAGCTTCTGAAAGGAATAAATGGTTGTTGGCCAAGGGACTTTCGCAAGCGTTGTCGTACTGTAGAGCACTTACGGTGCTGAAAAGCAACTGAGTTTCGTAATTTCCTGTTGTTTGCCAAACGTGCTGTGCTGCAGTACGTTCTGCAGCC
This sequence comes from Dicrocoelium dendriticum, assembly GCA_944474145.2. Taxonomy (NCBI): domain Eukaryota; kingdom Metazoa; phylum Platyhelminthes; class Trematoda; order Plagiorchiida; family Dicrocoeliidae; genus Dicrocoelium; species Dicrocoelium dendriticum. The sequence continues at coordinate 110,676,661 of OX104067.1, forward strand.
TCCTTGCTACCAGAATCTCCTATATTTGCACCTTGGAATTTACCTGTTAGGTATTCTGTGTTTCACATTAAGCATATAGACGTTGCGGAGGATGCTTTGCATATATTCGGGCGTAATTACTGCGGTTTATACGGTGAAGCAGAAATGACTTTCACTGTGCGTTCATTGGTACACCTGGTCAAGGAATTGAAAATACATGGTGTGTTGGACAATTTTTCCGCATTTCCATTTGAGTCTCAACATTTGTGCTAAAAAGATTCCTTCACAATGTCGTCAGTCCTGCAGCACCACTGATGCGCAAGTGTTTGGAAATGCCGCTAAGCCCCTTGTTCTTCCAGTGTGCCTACAAATAGCGGTGTTACAATGGTGCTGTACCATATTGAGGTGGTTTCCACCATCAACGGTTCCATGTGCATCCCATTTAGCCCGGACTACGTAATTGTCGTACTCCACACGCTTTAGGTTTCCGCTCCGTAAAGAACACAGACGACGGCAGGCTATATTTCCCATTTATATCCTTATTGCGAAGCAGGCATCGTCATTCCTATAGCTGTTCCTCTTTGAACCATAATAACATTGAATATTCTCTCTATATCTCTCATCCATTCATCGCTTATTCCTATTAATTCGCTTACCTGTTTGGCTCTGGATTTCCTCTCCGCTGCTCTGCGATGCTCCACCGACTTACCTTTCACACTGCAGTTCCGCACTTCTCTGCGTAACACCTAAAGTATCTGGCTATGATGCCTACATTTAACCTTATCTCGTAATACTCCTTCACTTATTTCTTTGATCCCGGATTTCATGTCAACATATGGACCACCTCCCTCTGATCCTCCACTGACTTACCTTTCACACTATAGCTCCGCACTTTGGTGCGTAAGAACCCCGGAATCTGGCCATGCTGCCTTATAATCATGTGTCTCGTCCTAATCCTTAGCTTACCGCTTGTGCTTTGACTCATTCCGTCCTACGTACCACCAAGCACCGATGCTCCACCGACTTATCTTCCATTCTGCAGCGCAGCAATCACGCGCGTAGAACCTCAAGTAACAGACTAGTTTACCCAAGTATATACTTAGCGCTAAGTTGACATCATTATATCTTCAAACTTTTACCCTACGTACCAAAACACCATTGAATATTCTCTTTTAATCCCGCTTCCATCTATCGTATATCCCCACCACTTACCTGTCTGGCTCTGACTTTCCCCTCCTCCTAGGCAATTCCTATCTACAGTTCTCCAACGACTTATCTTTCACACTGTAGCTCCGCATTTTTGTGCGAAAGTCCTGATGTCTTACTATGATGCCTACATATAATCTTACCATGTAATACTTATTTAATTATCGCTTTGACACTGGCCTTCCTTTCCAACTATGGACTACCTAGCTCTGGTGCTCCATCGAATCATCTTCCACACTTTAGCTCCGAACATTTGTGCTCTAGTAGCATGCTATGTTTCCCACTTATCGCAAAGCTGACATCTTTATTTCTATAATTGCCACCCGATGAACCACAATATTTTCTCCACATATCGCTTCCATTCATCGCATATTCTTACTACTGCTCTTACCTGTTTGGCTCTGGCATTCTTCTCCCATTATGGACCACTTACCTACGATGTTCCAACGACATACCTTTCACACTACTGTTCTGCACTTTGGTTCGTAAGACCTCAACTATCTGGCCATGCGGACTGACCATCAGTTGTCTCGTCCTAATCCGTAGCTTAACACTTGTGCTTTAACTCATTCCCTCCTGAGAACCACCAAGCTCCGATGCTCCACCGACTTACCTTCCATACTGTAGCGCCACAATTTCTGCGGAGAGCCAAAACTAACCGTCTATATTGCCCAAGTGTATGTTTATCGCTTAGCGGACATCGTTCTTCCAAATAATTGTTACCCTATAAACCACAACAATTTGCATATATTCGTCTAATTCCTTTTCCACTTATCGAATACTCCTGCTGCTTTCCTTACGTGTTTGGCTCTGGCTTTCCTCTCCTCCTAGCCAATTCCTATATACGGTCCTCCAACTATTTATCTTTTACACTGTAGCTCCGCACTTATATGCGAAAGTCCTGATATATCTCGCTGGGATGCCTACCTATAACCACATCTCTTCCTACGTCTTAACTTATCTTTTTGACCCTGGCTTTCCTATCCACTTATGGACCACCTACCTAATGGTGCTCCACCGACTCATCTTTCACACTGTAGCACCGAACTTTTGTGTGTAGGAACTCAAGTGACAGGCTATGTTTCCCAATTATAGCTTCATCGCAAAGTTGACATAGTAGTTACTTCCTCATATTTAACCCGACTCCCAGTATCGCCGTATTCTTCCGTCTATTTGACTTGTTTCTTGCATTGTAGAAATCCCTGTCTTTTTCTGCTGTTCCCTGTCCCTTAGAGCTTTCTTCGCAGTCGTATTCTCGTTACAGTTGTACTATATAAATCCCTTTCTCGTCACAACTTTGACACTCCGTCTCACTCCTTCACCCAGCTGTTTCTCAAGTATCCGATTACTGAACACTTTAAGTTATTATTTCTATGGTTCTCAAACCCGACGTAGTAAATCCACTGGCTCTCATACATTTTCGAACGATGGGCTTTAACAATGACCACCGAGCGCTCAACCTATTTCTGAAGCGCATATTAAACCTTACTATGTTCTTCTGATTCTCCTAACTCATTTATCGGATAACAAAGCCCGACACTACCGGTTGCTTCACAGGACAACTCTGCGTACACTAGGCCAATTCGGACAGCATTTGTCTCTCACATACAGCAAATAACGAGTCTTGTGCTTGCACACGAAACTACGGATATGATGTATAACATGTTCGGTCATTCGTTTGCTTTTACTCAGCACAACGTTACCATAAATGTTATATGTATACATTAACATAATTCTGTTTAGTTTCTTTGGCAGTTTGCTCGGTCCGTTATTCTTTTCTTCCTTGTACCAAAGGATAACATTACCTGCACGGAAACCCTCTGAATACATACCTGCCATGCTCACCTAGACACGGCATCAACACAGAACAAAGTAATCATTCGCATTTCGCAATCCTGACACACTAAAGAACCCAGAAAACAAATCAAATCAATAGAAGTCACCTGAGTCATCCGACTTCAACAGCTCCAACCACTTGTGGTCGACCCCGAAGGAGACTATACAACCATGGGAAACAAATAGGCGAAGTTCGACTGCGAATATCCGCGGGGGTAATCGGTCCGATACAATCTTATCAATGTCATATCACCAGTCGGCAATGTACCAGGTTGTAGCGGGTTAACATCTGGCAAACGTTTTCCCTACAAAAAGCCACAAATGTCTGTTTAACAACACTGCGACGTGGCGGATGTGACTCGCCACTCAATAAAGTCACCGTCCCAATCTCACTTCGGCAAGTTGACCGATACTACATTTACAAATGCTGTGCGTATATCTGCTCTCGTACGAACACGCCTACATATTTGCTCAGTTACATTCCAATATTCTTAAATATTTTTGCAGCTGCATCCTCATGCTTTACTCACCTGACCGGCGCTGCGTACACAGCCTCATCTGACTAGTTCTTCATCAACATACTCCACATTAGTGATCTGATTCTTATCTCTACATCTCGCATTCTGTGGACATAGACATTGTAAAACCTGTGGGCCATTTGGGCCCACACTACTGACTCCATCTGTAGTACTCCCGCTCTTGGTGCTGCTAATCATGCTATCATGTACAATATTGCAATGTGCTGATCATGCCCAAAAGGTGTGCCTCGCTTTATGGCAATTAAAGTATTTACTTATTTGTTTATTTTTAAACATCACACGTCAGGAATTCGACAAACTGTACAACCTACACGGACGCCAGTTGCAATCATCTGAGATAGGCATTTATGTAGCCTTTGGCTTGCAATCAAATGTCGGCGAACTGCCGCTATAGGATGTTGTTTGCAAGTGCAAGTGCATTAAGGTTGCAAGAAAAAAATTTATTATTCCCCTATTGCACACCTTTCGCCCCTAGATATCCGTCACACTTGTATTTTTGCACCATGTACTGCATTCTTATTTAATGAAGCTTTTATTATACAACACTATTACTGCGCATCTTTTTCTGTGAACGCTTCCATGCCCATCGCATTTCTAACGTAACCCTTTATATCAGGTCATGTCCAAACCTTAGTATTAAGTAGTAGCCTTCCGAACGGAACTTGGTTCGGCGGTCACCGTTATTGGCAGCAAGTGGCCGCAGAATGCTGGTCATACCGCCATCATACTTGCACTACAGCACGGCGAATACGATATCATGGTCCAGAATCACCGAACACCCGCACCAGGTGACCGCATACACTCGGTTCGCATGATTATGCAGACAGATTTGTTGTGTTTGGCGATTTCCATTCGCAGATGGCTATCTGTATGCAAGCTGCATGTCTTTTGTGTATGCATAACGGTTATTTGCGGAGGACACAGTGTAAATGAGCACACCACGCAAACGAATCCGTTAATTTCAGCTCCTATTATTTAAGTAACCTTCCAGGAGGCGACCCACCAGGTTACTTTCCGACAGTGATGAGAAAGAATTTCGTGCACAACCGCGAAATGAATCCTACCTGCCGAAGCCAGGTATCGAGCTTCACCATTCGCAGGAAGGTTTGCCTTGGTATCGAAATCAGTTGACGCCATCCACCAACCCGTTCCATCATGCAGCTACACATCCCCTGCTCAAAATACTCCCTAATCGGTAGGCGGGAGCTCACTTGTTGCAGACGTAGACGTTAAAACTACTGGTAAGGTTTTGTGAGTCCACTACCGAACCGTTCACCTCAGGAATTAATACGGCTTTCCGTTCGCCTTCTGTAAAAACCGAAAGGACTCCTGACTGTAAGTTTTTCCGGTCTTACTACTTTGCAGTTGTCACCGTTACAGACCTATTTCAGGACTTAAAGATACATCACGGATATTAAAAGTCGGTAACGATTAACAAAGGCGTGTTTTCCAATCCCATTGACAGCATGCCTCTTTCAGGTAGGTATTACTCACCGTTGGGACCGCTTATTTGAAAAGCTTTACGACGCGCTGAAGTCTTTGACAGAGGCTTTGTGTCAATTGCGACAGCAAAGTAACTAGGACTTACCATTTCCGTCCACTACGGTGGATGCTTTGCATATACATGACGCATCACTAAGGGACGCAAATCGTCGAAATGTTCTGGTAAGCAGCACATATTGTCCTTAACTGCTGATAAGGTGCAGTATCTTATTTGCCTACGTGGCGATAATGTTCAGCATGTCGCCCGGAACATGCCTGCAATATTATCTCGAGGTGATGGACAAAATTATATTTCACCGGTGCCAGAGGTGTGTACATTTTCAGAAACACCAGGTTGTACTCCGTCATACACAGTAAGTGACTAGAATTGTAACGTGACATTCTTCACAGCAACTCTATTGACCCGTTTGGCCGTAGGTACCTTTTCTCAGGAAGATGTTGCGGAGGCAGTGAAGAAACGGTTGCATACCGCGCGACACAATGCAGCACCACAACCTATGAACACAACACTGACTTCCACGGAAGAAGCAATGAAAGGCAATATTATGCTCGATTATTGATTTCCAGTTTGCAGAAGTGGTTGACCTGGCCAAACTTAATATGCAGTATGACACTCATGTAGTTATTTGCAACTGCATATTGTATGCACAAATATACATTCGTTTCCTTCCTTTCGCAGATTCGTTTTCCAAATGTACTACCTCGGTAAGCGTGTGAACATAAACTGTGCTTTGCGAACGTCCGTACCCAGTATAAGCGAACAGTGGAACTGTTTTCCATGTAGATGCGGTTTATCTCCTGCTCGCCGGTTTACAACTACTTGCAAGATTGGTGAGTCCTGTAATAGCAGTAAGCGGCAACGAGGAAGGATACAATTTAGGTGTACTCCTTGAAAACTGTACCGGGCTTCCGGGAATGGGAAGCACCGTGGCCGCGTGAAGGAATCAGCTGGTTCCTCATCCGGCTGATCACTTAATCAGCTGTTTAACGTGGGAAGGTGACCAGCGTGAGGATTGGAGCCGACGGTCGTCAGAAATTCATAAAGTCACCCAAGCGCTTTAAGACAAATGGACGATTATATGACGATGGCGTGTAGGGGCCCTATACTGATGAAAACACAGCAGTTCATCATTCAGCCGTCAGCATGTGCTCTGAGGGTGATGCTTCTGATGCTTCTCGCACTATGACATTAGCAAATGTTATCCCAATATTTATTAACGATTTATTCGCTACCACCTATTTGAACCCTCTTATCTATCACTGCGCATATTAATTATCTCAACCTACGCCAATATTGCAGATCGCTTTCGCCCTGCTAGCACAGCAAGCCTCGGAATGCGAAACGATCGGTAAAGGCTTTCACGGACTACGATAGACGTGAACCCATAGTGAAGGACTTTGACGACCACATTAAAGGCGGCATTTGGCTGCTGACTGCAGCTTAATGAACAAGAAAGTAAGAGACTTTTTAAAGTGTCTAATCAAAATGCAAAGTTAAACGATTGACGAAAGACACATCAGCGTATTGTGGATGCTCACTGACTGTTGACCTTGAGCGATTTGGTCCAATGAACGTGCACTCAACTACGCGCCGGGCACGCACGCAGCCCCTTCCCTTCTACGCTCGCGCCTAGCCACAACCCCAGTACAACCGTACCTAGTCACTTCCCCAGCACGTCCGCGCCTAACCGGTTTTCATCTACGCCGCACGCCTTAGAAAAATGCTCCAAATTCCTAATCTTATGAACGGTTCATTATAATGTAGGTATTACTACTGCTTGCGTATGCCACGTAAAACTGGTTACCATGGTTCCGCGTGCTACTAACATGGTGTGGCATGCAACGGTACAAAATAAAATAATGAGCAAACGAAAGCACGTTTCACGGTGCCAGTTTCAGGGTTTGGCACATTGCGTACAAGGTGAAGTCTTACTGCTCACCTTGATGCGCCGCAGTAAATTCGTCCCAGTAACCGCAATGGCTGAGCAAATAGAAAGCTAAATGCGCTGTGTGATAGTTATATTTATGAAAGAAGGGAATGTTCCGTTGGAAAGCAGTCGGAGATTGTAGAGTTGCTACGTGGAATACTCAGTTCAACAATGTAGAATAACTAATAATTTCCTGTTGGCTGCTGCAAGTGGCTTTTGAGTGGTCACTCCACGCGTTTCTGCGGACGGAATTCCGAATACGTTCGCACATATTGAGTCATGCCGTCCGTGGACCAAGTGTTTTCGGCGAACCATTTTAACGGTAACGTTACCAAAAGGCTGGTAAAGAAGAGAGGTTGCTTACAATACACTCCACTGAAGACTTGCATTTTGGCAACTCCGGTTTGATTACAAAGACCGGAGTACTATATCTTGGCCAACGCTGCGCGCGTCAGCAAATGCTGCATCATGAGGCGGACAGTTTCCGACAAAATCTCACCTTGAATAACATCCAGCTAAGCATTCTGCATGCAGATCTGAATTTCATGATAAACTCTCTAATAACTGCTTTCTCCGTGCGCCGCTTTGCATTAATGTATCAAAAGACTGCAGTTCCTTCACTGATGCAATTTGTAGAGGGAGTTGCGCTGACCGCTAGGCTTTTTGAGAGGCTACCATCGCAGCCATGGATCTCATCCTGGTGCTCATTGCCTCTTGGGTGTCCGTAAACTTTTGTACATTACCTGAAAATGTATGCCATGTATTAGGAAACAACAAATATACCATCAATTTACTGAAACTTTTTATTCATATGCTCCATATCGCATCGCAACGAATGAAGTACTTCTGCAAGCAAATTGTGAAAGCTCAACCAAATGTTTAAGAAGAATGCGATCCAAATCGCTTTTCTTAATGGTGGCATCGGATGAGGCTGAACTAACATTTAAAACGCATATTGCGAGCTTGAAATTGGATATAATAACTTGCACCCACGCTGTGAATACTTCTAGTTAACTTATCACGACGGAACAAATGATTATTGATTACTGAACTTTGTTGTAAATGTAAAAATAACCCTCATGCATTGTTGGGAATACACATAAGTGCTCTTGTGTACGAAACGTTACAACGCAGTGAGAGAACTCACTGGCAGAGGACCATAAGGAACGGCTGTAGGGACTAACCGTTTCCTGTGAGGTCTAAGTCTTCGTCACCCGAAATGAAACGATCAGGTATATGGCTGCAGTGAAATGTGATGTTGCTGCTTCGGTAACTCACATGGTTCTATAGGGTGTGCCCATATCTGCCTCTGAATATGTATCTTCGTTTAAGATTGAAAACTTCCCGCAGTTGGCCATGGTGACGGCCTGAGTGAAATCCCCTGCGAAGTGATTACCTAACACAACTTACTATTGTGACCAGGTCTGGGCACTTCGGCGAATTTGAAGATTTTGTTCGCCTTTCAGTGTTCTCTTACAACTTCCGGGTTTCCAAATGTGGGACTTTGGGAATTAAAGCAGGTCAATCATCCCCCAGCAGCCATGAGCTGCTAAGGGCTGTGAGGAATGATACCGTGCATGTACAGAGGGATACAACGCACTAGGTTAACGAGTCCACTTTCCTGAAATGGGTGGTAAACTTTGTGCATTCGCATCCATCCGCACAGATCATCATGGTGAGAGAAACACAGTAATGGTATAAAATTTTATTGGGTATATATCGATGTCCAGAAATGCATTCGACCTTCACGTTGCGTTCGGTTGGCCCAAAGATGCCTCATTGCACCTCGGCGTCCGAACTGAAAGGAACGCTGTACCGAATGATAAAGCGCAAGGGATGTTACCTGTATGAGAGCTGCACAGATTTTCTTATGGTCTCACATAACAGCTTCAATGCATGGATATACAGATAGCGAAGTGCAGTTAGTGAAAGTCCTGGATTAGGAATGGTATCAAAGCCTGTCACGTAGTCAACTAAGCATGTCAATATCATGACCGCTGTCTACTGCCTAAGCCCAGCTTTCACGAGCTACGAGCATATTAATTAGACACGAAAATCTCATACCGAAATCTTGTGGTGCAACACTAAGAAGGTTAAAGTTGTTTAGGTGATTCTCCACCAACTTCCTGATCAGTTTTTAAACAGCGACTACCATGCCTCTATGCAAGGCAAGCCGGTAGCTTGTAGCCAGAGCACTGTCACCACCCTCAAAAATCGGAGAGATGATTGACTCCATCCATTCAAGTGATACTGTAAAAGCGCACGTGAGTTGGGCACATAGTTCAGCGGCCAATACATTCACGAGTTTTGGAAGGAATTAACCCACGCAGTACTCCGGATACTTGTGTGTACTTTATGCTGATTTCAATTACGCAAGCATCCTGCGGGACTCTTGTGACCACCTCAAACTGAGGTTGACAGATTTTTGGAGGAGACAAGGGTATACCGTTCGCCAAGTATATAAGCCGTGTCAAAGTCGGTATCCAACCGGCGGTAAGAAAGGTCAACGCCGCAACAGCTACAAAGGTTACACTTCAAACCCACAGGTGTGGAATCTGAATCACAATCGTTGTATTAGGAGGATACCACAAACTTTGTGCCATCTAGCTCATAACAACGGGAAAACAAAACTGACAAATGCAAGACAGCGGTCCGTGTAAATCGCATGTCTGCTCATCTGCTTCTGGCCGTACAAAATGCCGTATAAAAACCATGCTAGTGGTAGGCTTAGATTTCCCTGTGCTGTAAGACCACTAAAGCAGCCGCAACATACCCATTCGACGTACCATCATCACAAATATACGTGCGATCTCCTGTGTTTCAATAGGAATGCTATGACATCCCTATTGAAACGTAACTTGCCAAAAGATGCGTGGGAAAGTTATGCGTCATTATAATAATTACTACCGTGGACATCGCTTTAGGTAAATCTATTCAACCTTGTATCTTACCTCGTCAAAGTAATCTAGAATTCATGAAGCTGGACGACAGAATCCAAAGCATAATGGACACCAGCAGAAACCACTCTCAAACTGACAACTGCCGGTGGCAATTCAGAATTCAAGTGCCCGCAAAGCTTTAGTATTTCTGCAAATGGCGCCGCTAGACTACTATGCACCGAGTCTTCCACAAAATGATGCTCCTGTAATATAGCACAAATAAATTTGGTTTAACATGCAGCATATATATGTGCCTCACGTGACATAAATATGTAGTAGTTCAATTAGCCAGCCTATATGTGCTGAAGGACTTTGGATGACTTTTGAAAGATTGTGACGATGTGTTAACAGAGCAGCAGCTTTGCTCTTGTTCTGGCTATATAGGAGAAGGATTTACCAACGCTGCCATTATTATTTAAAATGTTTTGGAAAACTGGTAGCTCCGGTTGAGAATTCATTTGTTCATTTGTTCGCCGAGCTGCGAAGTTGGTTTGCAAACGTTTCACCGTCATGCGAGACGACATCATCAGTGCGTCGTGATATGCAGTGTAATCTGCCCAGAAGACCTTTTCAGTATATCATCCTTTGCACATTTTACGTCAGTTTATGTCTGGACAACATTTGGATGATATAGGGTGTTCAGGTTGCTCGTTTCCTTAATTCTTCTTCGCGGTCTTGTCCGGGTTCTTCACCCTACTTACACTTTCTCCGTGATCCGAAAGTTTAACAAGGACTTCCTGTGGATTCCGCAAAGGACCGTAGCTCAAAGTAGGATTAAACCACACACATCATATAAGTCTAGCGCGGCTAACTAGACACCCAGCCCTTGCAATATGAAGAAGTATACTAGGACGGAAAAATCCTAATCTCCGTTTATGGATAGCCCTATCGCCACAACCTTTCTGGTGGGTTGTTTGTCGAAGAAAACGTCAGATATGCCAAAAGATTCTAGCACTAGAATTCACGCTACTAATAAACATATGAGTAGAAAGTTATGAGTATTAACTTTCTCAAGCACATAACAGGGATTAATCCCGCCCTTGAGACCAGTTACTAGATGTCTTGGTAACACTACACACACAATTCTCGTGCTGCTACTGAGTATGCGAAGTCCATTGCAACATAATAGCACCCCGCGTCGACGTAGTTTGTAGAGCAATATTGGTGTCGGTGTCACCTCATCTCGCACACACTATAGGCTGTCTAAGCGACATTTAACCAGCATTAATCATTTGCTTGTTCCCCGGTTCCATAACACTCCACGTTCCTCTGTCCAAGTCCCCTTTACGATTGAAGCAATTTTTTCCTCCCAACCCCCGAACGAGGCAAATCCAACCATATGTCCGCCATCGAAATCAAGAGCCACACGTGGCCGCAGACCAACACGTCAAACACTCAAGGTTGGATGCTGGAATGTGCGCACACTGCACGATCGGGACACTAATCATCGACCTATGCGACGAACCGCATTAGTCGCCATGGAACTTTCGCGGTATGAGATTGATATCGCAGCGCTGAGTGAGACTCGACTGGCTGCTCAAGGTAAATTGCGAGAGGATGGTGCTGGATACACTTTCTACTGGATTGGAAATCCCGAAGCAGCACCACGTCAACAAGGCGTCGGATTTGCAATCACTGACCGCCTAAATGGCCGTTTGACGGGGGAGCCGATTGGTATCAGCCCACGGTTGATGTCGCCCCGTATTTGCCTCAGACGTGGTAAGTACGCGACATTTATTAGCACATATAGTCCCATCATGAGTTATACAGAAGATAGGAAAGATCAGTACTACTCGCAATTGGCCACTGTTATAAAGTCTGTCCCAATGAATGATCGACTATTCCTGCTTAGTGACTTCAATGCACGTGTAGGGTGTGATGCCACAGTGTGGGCTGAGGTGATCGGGCCGTACGGGATTGGGATAGTCAATGGGAACGGAGAGCGCTTGCTTTCATTGTTTGCTGCACATAGCTTGACGATCACGAACACTTAGTTTGCTGTGTGCTCTAGATATTGTTACATGGATCCACCCACGGAGTGGTCATGCTCACTTGCTGGACTATGTCATCGTACGTCAACGGGACATGCGTGAAGTACGCATAACGCGGGTAATGCGTGGAGCTGAATGTGGGATTGATCACAAGCTGGTGCGCACAAAGTTCTACATAAATGTCTACAAATCGTCGTACTTTCCAGCGAATAGCAATCGAAGGAAATACAACGTACGCGCCCTTATGAGTACAGAAAAGAGACAAGCAGTGGAGGATGCCATAAGAACCCGCCTTGGCGAAGACGACTCCTCGGCTTCTGTCAACGTCCTATGGGACCACTTGAAGAAACAGGTGACCATTGCTACTGAGGAGACGATTGGGTGTACAAACTGTAAACGGCCCGACTGGTTCGACGAAAACAATTTGACGATTGGGCCATTAGTACGAGCAAAAACGCAGCATTCATCGCCTCCGAGGTTGACCCTAACAACACCATAAAGGGTAGTGCTTTTCGCCACATTCGAAGACAGCTAGCTTGAGAGCTGCGTCAGATGAAAAATACGTGGTGAACAATGCAAGCTGCGCAGATTAAGTCCTACGCTGAACATCGTCAACAAAAGGAATTCTACGACTCCTTGAAGGCAATGTACGGGCCCACTGTGCAGCAAATGAAGACCATGAAAGAATCTGAGCCTGGCGCCGTATACACACAATCTGATGACATCTTGCAAATGTGGCACAGACACTTTGGTACGCTCCTGAACAATCGATCAGAGGTAGACTGGGACACACTACACGGGCTGCAACACCATAGCGTACTATCGCAACTGGAGGAGACACCGGGAATGTACAAAACACAGAGAGCGGTTGCTCAACTACGGAATGGGAAATGTGCTGGTGTTGATGGCACACCACCGGAAATATTGAAGAACGGAGGACCAGTTATGATACGTGCCCTGCATCGTTTGGTGGAAGCCGTCTGGATGGAAGAGCAAGTGCCCGCAGAGTTGAAGGATGCTCTTGTGATTCCACTGTACAAGGGAAAGGGTAGTAAACAACACACCGACAATTATCGTGGCATCAACTTACTTAGTTGCGTTGGCAAGATTTTTGCCCGTATCCTACACAATCGCCTATTCACACATGTACGAGAACAGAATGTACCTGAGGAGCAATGTGGATTCCGCTCGGACCGTAGCACCATCGACATGGTTTTTGCAGCACGTCAACTACAGGAAAACTGTCGTGAACGCAATCAACCGTTGTATTCATTGTTCATCGACTTCACCAAAGCGTTCGATACCGTGAACCGTGAGGCGTTGTGGTTGATTCTCTACAAGTTTGGATGCCCTGCAAAGTTTATTCGTCTCATTGAATGCCTGCATACTGGCATGCGAGCAAGGATGCAGCTAAGTGGACAGACTACAGATGACTTTGCCGTTATCTCCGGTGTGAAGCAAGGATGCGTCTTAGCCCACATACTGTTCACTATCTACCTGACGGCTGTGATGTCGTGCGCATTCAACACATGTGAATACCGTGTGCATCTAGAGCACCGCATGGATGGGGGTTTGCTTAACATCCGCCGCTTTGGATCAAGAAGTTTAGTGCATGAGACAACCATTCGTATGCTGCTGTTTGCAAACGACTGCGCGTTATTTGCACATACTGAGGAAGAACTGCAATGCATGACGACTATATTAGCTTCCACAGCGACTAAGTTTGGACTCAGCATAAACACAGGCAAGACTGTATGTCTATTTCAGCCGGCACCGGGAGTGCAGCCCGTGTGCGGACTAGAAATACGGATTGCAGATGAAGTACTACAGAACACGTCCGCCTTCTGCTACCTTGGGAGTACATTGTCAAGCGACCTGCGAATCACCAACGAACTGCGCGCTCGTGTGGCGAAGGCAAGCTCGGCTTTTGGGAAACTGGAACATCGCGTGTGGAAGAACCATCATCTCACTGTTAGAACCAAGGTGATGGTGTACAAATCAATGGTTCTCTCAGTCCTTATCTATGGATCGGAAACTTGGACAATGTACAGAAAGGATATCCGGTTTTTGGAACGATTCCATCAACAGTGCCTTCGCCGGATTCTGTGCATACAATGGTGGGACAATGTGCCAGACACTGATGTGATCCTCCGGAGTGAAGTGTACACCATAGACTACATGCTATTGCTGCGACATCTCCGGTGTGCTGGACATGTGCGCCGTATGGATGCAACGAGAATCCCGAAGCAATTGCTGTACTGGCAACTGATCGCAGCTGGCCGGAATGCTGGCAATTCCAAATTGCGTTTCCAAGACAATATTAAGGTTAGTTTGTCCAGATTAAGTATTGATCTAAATATTTGGGAGGAGTTGGCAACAAATCGCCGCACCTGGCGTGATCTCATCACCTGTACCGTTGCCCAATCGCAAGAAAGGCAGATGGTGCATCGAGAAATTAAACGTGCAGCACGCAAACTTCATCTGCCGATGGACTGCAATTTGTCGCCTACTCCCACGTGGAGCTGTAGTGCATGTGGCCGTGTGTGTTTTAGCCCAGCTGGTCTGGCCAGTCATCAACGAGGCCAAGATGGGTTATGCCGAACAGGTGGAATGTTAGATCGAGCATCACGGACTGACATGTGACACTTGGTGGTACGCAACTGAGAAAGGACGGTACACGTTAAACCGGCCAAACGTGATGGAGCGAGGTGAGTCAGAATGGAATCGGACGGGGAGGACTTTTGCACTGATGATGTACTAAGTCACCAAATGTTGCAGTGCAATGACAACCACGCATAGTTTCTGCAAAGACACAGGCGCGTACTATATTTGCCATACTGGTAATCCGAACACAGATGCCTCTATACGAATGCCCCTATGCTGAGGTTTGGTGTTCCATACACCATGCTTCTTTATCGCAGTTGGGTAACACTGACTTACTTACTTACTTACATTTATGGACAATGGACAATGGTTTATTACGGGTAAAAAAGCATCGCTTAACAAGTCCCGTGGGATGGAAATTATTGCGAAAATAAATTGCATAATAAAGTGAAAAGCGTTGTGGTGGACTCACCAAAGACTTATGTGAAATAGCGGAGATATTCGCGTATTAAACATAAAAATCCATAAATCCAATGGTTGAGCGTTTGGCAAGAAACCGTTTGATTGCGTTTTGTAGCACCTGGCTAACAAGTCATAAAAGGAAATGTAAGTGAGACAATGCATCGTCAACACGTTTTTTAAATATCGCCAGATTGGGAGCAGAGACGACATAATTAGGGAGGGCATTCCAAGGCTCACCCACGCGGAGAGAAAAGAAATTTCTACGGCATTCAAGCCGGCTGTAATGAATTGTCAGTTTCAGAGGGTGACCTCTTAGTTTAATGTTGGGGTTCAATTCCAGCAGCGGACGGCAAATGTTGTTTGGGTTCTTCAGAATCTGGTAAACCATTATGAGATCCCCCCGCAAAAGCCGATATCGACTGCTGTACATTCATAGAGATTTCAGTCTAAGCTGATAGGGCAGATGAAAGAGGCCTTATTTTACCGTACCTTACCATTACCATAACCCAGGAAACCTTTACCTAATACAGTTTGGAAAAGCAATGCTTCCTTGATTTGGTGGCAAATTGGCAATGCGATAGACATGTTCAAGTTGGATCATGCATTCAAATATCAATCGCTCTGGAACATCCGTGGAAAGTGAACAGTCCCGGCAAGTAATTGACTAGCGATTAACATGCTGCTGTTGATGTGTTTTGCTAGGTTTCACATTAACTCTGTTAGAATGACTAGAGCAATAATTCCCCTTCTTTATCTGACAACCTTATCTTAGCTGAGCTTATGAAAATACGTTGACTTCAGCGCACCATTTCCCTACAAACCTTCGTAGTTGCCTACTCACACGGTCTGTCATCCTTGTGCGTCATCCTTATTCCACTGGTAATGTAAGTATAGCTTGGGTGCAATTGCTATGTGGAATGATGAAGTAGGGACTTGATGCAACGCAGTAGCATTATTGCATCTGTCTAAGAGGCACCTACTAGAAGTTGCCTTAGAAGGGGTCAATCTTCTGGGTAGACTAAGAAAAAGGTAATGCCAACGGAAATGGTACGTAAGTATCTTAGTAAATTACATCGGAAAGGAATCAGCGCATAGGGAAAATTTGTTCACTTTACGAGCACCGAATAGCTGCACCCCAAGCGTACAAAAGTAGATCGTAACCAAGTAGTTTATAGCCACAACAGGATACACAACGGTATGTATAGACGGATGAGTACTTGGATGACAACCATACTACATATAGGATATTTGCAACACAGTGCGAACATTGTTTGGAAAACCGCAATTTTGACAGTGGCCAGTGGGACTTAGTTGTTGTAGTACTATGGTAGTTGTCGTGCCATATAAGCCGTAAGAGGTGAACACCAACAGTAGGTATTGGGTACTTAATCTCATGCCTGTGCAAGGAACTCTTAGCCTAACCTCCAAATGAAACCCATACACGTTTTTTCACACATGCTTGTTCATGCGGACTAATGTGTCTCTGTCCAGTTTTGTGACAGTTAATAATGAAGTCCGTGGAAACACATGTACATATGTTGCATTCGAACTGCCACTGGACACAGATGACACCAATCTATGTCTATATGTGTATACCGAATGAATTCCACGAGGACCTCCATACCGCTTTTGTACGGTTAACTTAGTGCAGTAAAACTACATTCGAGCAAACCGAAGATAACATTACCAGAACATGAAGAAGGTGAGTTTATGACGAACTAACGTTGATTTCAGGTGTTGCGAATCCAAGGCAAATGTGATCGATGCGAATTCCGTGGACTGCTCAAAAGGGCGGTTGCTGAGGTGCCGGAGAAGGCACTATTTTATGCGGAATAAAAGCACCATGAGTATGTTCTCATTCAATTTACTAATCCAGGCCAATAAGGCGGCGTATGTGGTACGTTTGTCTGCGTGATGAGTAATCTTGCATTTCAGAAGTAGATGTTGCTTGAGCTCCCCGGTGTGGATGCGCCTGATTTGAATGTTGTCAAGGTGCCTACCTGTCTATTACCCACTACCTCGTCCACACTGGCTCCAGGAGACAGTTGGTCGTTGCCAGTGGGGACAGGGTGCACCGTCCTCGTGACGGTGCAAGGCTCAATGAGTGGTTCCATGCAACCAGTGTGAAACGGGCTACGGTCCAGCCACCGCCTCGTGTACGTCTGGTGTGTATGATTTCCCAATTAGGCTGGAATGCTTCCGTTCTGCTTGTTGAAGGAGTGTGGGCCGGTCTCCGTTGATGAAACGTGGATCCCATCCGCAAGCCTCCCGGTCTTATTCCTTCGGGTTTGCACCGGATATGGAGTGTGTGGGTGGAACTATGGGTGGTGCAGCGCAAGCCACCCATGGTCCCCTTTGTAGGCGCAGGCGTCCTGTGACTGTCCCCATGGACGTCACAGTGACAGGCAAATCCGGATACGGACGCCGCCAAATCATTCTGGATACGGATGTGAGAGCCTATGGTGCGCTGATGGTGGCTAGATCCTGACAGATGATGTACCCACGGCTGCTATTGCTGCGCCATTGGCTTATGTCCAGGACGCCTCCTCGTGACGACCGCTGAATGGGAGGTGAGTTTCGCCCTTCTTCATGCTAAGGTCCAGGACACCAATACGCATGAGTCAGTAAACTGACCATGTGATAGACGCGCTGCCTTTCGGGTGTACATTTAATCGAAGGCTTTGGCTGAGGACCTGAATCGTTCTCCTGTCAGGTGTGGGAGCCCCTCCAGTCTCCTAGTCCATCCTCTTCGGACGTTAGGAAGAGGTCGATGGCCCTCTTCCCGTAAAGCCGAACTATAGGAGACAACAGGTCTACGGGTTATAAGCTCACAGCTGGATTGGCGTAGAGCACGATCGTCACGCATTGTCTCTGACGGTGGGAGGGCAACACGGGTGTTCAATGGTTTGGTACTGTCCGCCTCAAGCCAGGCAGCCCCTGGTCAAATTGGTGCAAACCCGCCAAAAACCCTCCTGCGTCTGGCCGTGGTCGCAGGTGTATTCAACTACGGTCGCCAAACATATATAAATCGTTCCAGTACCTACAAGGCTGCGTGTGACGGCCGTCAAGCAGATTCCAATCTGTCTCTGTGATCACATTCCCGAGCTGGATCTGCTCCCCACTGCCTTGTGGGTCAGGCTATTGAGCCAATGGTACCGGGCGGTGTCCCTTATACAAATCTCCGAAGCACAACGACCACCTCGCGTGCGATCGCCCACCAATGCAATCGTATGCCTACGCGCAAAGCACTCAACATCGGGTGCTGGAACGTGCGCACACTACTGGAACGGAACTCGATTGAGCGCCCCAAGCAACGCACTGCACTCGTCGCGATGGAGCTGGCGCTCTACCACATCGATGTTGTGGCGCTCGGTGAAACTCGGCTCGCTGAGAAAGGTAAGTTGTATGAAGCAGGTGCTGGCTACACATTCTACTGGGTGGGCAACACCACCTCAGCACCACATGACTATGGGGTCGGATTTGCAATATCCGATCGCCTCCATGGCCAGCTGGAGGTTGAACCAACGGACATAAGCGTGCGACTGATGACTGTTCGCCTACGACTCGGAAGAAGCAAGTTTGCCACTTTTATAAGTACGTACGGTCCGACCACGTATTATCCTGATGACACGCGTGATCAATTCTACACTCAGCTATCCTCTGTGATACGGTCTGTACCGAGGAGCGACCAACTATTTCTGCTAGGTGATTTCAACGCGCTCGTTGGGCGTGATGCATCGGTGTGGACAGATATTATTGGTTCGCATGGCATTGGTTCAGCGAATGCGAACGGTGACAGACTGCTGTCAATGTGTGCCACGCACGGCCTGACGAGCACGATCACTCGGTTTGCACTGAGTACGAGTGATATAGCAAGTTGCATGCACCCACAAAGTGGTCACAATCACCTGCTCGACTATGTCATTGTACATCAGCGTGATATGCGTGAAGTGCGCATGCCACGTGCACTGGTGGAGCTGAATGTGGCACTGATCACAAATTGGTGCGGACCAAACTGTACACAAATTTTCATTAATCTATGTAATGCACTCCCGCCGTGAATCGGCGTAAATTTAACATTCTCTCCCTCGTTACTGTGGCGAAACGTATTGATTTGGAGAAGGCGATGGCTGCACGCCTGTGTGATGTGGACTGCATAGCCACAGTGGGCGATCTGTAGCCCCACATTCGCGACCAGATGACAGGTGCTGCCGTGGAGACCATCGGGCGTGCAAACTGAAAGCGGACTGATTGGTTTGCTAAGAACAATGCGGCGATTAGCGCATTTGTTTCAGGGAAGAATGCGGCATTTGCTGCACTGGTTGCAGATCCCAGTGACTTGGGGAAGGAAAGTTAGTTTCACAAACTTCGATGGCGACTGACCCGAGAGCTCCGTCGCTTAGAAAATGCATGGTGGACGTGGAAGGCGAAGCAGATGGAATGCTAGGCCGAACGCCGCCAACACAAGGAATTTTTTGACTCCTTGAAGGCGGTGTATGGACCGAGGTTGGAGCCGCTGAGGACACTGGTCCATGGTAATTCAGACGCTATCTTCACACAGAATCTAGACCTAATGCAGATCTGGCGGAAACACTTTGACTGTCTCTTGAACAACCGTTCAGAGATCGACTGGTCTACGTTGAACGGCCTCAAGCAGCACGATCTGAGGACGAGTCTAGCGGACACTCCGACAGTGGACGAGACGCAGAGAGCACTTGCTCAGCTGCGAAACGGCAGGTGTGCAGGTGTCGATGGGCGCGGTTGTTCGGGGACCATTCTGGTCCAACGTAATATGTTTCGGAGCCCGTTGCATAACTCTGAAAGGGTCAGTGTAGGGAGGCTGAAGTGGGCGCCGCACGGCGTCGGTACGGAGGAAGACGAGGTTGCAGGTAGAGAGTCCGCTGTGCATTCGCACATCTCTAGTCAGCTCACGGGACCTAGTCGGGCGTAGTGAACGCATACGTTGAGCTAGGGAGGACGCATAGTTAAGCGGAGACATAGTCAAGGATGCGGGAGGTGAAATGAATTCTCCTAGTGACTTTAGCGTTTTGCCGTAATCCAGCTCAGCTGATGCACATTGCAAGTCAGCTTTGATGTTGCTGCGAATACCTAAGGGCACGAGCGAGACGTTTTCGCTCCAGCTAGGGACGGATGAGACGCAGAGCGAAGCTTTAAGCTGTCTATGGAAGCGTTCAACTAACCCGTTGGCTGCTGGGTGATACGCTGTGGTATGAATGTGGCCGCAGCCTAAAAAGTGACAGAAGGTATCCAATACTGAAGATTCGAAAGGCTTTCCTCGGTCAATCGTGATGATGGATAGATATCCGTAGTGAGAGACGCGACGGTCTAGGAAGGCCCGGATAACCGTCTCAGCTGTGCAATCTGTTACGGGAATAGTTTCTGGCCATCTGGTGAAGCGGTCGACACATGTAAGAATGTATCCGATTCCGCGTGACGGAGACAAAAGAGCTACCAGATCTAAGTTTACAACCGAGAAGCGACAGTTCGGGGCAGGAAATAAACCAAGAGGACTGCGGGTGTGACGATGTACTTTGAAGCGCTGGCATTGAATGCAGCCGCGAGCCCACGTACGAACATCTTTGTTTACGCGTGGCCAAACGAAGCGTTCGGTGATCAGCTTCAAAGATGTACGGATACCAGGATGTGATAGTGAGTGCAATGCGCTAAAGACTGTGCGTCTGAAGGAGATGGGCACGAGGGGCCTGGATAACCTGTGGAAGCGTCACAGAGCATGGTTCCTTCCGTCGTTTGGAGAGCAACAGGTTGCACATGCAAGGAAATGGACTGCAGAGTGCGCTGTATGTCTTCGTCTTGAGCCTGAGCCAATGCCATGGCGGCAAGGTCGACGGTAAACAAAGACTGGTGGGTAAGGTTGACGCGTGAGAGAGCGTCGGTCACGGGATTTTCGACACCTGAGTCATGACGTACGTCAGCAGTGCACTGCGTGGCATAGTCTAGCTGTCATGTTTCCCGTGCTGAGCATTTGTAGCAAGCCGAATTCAAGGCGAAGATGAGGGGCTTGTGTTCAGTGTAGACCGTGAAAGCGCAGCCTTCGAGTGTGTGCCGGAAGTGACGAATGGCTAGGTAAGTGGCGAGCAGTTCTCTGCCAAACGTGTTGTAGCGGGATTCCGCTGGCTGCAGGCGTTTGGAGAAGAACCCAAGGGATTGCCATTGCCCACGGACGTGTTATTGGATGACGGCTCCTACCGCTATATCTGAGGCATCAGTCGTAATAGAAAGAGGTGCAGTCGATTCGGAATGAGCGAGGAGGGCTATGTTGGAGATAGCTTCCTTGCACTCGGCGAAGGCTGCCTGTGCTGTGTCAGGGAAAGCGAACTTACATTCATTTCCTCTGAGTAAGTCAGTCAGTGACTTCATGAGCATAGCGCAGCGCAGAATGAAGCGTCGACGGAGGTGCCTGAATGTCGTCAGAGCTGGGAAGTCCATGCTTGCTTGGATTTTATCAGGAACTACATTGATACCAGATGATGAACCGAGGTGGCCTAGGAATTCTACCATTGATTTGTCCAGTTCACACTTACTCAGGTTGACTGTGACACCGTGTTGGGTCAAGCACTGGAATAGAGTTCTAAGATGCTCGAGGTGCTCTTGTTCCGATGAATTTGCTACTAAGATATCATCGAGGTAGGTATAGGCGAAGTCAAGGCCACGAGTGACATCGTGGATGAAGTGTTGGGAGTTTTGTGCGTCGTTGCACAGTCGAAATGGCATTCAAAAAATTCGAACAAACCGAAATTTGTGATGGCTGCGGTTTTAGGAATATCAATGTCTTCCTTAAGTATCTGTTGATAGGCATAAACCAGATCGATCATGCTGAAAATCGTCTTACCTGTGAGGCACGCGGTAAGGTTTTGCATGTGTGGGATGGGATACCTATCTGGGACGGTTAGGCGATTGAGTGCGCGGTAATCATCGCAAGGGCACCAGTCACCAGATTTCTTGGGGTCAATCTGCAGGGGCGAGGACAAAGGACTGTCGGAAGGGCGGATTATTCCAAATTTAAGCATGTGCTCAAACTCCGCCCTAGCTACCTTTAGTTTCTCGGGCGATAGTCGGCGTAGACGGCATGACACGGGTGGGCCATTCGTCCTTATGTGGTGCGTGACTTGAGCTGCCACGGGCAAAGCTGCGTTCATTGGCTGAACGAGCTTGGGATACTGAGAAAAGAGATTAGCGTAGTCTGGCGACGTCTGGGGAAATGCATAGTCTGACGATATAGATGGGACATCGGCGGTGATGTCACGTACGCTGAGTTTTGTTGCATCATCCATTACCATCTGGCGTTTCGCATCGACCAAGAGGTCGAAATGCCTGAGAAAGTCAATGCCGATGATGGCAAAGGGGACTGCAGCGACGGTGAATACACAGCGGAACGTGGGCCGAAGACCTAAGTCCAGGCTTAGTGACCGATGACCATAGGTGGCTATTGGCGTGCCATTGGCGTGCCATTGGCGGCACTGAGGCTTGTCCACAGAGAAGTGGTAGGCTTACCTGGCACAGGGGGAATGACCCCGACTCCTGCCCATATATCAACTAAGAACTGGGTATCGGAGTCATAATCCCTAATGTAGATGAGACGATTTTGGGCTTTGTCGACGTTCGTGGTCATTAACGCCCGGCGTGGCGGATCATCTGTAGCGGAGTAGCTACAAGGCTGTACCCAGTTACGGGCTTTAGTACCGAAACGCGAGTGGTAAAAGCAGTAACCTGTGGCATCAGGCTTTGTGAGACGGGTCGATGATCCGGAGCGGTTGAGCTGCTTACGGTTTAAAGTGAGTTCCTCGATCTGGCGCTGAAGCGACGTTATCTGCAATGATAATGCGTCCATTGCCGACGGCGGGCTAGTCGCACCTGTCATTGTGGTTGCGCCAGCGCAAAGCTGCTTAGGTGCTTTGGTTTCAGTCTCTGGTTGGTGCCGTTCGACGATGCCGTCTGCCAGATCTGCAATTGCTGTGATGGGTAAGTCACTTGCTACTGCAAGGATAGTCTGAGCGTTTCAGGACGGCGTTGCATCCACAGCTCGCGTAGAATCCTTACTTACATGTTGGACGTGTCAATGAGTTGTTGCATTTCGCGCAACAAGGCTGAGGACATCCTATCTCCTAGTTACAGATCACTAAATGGTTGCTGTAAGCAACCTTGTCAGAAGGCGTGCTTCGCTGATTAATAGCCTGTTTGGGCATCTCGTATTTCATTACTAGAGGAGGGAAAAATATGATGTCTCTCACCTGCGAGGATACAATCTGATGAAGGCAAGATATTAGCTGATTATACAGGGCGAAATCAGAATAAATCGTACGAATATAAAATAGGGATTCTAGGTGCAAAACCAAAATGTAGGACGATTCTCCCAAAAAGGGGAGGGGCTAAGGCAACAGGACTGACCTTGACAGGTTGAACGGCGTTAACCGCGCAGGAGATTGCTCATCCTCTAGACAATCCATTGCAAACGGTAGATAAACAATGTGGTAGGTGAGAAAACGATAGGATCACAAGTAATGAATCACAAAATCACTGGAACGAGCTTACCTGAATGCAAATTCAAAATGGAGGACGGCTTGTTCCTGACAGGGGTCACCAATGTTTGGGTGGCGCCTGGGTTATCAGTCAGCAATCAATGACACGTAAAAGACGTGTCAACTGCGGGATCGGACAGAAATTCGAAGCGACTAACCCCAACGTATATTATGCAGGCTACAAGAATAGGAAAAGAAACAACCGGGGCGAGAACCGCTGCACAAGGTAGGCAACAAAACGGTTTGTGTCAACGGATGTGCAGTCAGTAAAACAACTCAACAATTTGAATGTTAAAACAACCGTAAAATTCAATGTTGCAAAATACTGAAACAGCGTGTTTTCCGGTACACTACACCTGGTAGCCAAGGTGCTCTCTTACCGACTAACTTTAACGGATATCTTTTGCAATTATTTCACTATGGGTTGGATCTCAGGATAAACTTATTAAAAAAATTTTAATCTCCATAGTATCGCCCGATTGTGTGTACTTCTGTGTTTCTTAATGTTTTCGAAAGTCTGCTACATGCACGGCGTTTCATGAGCACCTGCTGCCGATAGCTACCAGTTTTCAGCTCGATCCTTAGCAATTTTCGTCACATGCAGCGTCAAATCTCGTTTATTGAAAAGCACATTTGATTATTAAGTTACATGCCTTAATATATATAACTAATATCTAATCGTACTAATCCGTAGCTTTTATTATGTAGCGTAAAAGATAACATGCAGCCTTTACATATATGGCTTCAATTACTTGCTTATTCGAAGGCATTGGAGGCCTGGATAGGTCAATGTCCCACATAGTCAAGAAGAAGTCGGGGCATTTACGCGCATGCATTGATCCTAGACCGCTAAAAGCCGTGTTCAGAAGAGAATATTAAATGCTACTGAGACCAGATGATGTTCTATCAGCGTTATCCAAAGTCAGGTTGTTTACGAAAGTTTATCTGGCTTCCGCCTATTGTACTTTCTACTTACGAAAATGCCCCTTTACTTGAGCACATTTGGGACGCATTTTGCATCTTACCGATAGCCACGCTTATTATTTAGATTGGAAGCTTCCAGTGGAACGGTGGATACCAACAATAGATGATCTACCCAGAGTACTCTGGGTAGCGGACTATGTGCTAGTGTTTAGTCAATCCGAGAAGTTGTCCTCTGTAATCTACGCACATTTCCACAGCTTTGCGAAGATAGTAACATTAAATGGAAACGTGAGGAGATTGAATACTGCAGAACGGCAGTAATTTTTCATAAATAAGTATGGAGTTCAGAAAGGATGAAGCCGGATAATGAGAAGCCAAGAACATAAAGGAGATTTCGTCTCCGACTGGTCTGATAGGTATCAAATGCCTGAACAGGATGGTAAAGTAACTTAGGTGCTTCTTACCCAGAGTAGATGACTTGACGGTTCCTACTTGGAAATCGACACACAAGGGGGAACTTTGGAGGTGGAATACAGAACAAAAAACGCTTTCCAACAGTTGAAACGCTTGATCACAGATGCCTTTATCTTGGTTTCCGCTTGAAATCCAAAGTGACAGTAGCCGGTTCGTCATCAGTTCAATGCTCATGAGAAAACGGACGCTTATTGATTTCCTGAATCAGAACGCTAAAAGAGACCGAAAGCCGAAAAAATAAATGCGAAAATAGATGCGAAAAATAGATGCGTGCACTGGCCCATGTCGTGGAGCGCTTCAATGATCGTATCTTTGACCGCCGGCTTAACGCTTTGACCGACCACAAGCCGCTAGTATTCACAGCCCATAAAAGACTTCACATTGTTCCACCTCGCCTGCAATGGATGCTAGTTCGCCTCCGGAAGTATAACCTGGAAATAGTCAGGCAAGCAGGATAAAACATGCATATTTTGGATGCGCTAAAAAGCAAATATTTGGAAAGTTATCTGAAACCAAGAATACCATAATTTTGTACATGCCATTCATGAGTTGTGTTGCACAGGAGCCTTTTTAGCAACTTCAAGGTTATAGGTAAGAAGCTGGGCTGTGCAAACTACTCAGGAAAAGGATATTATACCGTAGGTAAGAAGACAGAGCGAGGCTGCCCTAGAAGTTGACTCCATTCCTTCATTTCCGGGATGGACTCGTTACTCAAGATGGACTAATAGTTAACGGTTACCGTTAAGAAATCGAATAAACGGCAATACGTCCGCTATTTGTACTGCTGCTATGCTGCCGTACAACCATGATAACCTAAGTAAGAAAGAATAATAAGTGCAAGAGAAGGATGACTTACATGAAAATACTAACGGCTTAAGCAAACACTCAGGGTCAAGGCGCCTACAGCTCGTGTTAACAACATACCGTCACAAAGAGCTGGCTATCATGCAAGGCGAAGGCGGCATCGGTGAGAGAGTTTCCTTGTGACTTTCACTGCCACGCGTCATAATCAGCCATTGCCACGCAGGTAACTCAGCATCAAACACACTATAAAATGGCAATCCGATTAGGAGACGGCAGCAGACGGGCCATTGGTATCGGTTGCGAACCATGTCTTGTAAAATCTCGAGCCATGCACAAGGCAAGTCACCTGGACTCCAGCCCGGAAGGCAAGATGAACTAACGGCGCTCAGTTTGGTCATCAGTGACTACATTTCCTGCTGCCAAGTCAACTTCTGTCCATCTTCAGCGTTGCGCCACTCTACACCTGGCAAACGGAACAAGACCCTCCTAGGTAAGCGGTGACCATTCAAATGTAGCAGTGCCCAAGCCAACGCAACTTATTCAGCACGATCTGTAGTTCTAGCGGACTAGCATTATTATCACTACCTAGTACTCGTTTACGCATATCCTTGTTGCTGACACGCTGGTGTCATTTGACAACAGAACTGCTTCGCAGACGACGATTGCCGAAGACGTAAAGGCGTCACAGATCTTCAAAGCGGAGGGGCTAGATCTCACTACCAGACAGCAGGACGGCCATCAGTGTAGCCATGTATACACGGCATTTCAGACCGAGAGCAACTCTCTTCTGTCGCCGCAGATGCAGCACTTTCAAGGTAGCAGTTCTGGCTTTTTCAATGCGTGAACTTGCTTCTGTTTCTATACTCACATCGTTCCTGATGCAGCTGTCAAGGTAAGTGCATTGAGCAACCACCTCAATTTCCTCATAAGTAATCGTCAAGGGGATATCAAGTTGCTGGTGGTCCTGTAGCAACACTCTGCACTTTGAAGGTGCGATTTGCATACCGACTAATGGGACCGCTCTGGTCAAACAATACATGGTTGATTATGCCACCGCCACATCGTGGAAAAGCAAGACGATATCGTCCGCATTATCACGATCAAGTAGCCTTTCACCATACAAAACCTCAACGCATACATCGTGAGATTTCGTAGGGGAACACTGCATGATAGAGTCCAAGACAAAATTGAACAAAAATGGGGAACTCAAACAACCCCGACGAACACGACTTGTGGTCGGAAAGCTATTTGCAGCTTACCGTAGACCATGATACGGCCTGTAGTCCTCGAATATAGAGCACGAAGGATGTTCACATATTTCGTGGGAACACATTTCCGTGCAAATATTTCGAACAAGATCGATCGATCGACTGTATCGAACGCACACTTGAAATAAAGGAACACAGCTATTGCCAACCTGCAGTATGCGTGGTGCTGCTCTAGCACCTGCCGCAAAGTGTATATACGGTCTGTACAGCCACGTCCTGGGCGAACAGCGGACTTCTCTTCCCGAATCAAAGAACCCCGTTCCATCGTGAAGTGACGGACGAGAATCGAGGCCAGTAATACTGTCACAGGTAGCGCCAGGCTAATACCATTGTGGTTAACACAGTCTGTGCAACTGCCGTTCTTGTATATTCTCACTGTAAGCGATTCGCTGCAGTTAGCCAGGACACTCTCTTCCTTCCTGATAAATCCGAATAGGGAGGTCAGATCTATGCTTGTCTCACTGACGCCCGGATTCCTGGGACCAGTTTTGCAAATCAGCTGGAAGAGCTTGTGGTAATTTTCTACTGTTCCGGCCTCTCCAGTTCTTGAGCCCGACTGGTTCACCAGACTTCCTTGTCAGCAAGTAGACTCCGCTTTTGTTCGCGCCTAATAGTCAGTCTGGTCACATTGTGCTCGGAGCCAGCTGGGAGTTTTCTTCTGGGTTTCAACCGGTTCACCGACCTCTCGGCTATCCAGCGATTGAGGTGGTGACGATTGGTGGTGCTACAGGCAGATGCTCCTGCGTCGTGCATGGTGGCCGAGATGCTATCCTACTGAAGCTCAGTGTCCTAAGGACAACACAGCGAAATTTCGGTACAGAGTGCGTTTTGATTGGCTTGCCTGCCCGAGGGCTGAGACAATTTCTCGATTGCCAATCGGTAAGGATGCTTGGTGCGTCACCCAGTAAAGTTCATGGAAACGACAGCGTACTAAGACATGGTCAGAGTCGACGCAGGTATTCCAGTACCAACTGCAATCCAAGATGGAACCACGCCACCTGTAACTAATGACAATGTGGTCAATTTGCGTCCATCGCTGGTGAGCTAAAGGTGGACGCTAAGTGGCACTTGGCGCACACTGTGTTTAAAATCAATGCTATTAAGAAACAACTGGCACTCCGCACACAGTTGCAACGGACGCTCGCCGTTGTCAGTCCGTTCGGTCTTAAACCCATTATTACCACCCAGCTGACCTTCTGAAGAGCTCATATGCCCAGTGTGCATTCAAATCCCTTACTATAATATCCGAACTAGTAGTACTGTGTAGTATTGTCCTTGACAGCAGTTGAACTGCAGGCAGTGGGAGTATAAGCGGAAATCAGAAACAGTCAGCGTTTTCTACTTCTTCATGAATCAACCTTAGTTGGGATCGTCAAACGGGCTGCACACGAACGGCTGTTCACCGAAACCATGTCAACCAAGGGGGCTCAGTCTTGGAGCTTTGAATGATACCTACACCAGCTTGACTCGTGAGTACCCCATCAGTGACTCCAGATGCGCGCAACCAGTAAAAAGCAGATAACCCATGTGCAGTTAATTCAAGAACTTCAGTAGGATAGTTGAGCCTGGTTTCAGACACAGTAAACACATCAATAACCAGTGTGTCCAAGGTGCGTGCGCGTGCAGCCAGTTTACTTATTTGTCTTATAGTGCGAACGGAACAGCGTTAACTTTTAAGCGACTGTTGTCAATAGGCATCAAATAGATGTGTGTGGGAGTGTGGCTGCAGTTACTTCTACTACAGTGGCACTTCGATTGTTAACCATTAAGGTAAATTTATGGAAAGAACGTTATTAATGTGGTCGGGATGGGAGTAAGAGCGACAGGTAGAAAAGAAGGAAGGGAGGCGCCAGGAGTAGCATGCTTTCGCTTATCCGACTGGCTGTATGCATCAGCTAATGCGGGCCTTGATAATGTGCGCGACAGCCGATGCAAGATGAACTTTATGTCTGAAGAAAAATTCATGCTTGTATGTAGGCTAAGGTACCGTCAGGGCGCCAAGATCTAGATAAGCGGACGATCAGGGTCCTCAACCATAGCTTTTGGCTCAAAATCCTGTTCACAAGGCAGCGGGACAGTGGTAATGAGTAAGGGTTAGATAAATGGATGCCATCCCAGTTAAAACTTAACATAGAGGACCAAGAGATGGAATTCGTCTGCCCTTTAACCATTGACCAACCTGGTAAGAGTAACTCTCAAGGGGCCCGGGAGCACCGCCTAATACAGCTCAATGGGTCAAGGAGGTACGCAAACCGTCGCACCACGTTAAGGTCCAGGCTCTTTGTGACAGACTGTCTACTCGTTACGAATGTACTGCGACGTTCAATTCTGGACCTTGTAAAATGTGCCTACCGAGCACATGAATTGCGCCAATCAAAACGACCCGTGATGCTCCGTGAAATCCCATAGAGGCTTTGGCAGAACCTCGCCTTGAATATTTTCACCCATGAGAGGCAAAATTAGTTGTTTATGATCCATTACTTTAGCGAATACTTTGAAATTGATGCCCTCCCTACGACCATCGCTCAAGCCGTCTTGAACAAGCTGCAATTCCAGATGGCTTCACACTGAGTACAGGAGGGAGTGGTTGCCGACAACGTTCCCCAATTCAATAGCTCAGAGTTTTGTGATTCCAGAATAAATTAGTATTTACCACGCTGAATCACTAGCCCGTATCAGAGCCAAGCAAGCGAAAAGGCTGAGAGGGTAGTTAAGGAAACAAAAAGTGCTTACCAAAGTCAAAGTAAGCCTCGAGGATCCTTACATCATGTTGTTTGAAAGGCGAAACATGCCGTCCGCTGAAATAGCGGCAACTCCAACCAAAAGTCTACTCGGCCGTAGGACAAGGATGCTGCTGTGGACAGCTAAGGCTATACCACCGCCAGAAATAACCAAATGCTATTCCGCAAGACCGTCTAGCGTGGGAAAGCTGAGACAAAATGGTATTACGATCATGGATCAAGTCAGGATGAAAGTTTAACACCGTGGGACGGAGTTTGGGTCGAACCTGTTCAGGGTAGAAACAAAGATTGTAAGAGGAGATTAATGGACGGTCGTATTGGAGAGAGAAACCAGGAAGTAATTGTCGGGATTATTGTTATTCTGCTGAATCTAGTAAAATGACGAAACAACGAGGTGGCCTGACTTAGCAAGGTGAAGAGCCAAAACACCACGATCTGGCTGACGCTAAAGCCCAGGATGGTAGGGTTACCTTCAGCGGAAGATAAAATGAAGGCTAAAAAAATGAAATACACAAGCGAAAAAAAGATATGTTGGTAGCTGGCACTTCAAGTGCACGAATCCCATGCGCAGCCAGTGGACTAGATGTCACCATGAGCAAAAGGTGACTACGTTTACACAGGGCGACTGAACAGAGAGGATTAAATCGTTGTGAGTCATGTGTAATCTCGGTCCAAGTCAAAAGCAAATAGGTTTGCCGCAGTTTACCGCAGTGTAGAGGATGGCTCATCTCATAATGACAGCTCTTAGGCCAAGCGAAGGAAACGGACAGAGGCGGCGGAGGGAAAGCGAATCAGTGCATCAGATACAACTAGGTGTGGCGAGAAAAGCGCAGATTTGTTCCAGTCAAATATTCCAAACAGCTCCGAACGAACGCTGAGGGAAATTCAACGCGCTCCTGAGGTTAGCCGAAGCGAAACAAACATTTAACCTGGCTTTCAGTGAATAGTGGTGTACAGTATAAAAGGACACTGTGTACTTTAATAACGGATCTGGATAGTTGCCCATTCTTGCTTTTGCTTAGCAGAGGGATACCTTGACAGCCATGTGGGTCTGATCAATTTCGCCACTGTTCTAAGGATCGCACTCCCATTGCCAATTCAAATGGTAAGACAATCTCTGTACTCTTTACCGACTGTGATGGTCCACAGGGAGCGATTCGATCATTTTTATATTTCTATTATATGTCAATCGCCTTCCAATGCGAACCATGTTAAGGGGATACAAATATTCTGCCGGTGTTTTGCTGGGGTGTAAGATCTCCAATATTACGCATTTTTCTTCAATTCAGTGTGCATGACAAGATGCAGGGAGAGTGTTCATTTAGACTCTTTACTCATAGGGATTTAAACGTAATAATCTAACCTTTTCTTTATCCCTGACCCATAAGCTGCATTCACTTATAGATATTCCTAAAATTTGTGAACAATGATCCCATACCCAGATCATCCACCGTACAGTAGCTTGGGGACGTGTTTTTAATCAAATCACTTCTGGACCACGCATGCCTGTGATACCATTAGTAAAATCAAAAAATTCTCTTTTTTACACCCTCGTAAGTTACTTTCCGTGTCCCGTAGTTTAGTACTCAGCGTTTTGACGTTATCATTTATCCTCCATTAGTTTCAATGATCCCAATCATCTTTCCTTGACTGGTACAGAAAATATAAATCTAAGTTATGTGGTTGAGGAAGCCCATTGCTAGATGCTACGGATTGACCACAGATTCTTTAGTTGATCTCATCATTCCCAGCATCGCAATGTTAACAATAATTTTTCTTCTAATGTACAAACAGACCTATTTCATCCACTGCACAGTAACTTTTCAATGAAACTCTCCTTCTCTTCTACGCGTCCGAAATCCGGATTCCACTCTGCCACACTTCATCGTATTGTAATACTCTCTTGTCTTATTTATACTGTTTGCGTTTTGATCAATAAATGTCACTAACAGGCTACACGAGCGTTTGTCAGGGTGTTATTTATGCTTGTAGCTTTCTACCTATATACATTTTTAGTGAAATTATCACCCGGTTTGGCCGTGGCATTAATGAACATTGAAAAATGGTTTATCATTGATAAAACATCATGTGCTTGACAAGTCCCGTAGGATAGTTGGAGCACAAATAAAACTTTAAATAACCCTCAAATAAGTTAATCAATATTTTAACCGTCCACCGATTTAAATGTCCTACTGCATAACAGAACTTCGAAGCGGCGATGAGATGTGTACACACAAAATAGTATGAAGTGCTGTTATAATCCAGTGAATGAGTAAGAAATAAAAAAAGACTATGCTCACTCGTTTGTTTCTTCCCTTGACAAATATGGTATGTTAAGGCAGTTTAGATACCTCCAGGTTGCTCAAATGGACAATTCTGTTCGTATCCTCACCTCCAGGTTGTAGAGAGGGCCGGTACGCATATGCTTAGGTTTGCGTTATTTCGTTCCCCAAGTGCCACGGACTATATCAAGTATTGCAAGTTGGAAAACGTTTGACCAAGGCATTTTTTGAATAGCGTTAATGTAGGGGCATGGATAACGTGAGTCGGAAGGTCATTCTAGGCACGGGACATGCCGAGGTAGCAGACGTATCGTCGACAATCAAGTAGAGTGTAGTGTGTAGCCAGTTTGAGCTGATGATTTCTCAGGTTGGCATTTTGGCTCAGCTGCAATAGATTACGAGACAGGCGCGTTGGGTTCGTGTGCAATTTTCCTATTTTCTCATAAAAAACGTCAGAATATGTTTGAGCACATCCTCCAAACGCTGGTTAATGGATATGTACTGCACTGTCTCTAGCGTGGCCGGAAGGCATTTAATCCAGTCAATGAACAATGAACAATGATTTATCACGGGATAAAAGAAAGTGCTTGACACGTTCCGTTGGATGGTTGCGGCGAATATGATGAAATCAAAATATGTCTGGCTCATCTATCGAACGTCTGCCGAGATGAATACTTTGATAATTAATATCAGTGTACAAGTTAAAAAATTGTCGAGCGTAAACGTTCAGAATGACACTGGGGTGCAGTGATCGTTGAGGTAAGAAGTGAGGAATGTAACACACGGTCGCTCACTTAGGTCCATTTGATACATAAATCCTGTTGAAAAGCTTACTTGGCGTAATCCACAATAAAGGAGTTTAGGTAACAAAATGCTGGGAGCTAAGAGCAACAGCTAGTCGTATTTTGAAAACATCCAAGATAGGAGAGGATACAACTGAGTCTGGGAGTGCGTTTCAGGGTTGGCAAACCAGAAGCGAAAAGTAATTACGTCGACACTCTAGACGGCCTACATTGTTCCTTCAACTTTAAGCAGTTACCCCTGAGCTGCATGTTGTGGCTAGATGTCAGCAAATGGCGGCATACGTGGTTGGGGTCAATCAGTATCTGGTACGCTAATATGAGATCGCCGCGCAGCCTTCGATAACGTCCGCTGAAAATTCCCAGCAACTCCAGCCTTCGGTGGTAAGAGTGATAGCGCAGGCCCTTTACATTCTTTGTTGCTCTTCGTTGTGGTGCCTCTATCGCTTCTAGGTCGCGCTTCAACCAAGGTTGCCAAGCTTGGATAGCGTATTCAACATGCGGGCGCACGTAGGAATTGTGAATCATTGGGAAGATTGATGGGTCAAATCTCCCGAATGCCCTTCGCAGCATGCTGACGTGCTGGTTGCCTCTTTTGGCAGCTATTTCAGCCTGTTTTGAACAGTTGAGGTCGCTCTGTACGATCACACCAAGATCACGTTCCTGGGAGCTATTCTGCAATTCGTTTGTCCCAGGTATGTAGGTGTAGTTATGTCTATGGCGTAACTGTACTACGCGACATTTGTCTACGTTGAACGGTAGAGCGTTTTGAACTGACCAGTTCGACACTGTGTTAAGATCGTGCTGGAGCCGTTCATGGTCATCCGGTCCTCTGATCCTTCACCATATCTTGATATCATCAGCGAAAAATAAGAAATCGGAGGTAATTGATGTCGCCAAATCGTTACTGAACACCAAGAATAGACGAGGTCCAAGAACCGAGCCTTGTGGTACTCCACACGTCACGTCGATTGCATGAGAAAATGATTCTCGGACCCTCACCACTAGCCGTCGTTCTTGTAGAAAATTGCTAATCCAACTCAGGATTGGATCGCCTATGCCGTAGTTCCGAAGTTTCTGAAGGAGAACTCGATGGTCTAAACGATCAAACGCTTTTGAAAAGTCCAGGTAGATGACATCGACTCCAACTCCATCATCAACAGCTTCAGTCCAGCTATTACGTGCAATTCATAGGTTAGTGTTACACGAATGCTTTTGACGAAAGCCATGTTGCTCTGGGGCTATTGAATTGTGGCTTTCCAAATATTGCATCAGCGCGTCTGCGACGATTGATTCCATCACTTTGGATAGTACGGGAAGTAATGTTATTGGACGGTAGTTTGCAGCATCAGTGCGGCTACCTCCTTTATGGATAGGAGTGATGACCCCTTGCTTCCATACTGGTGGAATAAGGTTTTCCTCTAAACATCGCTGATAGAAAACAGCCAGTGATTCTGCTAGATCACTAGCTACTGCCTGTAGAGCCTTTGGTCGGATGTTATCAGCTCCTGGAGAACTGTGGATACGCAAGGATAACAACTTCTTCAACACAGCCTCCGTAGTGAAGGTGATGTTTTCTAAACCAGATGGTGGAGTATTAGAAATGAGGTGAATGTTTGGGCTCGACACTTGTTGGAACGTTTGGGAGTAATGAAGCCGTAAGAGACCAGCTGCTTCCATTGCTGACCGCGTGTATCCATCAGCCGTGACTAGCGCCGGAACCCCTCACTTTACCTTTCGAAGGCCGTTAATATGCCTGTACAGGAGTTTGCGGTTAGCGCAGAATGGCTTCATCAACTTCTGCTGTCTTCGCGGATCAGTTTCCCACAAAAGTTACGATGTGTCACGTATGCAGTCCAGGTTTCGGCATTCGGGCAGTCCTGGTGATCTCGCCATGCCAACTCCACCCGGGACATACATTTACGTGTTCTGCTCCTCAGAAATGACTTACGCTTGTTTTGAGGTTGGAAGGACTTCTGTTCTAATACGTGCTAAAGGTCCTTGTATATGTTTTCCAGGCAACATCTGGGGGGCATTCTGTTAAGAAAGTCCAAGATGTATCCTTAACCAGTTTAGATAACACATTGTAGTGTGTGACAGTATGCACTTTATCCTCCTCCTTTTCAGGATACTCCGCATAGCATATGTAGTCAAAGAGTAGAGTGAAACTGTCACTACTACCTAGTGGTGTGTTTGTAACTATACTGCCAACCATGAGCTCTTCGTTAGTTAGTACAAGATCCAGTATCGACGGCTTGTTAGCAGTTCGAAATCTGGTGGGAGAGGTTACGTGATTGTACAAAGGGTGGCTAGCAAGTAGCTTTTGCAAGCAGACTTTAAACTGCATGCCGTCGGTTGCCGGCGTTTGTATGTCGTGCACATTAAAGTCTCCCACGATAAGAAGATGGGTGAAGAACTTGTTCAAAGCAAAATGAAAGACGTGGTTCAGTTTGGAGTCCATTTCCGACGTTGAGTTTTGTAGGCCGTAAATCACAGTTAGTAGACATGTGTACTTGCTTCGCAACCATAGGCGGCACCAAAGCGAATCGGGAGCTCGGAGTTCCGGGTGATCGATAACTTCACCACGGAGGTTTGTATTATGGTGAAGAATCGCACCGCCACCCCTTCCGGTTCTATTGGTCCGAAGCAGCGACATACCGGTTAACTTGATCTCAGGATGTATCTGTAATCATGACGAGGTCCCGCGGTTGAGAGACAGGGAGTTCTCTAAGTTCGGCCAACTTGCTTAGAAGACCTTGGGCGTTTGTGTACTTGCAAGATATGGCTTTTGTCATTAGAAGTTCATTGACAGATGTCAAGTTTGTGTTCGTTTTTAAGCCGGCCGTTAGGTGGCCGGCCCTTAATCGTTGGATGGCTTATGTATTTAAGTCGTGTTGCAAAGCAATATTTGAGCATTCCTGAATAGACATTTCACTCATGCTGTGCTCGGTCTTACTGTGTGCTGTGGACGCTTTTGTGTCGGTCTCTCCACAGGACTGTGCACATAAAGAATTTGTTGTGTTTTCGAGTTCCATGGAATTGATTCCGACTTTTGGTCGTTCGCCTACTGCCTTTAGCCGGATATCTGTTGGCAACCTACCTCGAAACTTTAACCAGCTATCCAATAGAACTTGCGTCATTCCCTCGGAGTGTAGTGTTACTTTTATTACCTTTGGACTGCTAGTCAAATGATGACGGAAATCTTGTCAGGGATTTAGCAATAACAGTGTCAACAGGGAGTGCGTCTCGGATGTAGCACCACTGCGCTCGGTTATGTGTTTGCGCATCGTGATCATAAGAATGCAGAAGCTCAGGAACACCATGAACAAATATTTTTTCTTGCTATCCATATTAACCATGCCGCGTTGCTCCACTGCTACCTTTGGGTGATCTTTCCAAGGTAGATCAGGTAATATGCGCACTCCGTTCGGTGAGTTGTGAGGAGGAATTGCTGAGAGATGGACGCCCTCCGTCTCATCTGCTGCGTTTAGTGTTACTCGAATAATTCGAGGTTCACCAGAGTGCACTGACGTCGGGTGACGCGCTACGCGTTGCAGCATTGTTGGCTCAACCCGAATGCCAATCGCCTCGCAGATGGAACTCCACTTTTTGCGATCGTCTTTCAACTGGCTTTTATTGTTCCAGATTTGGATTCGGGAACATTGGTGCACACGAGAATTAACGCAGCGTGGTTTTGTCTATCGAGTGTTGGCTTTATACATTTCGCCGACAACTCGGGTTGTTTAGAAAGCACCAATGGAGTTGACGGTGAAAGCTGCTTTGCGCCACGCGTGCTCCGTACTGAACACGGACCCGTGTGTGTCGCTCCCGGTGTGTTTGTCGAGGCTATCGACGCGTACGTTACCTGCTTGTTATCTGCACCGGATTGTCTACGTCTCCGAGCTGTCGGTGTCATGGGCAGAATCTTTAAGGGAAGCCTCTATGGTTGGAGAAGTGGAAGCAGGCATGTTTGAGGGTTGCCCACTTATGTGAGTGAGGTGACCCAGTGGATTTAGAGTCAGAGACGCTGCAGTGCGATTGGCGCGTCTAGATCCCTTTTTCGGTTTAGACTCAGAGCTTACTTTGGTCGGGTGAGCCATTATCGTGGCCATATTTACCTCCGAGGGAGCGATGTTAGTATTTACAAATTGCGCGATTATTTCAGTCATCCTATCGCACTTTTTCACGAGCAATAATAAACGGTTGACAACTGGAATGACTTGACATGGTGGGCAAAACTGAATTGTGTCAACAACTTTGTTGGTTGCTCTCACTTCTTGGACAGATTTACCTGCTCATTGCGGATAGTACGATCTAATGCAGCTAGAACAGGTAATCCTGATCTTAAGCAATTTACTGCAGTTGTCTGCGCAGCATAGGTAACCCAGAACCACTGGAATGCTACTCGTCCTCTTATTGTTTACAGCAAAGCCTATCTAAGCGCTTACCTTGATAAGTGTACTTTGCGCTAGGGGTGACGCACGAATAGGTCAGAACACGAACAGGAATTGAGAGTTGTTCAACCGCACCAAATTCAGGCGGAGAGGCAGACGGATGTAGTAACGCACAGACTGTCGGATTCAGCGATCAATCGACTCGCTGTGGTGCACACACACACACACACACAAAGTGGCAGCGTGTGTCATTCGGCCAGCCTTAAGCGACGATGCAGATGGAGCGCTGATAAACGTCCTGAGAGCTGCTCAGTTGATGAGCGGAGCAAAAGGGATGTAACTTTGTTATACCGCAGCTTGCAGGGATGGTTGCCGCGTAGTTTGTGAGTCCTCAACTTCTTCTTCCAAATGAGACCAAACTCTTTTCTGAAAGACCGGTTTGATATAGTTACACAAGTGGAATTGGGCAATGAATATGCCGGAAACTGGGAACTGGAGCAAGAGTGTAATCCACACAGGTTATATCCAGGAGTTGGGAAGCACTGAGTAGAGCTCGTCCAAATTGTTCGAACGAGCGCACGCACAGTATGGTGTGGGGAGAATTGGAGTAACCACAGAGGGCAAAGCGAGAGACGAGTTAAAGTGCAGTCGCCTGGTAGGGTGTCACAACAACTTGTGTAAGTGCGTGAGAACTAAAAAACGACAACACTCATTCGTTTATTTCTTCACTTGTCAAATATGGTATGTTAAGGCAGTTTAGATAACTCCAGTCTACTCAAATGGACAATTCTGTTCGTATCCTCACCTCCAGGTTGTAGAGAGGGCCGGTACGCACATGCTTAGGTTTGCGTTACATCTTTCTCCAAGTGCAACGGACTATATCAAGTAATGCAAGTTGGAAAGCGTTTGACCAAGGCATTTTTTGAATAAGGATAATGTAGGGGCATGGATATCGTGAGTCGGAAGGTCATTCTAGGCACGGAACATGCCGAGGTAGCAGACGTTTCGTCGACAATCAAGTAGAGTGTAGTGTGTAGCCAGTTTGAGCTGATGATTTCTCAGGTTGGCATTTTGGCTCAGCTGCAACAGATTGCGATGCGGGTGCGTTAGGTTCGTTTGTATTAAGTAAACGATGATTGGTTCTTTTCACTGACATCGATATTCACCACCATACCATCTCAGGGACTGCAGTCCTTGTTCGTGGGAGAAATGAAACGATCCTCTGAAGAGTTTGGTCACTCTAAGTTGTGAAGCTTCAAGTGCATCACCGTAGCGCTTGCGCCATGAGCGCCAGGCCTGGATTGCATATTCCGCTTAGGGCCTCACGTAGTCGTTCAGAATTTGCGGAAAGATTGATGGCTCAAAAATTCCCGAAGTTCTCCGTGGCAGTGCAAGATGCTGCCTGGTTCTTTTTGATGCCTTTTCAATCTTTCTCGAGCAACCAACATCGTACTGCACGATCACCCCGAGATCATTTTCTTGAAAAGCACCTTGTAACTGCTCGTCCCCAAGTCGATATTCAAAGATAATGTGATGCTTTATGCTTACGACTTTGCACTTCACGATATTGCATGACCACGTATAAGACCTGTTGAGATCGCTCTGCAATGCCATGCGATTATCCGATGTCCTGATATCGTGCCAAATTTTGAAATCATCTGCAAATAGTAGGCAATTCGACTGCAGTACTCCAGAAAGGTCGTTAGCGAATGTTAGGAATAAACGTGGTCAGAACATTGATACTTGGGGCATTCCACACTGGACGTCACTAGGATTGCAAATGGAGCTGCGTACACACACATATAACTAACGTTGAGGGAGGAAGTTGCCGATCGAACCGAGTATAGAATCACCGATTCCAGCGCTCCAAATCTTGTGAAGGAGAATGCGGTTTTTTAAACAATCGAAAGCTTTCGAGAAGTCCAATTATGCAACGTCTACTTCCAATCTGGCATCGACTGACTCAGTTCAGCTTGCTCGGGCTGGCAGCAAGTTTGTAGTGCAAGATTGATTTCGGCTCAGTCCTTGTTGCTGTGACATTAGGATGTTGTTGCTCTCAAGACATCCCATGAGCGCCTCTGCAATTCTACCCTTCATTACGTTAGATAAACTGAGAGGAGAGTGATTGGACGGTAGTTCGAGGGGCTCCCAACGATTACCACTTTGTAAATAGGAGTGACTTGTCCATGTTTCCACATTCTGGGAACCTCTAAATGCGGAAATAAACTCATTAGTATCCGTAAATATTACGTTGATTTGACGACTTAATGTTAATAATCTGCATACATTTACTACTGCCTCCCGACAAGCTTCCAGATGTATTTTATTTTTATCTACTGAGTTTCATCAAATCTGATTAACAAACCTGGAGGTCTATTGTCACTTATATTGCTAGTAGTAGGAGAACTAGTTAGTGCGCATAGTTAGTCTCCATAGAACCCATCCGCTCAATGTTACCTAAAATGTTTCGGTCGACAAACTCAATGGAACGGGCTGAGTGCCCTTAGTTTGCCCCACGAGCTGATCTAACAAGTTTTGAAGGGATGTTGATTTCAGGAGTGAAACCTCGAATACAATGCACCAGGGGACTGGGTGGATCCTCTCTATGACGATCAAGTCCGTCGTTATTATTTTCCAGTTCTACAAGAGGGCGCCTCTTCAAACCGACCAGCAAGTTGGCGGCGGCAGAAACCTAAACCTACAACTATCCTACATAGTACGGAATGCTGCTACGTAATCCGAGCCAGACGACGAGTCTACATATTCCTTGTCTATTTTTGCTTTATAAACCAATAGACAGCAGACAAGTCTTTGCCACGGCAAGCATGCCTTTATCTTTTTGTCCTCATTCTTGTGGATGGGTGTGCCTTTCGCTTACCATTGAGTAGTCTGGACTTATCTGCTGAAGACTTTCAATTTACGCATCATTAGCTGGAAGGTGCTTTTGATTTGCGGCAAATTGTTCACCCATTCTAAATCCCGGTACCATATACTTCTTTACTCCAACATGCGGTAGACGGAATCAATGTTTCTTCTAAGACGCAGGCACATGTGTAGACGATTAATGTGTGGTATCATCTGTTAACATGTCGCAACCTATTTTTATGCTACTGCCTTTTATGTAGTAGTGTATTAGTGGATACTAACGTTGCCACAACGAACTGGATGAATCATGTAACCTTTAGTGAAGGAACCAATTTTATATGCGCTATTCGGTAATGCAGTCGTCCGTAGTGGCACCAGGTACCACTTTTAACTTTTGCAGTGAATGTGCTTTATTCTAAATGAAATGAAAATATTTTTATAGAGTAACCAAAGACGACAGCCCCGATCTATACCAGACACTGTCTCAAATTTCTAGGAGGATGCTGCTTCTCGAGTGTAAATCATAAGAATCTCACGAAGCGTGATGACCCAATCAATAACTCCAAAGACCAGTGCGCACTGAGGCCAATGTTAAACTCAGATGACGCTAAAAGACAGAATGCAACATAAAGGAAAGACAGATATCGAGAGACTGGCGTCGATTTGAAATCATCCCCGTGATCGATCAAGCTACAACTTGTGCAGGCTGTTCCAGTGTCGTGCAACTCATTTTAGATTCTCATGATTTTCTCTAATAAACTCCTGTTGCTACCTACGCGCATTGTTTTTCTTCCTTACTGAGGATTAGCCTACCCTATCAGGGTCGGACAGGAAAATTATAAAAGGAAGATACCATTTACACACTTTCTGAATGTGCCGAAATTTGAAGATTGATATGTTAGACAATTATGCGTTCCATGACGTCAGTTGGAAGCTTTAGTGAAAATCCCTATTTTTAACCTCGAAACCAGTTACAACTTTATAGCTTTGAAAGTTTACTGGAGTAAAATCATAACAAATGTATCCACAGCTTACTATTTCTTAGCTTTTGATCACAATGAAAAATGAACTTGGAATTTATACGGGATAAGAAGCGTTGCTTTAAAGTCCCGCTGGATAGTTGGTGGGGATATCAACAAAACAAGAATGATGATAACTATTGTAAAATAGCCAATACTTTAAATATGAAAATAAGGACTTATCGTTTGCTTCGCTGTAGTCCTCTGATTCTTTTAGATTCACAGTACCCACAGTTAACAACAAATAACTCCATGGTAAACTTCAGGTGTAGGATGGATACGTAGTGCTAAGTAACAAAATATAAGTGGATGAGTGCATCGTCTAACCGTCTTACAAATACTGTTAGTGTCGGTGCAGAGACGACCGATTCTAGGGAAGAATTCCACGGGTGACAGACACGAATGGAAAAGCAATTTCTGCGGCACTCCAGACGACTGTATTGTTCGGCGAGTTTTAATGAGTGGCCCCGCAGGTTTGTATTGCTGCTGAGTTGCAGTAAAGGGCGGCACACATGATGTGGGTCTCGCGAAATCAAGTATGCCATAATCAGGTCGCTTCGTAATTTGCGATAGCTTCCACTGAACAACCTCAATCGTTGCAGCCCCTTCCTGTAGGAAAAATTGCGCATTCCTATTTCATCCTTAGATGCTCGGCGTTGTGGCTGCGCCAGTATATTAAGGTCGGGTTACAGCCATGGATGCCAGGCTTGAATTGCGTATACCACATGGGAGCGAACATACGCATGGAGCATTTATCGAAATATGGAGCTGTTTATCCGTCGAAACGCCCGTCGCAACAGCCCGACGTGTTGGTTCCTGGTCTTCGAGGCCTTTTCGGATTGCCTGGAAGAACCCAAGTCATCGTGAACCAGGCCACCCAAGTCATGTTCGATCCTTGATTGTTGTAGTATATTCGTTCCGAGCCGGTGTGAGTCGCTGCCCTGATGTCGGATGGAAAGCATCTTGCATTTACTGATGATGAAATGCAGTAAGTTTTGGGTTGACCATTGTTACGCCTTACCTAGGTCACTCTGAAGCAGATGCTGGTCCGCGTTTGCCTAGATCCTGTGCCAAATTTTGTGATCATAAACAAACACTAGGAACTTTGAAGCTATTCCCTGTGCGAAGTCATTAATAAACACCAAAATCAAACGTGGACCTAGAATTGAGCGTTGCGGCACACCACACTCAACTTGTTTGGGGTCCGAGAGAGAGCTCCGAACTCTGACCATTAATTGCCGTTGAAGTAGAAAGTTGGCGATCCAGCTAAAAGTGGGTCGCCGATCCCGTAATTCTGCAGCTTGGATGGTGGTATCCGATGGTCTAGACGATCGAAAGCCTTGCAAAAATCCAGGTAGATCACAGCAATGCCTTCTCCAGCGTCAGGTGACTCGGTCCAACTACTGCGTGCGATTAGCACATTCGTTGTACATGACCGCTGTCGACGGAATCCGTGCTGCTCAGGCGTGATGACGTTGCATTTTTCCAGAAAGCACACCAGTGACTCGGCAAATATGGACTTCATGACATTGGGGAGTATAGGAAGAAGGGATACTGGGCGGTGGTAGGAGAGCTCAGTTCTGCTTCCACCTTTGTGTATCGGGGTTATTATTCCAAACTTCAACATGGTGGGAACTTGATTATGGTTTAAGCAGCACTGGAAAAACCAAGCCAAAGCGCCTGCCAGTTCCCTTGCTGCTGCTTCCAATGCCTCTGGACGAATGGCATCGACACTCGGCAAGCTGTGTTTACATAGAGACCTCAGTTTTGCAATACAGCCTCTGCGGTAAAAGTGATGTGGGTTACTCCTGGCTAGAAGATGACAAAGCTT
This sequence comes from Dicrocoelium dendriticum, assembly GCA_944474145.2. NCBI lineage: Eukaryota > Metazoa > Platyhelminthes > Trematoda > Plagiorchiida > Dicrocoeliidae > Dicrocoelium > Dicrocoelium dendriticum. The sequence goes on from OX104067.1 coordinate 110,719,608, forward strand.
GGTAGATCGCTTGGTGGCAAAACAGTCTAAAACGTGGAGGCGTGTTGCATCTGCAGTGCGTATGCTGCTTCCACAGCAGTTCTTGTTGGGTTATCAGCCGTCTTGAGTGGAGGAAATACTTGCCTCACCTTCCGTAGGCTATTAACGTGCTTGTACAGCAGTTTGTAGTTAGCACTGAAAGTTTTTGCGATGGTCTGCTGATAGGCGGCTTTGTCTTCTCTTAACAGTTGAGTGAACTGTTTACGTTGGACTACGTATTTGCCCCAGGTTTCTGGTGCTGGAGCTTCTCGGTAAACTTGCCATACTATGTTGCCTACTGTTATCCATTTTCTAGTTCTGCTTCTCACGAAAGCAACTGAATTGCACTTATTGCAAGCGTTTATCTCTGAAGATTCTACAATCAGCTGACTGAATGTTTTGACGAACTCGAACCAGGCGACTTCCGGGGGGTCTTCTTCGAGGAAAGACCAAGGTGTGGCGCTGAAGAGCTGGGCTAAGCGATCGTAGATTTTGATGGTCCGCACCGTCTCTTTCTTATCATTCAGATATTCTGCACAGCAGATGAAGTTTAAAACAGATCACTGCGTGATCACTGAGACCCAACGGGAAGTCTAAAACCAGCACGTCAATCATATGCTCCTCGTTGGTAAGCACAAGATCCAGCACAGCTGGCCTGTTACCAGTTCTGAATCGAATGGGCAACGTATGTGATCGTAAAGAGGAACAGTAGTTACTAGGTCTTGTAGATTGGTTTTCAATGGTTCTCCGATGGTAGCAGGGGTTTCTAAACAATGTACGTAGAAATCACACATGATAAGTATGTGCAAGTGTATTTTGTTGTAAAATGCACCTTAAAGCAGCCGCTAGGTGGGAGTCGGTTCCGAGTGTTGAGTTGGGGGCGCGGAAAACCAAGACAATAATGCAAGCGTCCCTGCCTTTTAACTGCAAACGACACCAAAGAGAGTTGGGGAACCTCGAGTCTGAATCCTCCAGGACTTCGCACTCTAGGTCCTTTCGGTGATACAGGATTACCCCTCCTCCTTTTGTAAGCCTGTCGTTCTGGATCAACGATTTGTCCGGTAGCCAAACTTCAGCGTCTGTCATTCCTGTGTGTAACCACTTCTCGGTGATACCAATGACATCATACGACCCGGAAGCTTGGAGAACTTTCAGTTCAGCCAGTTTGTTAGAAAGTCCCTGAGCATTCGTATACCAGCAGGCTAGTTTCTCGGTCTGTAGAAGCCCACAGATGGGTGAAGGGGTCAAGTGTGGGAGAATACCGACCAAAGAGATCGGCAGTTACTAGCTTTTTGATGGGACAGTGGTACCTTATTTGTAAATACATTCGGCAAAGGTGCGACCCAAAGATCGTTTAGACCTATGTCAGGGTCAATTAAAGCATCCGCCAAGTTACGCTTCTGTACATTCGTTGGTATGCTTAATGCTTCAGTTGCTTTCATATTTGAAATGTGCAAAGTGTTTGGGACCTTTACCGGAATTTCGGAAGGGAGATGTTACCAATTTCTCCGCCATCGATCCAAAGCATCTTTTGCTTGTTGATCTGACTGAACCACATGTCTTTGGATTCTAGGACCGCATCCTCTATAATTTGGTGAGAGAGGTATCCTGGTGAGCAATAGCACCACAATATTATCGAAAGAAAGTCTTTCACGAATGAACCGCCACTGTTCTAAATCGTGCTTTCCGGTCTCTTGTACATCGTTCGAAGAATGTTCTGGCACGCCATGTATGAAGATTGCGTTTAGCCGGTTTTACTTGCTTTGCCCTCCTCGGTGTTTCTTGTTGTTTGTCGCGCGCTCCAAGAGACATCAGGATAGATACCTATCCCACAGGATCCGTGTTTTAGTGCGCTTGCGAAGAGCGAAACGTTTTTTATGTCGGTGAAGGATCCTAGAGTTATTCGATTACGTCTGTGTTCCCCATAGTGTGCCGAGTTCGGACGACGAGGAAGGGTTGGCGGCATCCGGTTTCGGATTTGCCTGTCACTGTGGCAAGCCACAGGACGCCTGCGCCTACAAAGGGACCATGGATGGCTTGCGCTGCACCACCCACAGCTCCAACCACACACCCCATATCCAGTGTAAACCCGGAGGAATAAGACCGGGAGGCATGCGGATGGGAACCACGTTTCATCAACGGAGCCGGCCCACACTCCTTCACAGGCAAACACAAGCACGCTGTATTCGGGGAATCAAGCGCACACAAGGCGGTGGCTGGACCGTAGTCCGCTCCACATTGACTGCATGGAACCACTCTTCGAGCCTAGCACGGCCACAAGGACCGTGCACCCTGTCCCCTCCAGCAACGACCAACTGTCTCCTGGAGCCAGTATGGACGATGTAGTGGGTAATAGACAGGTAGGCACCTTGTCAACATGCACATCAAGCGCAGCCGCACCGGGGATATCAAACAACAGCCAAACACTTGAGAGAGAGAAAGAGAAAGAGAAAAAATCGATTAATGCATAAGGAAACGGTGATATGAACCTCAATTTAATGAGCATATTAATAAGTTGTTTACAAACAGATCCTAGCTAAGTGCACGAGGTCAGGAAGTATAGTTCACGGAATGCCACGAACACAAAAATGTTATGGAAATCGAATACCATTGGCTGAAGCGATGTGTGCAAGTTAATGGAATAGAGTACAGGGAGATATTTATATGAGCAAGAAAAGCATTAAGGTAAAAACTGTAAACCCACCACCTGAAATAAAGAGACTTAGCATGCAAGCATGCGGTTAGTAAATCGAATTCAGCGTGCCTACAAACGCTGCGCCGCCTAGCCGTAATTCTCTGCAGGACCCGTCGTCGCTTCTGTAGTGGCCCCTAATGGCATAGCTCATGGCCCACTAGACATTTATATGAGAAAGAAAGGCATTAGGAGAGAACCGAAAACCCACCACCTGAAATAAAGAGACTTAGCATGCGGTTAGTAAATCGAATTCAGCGTGCCTACAAACGCTGCGCCGGTGCTGCCTATGTTCACTGCGGGACCCGTCGTCGCTTCGGCAGTGGTCCCGAGTGACCTCTCTCATGGCTCACTAGGCCTGCCTGACTAAGGCACTCGCGACCGCACGTTCTACAGCACAATGCGCTCGACGTCGATGGAGTACAATTCATTGGTGCTTGCCGCTTCCGCAACTGCCGCTTCTTCTCTGCATGCATGAGGGATTTCTCCCGCACTTCAGCAACTGCCTTCGTGATTAGATCGCGCCATGAACCACAATCAACCGCCTTCGATTCCCATGATCTGCAATCAAGATTAGAACGTGTGAGGCTCACTTTAATCATGTCCTGGTAACGTAACTTTGGTTTCCCCACGTGCCGCTTCCCAATACTCAGCTGACCGTATAAAAGTTGTTTCGGTATTCGCGTCGAATCCATACGGCTCACATGACCGAGCCATCTCAGGTGTCGCAGTAAAAGTATGCCGTCCACTGCATACATCCCACTTCGGCGCAACACCTCCGTGTCTGCAAATCTGGCGCCCCAGCCGATCCGCAAAATTCGTCGCAGACACTGCTGATGGAACCGCTCGAGATATCGCACATCCCGACGGTACATCGTCCACGTTTCACTGCCGTATAGAAGAACGGACAGTACCATGGATTTGTACACCATCAGCTTCGTGCCAATGCTAAGTTGATGCTTGTTCCACACTCGGTACTCAAGCTTCCCGAATGCCGCTGCCGCCTTCGACACGCGATTACGCAACTCAACGTGTAGCTGCTGATCAGTCGACATCACACTCCCAAGGTAGCAGAAGCGGGAGGTGGTTTCTAATACTTCAGCACCAATGCTGATTCGCGGCAATATTGAAGATTGCACCTCCGGTGAAGGCTGAAAGAGACAGACAGTTTTGCTTGTGTTGATGGTGAGCCCGAATTTGGCCGCTGTCGAAGCCAGAGCACTAGTCATGTGCTGCAACTCATCCGCGCTGTGTGAAAACAACGCACAGTCGTCAGCAAACAGCAACATACGGATAGTTGTCTCACAGACTAGAGTTCTCGCACCGAAACGACGGATGTTCAGCAACCCACCATCAATACGGTGCTCCACACGAACACCGTAAGCACAAGCCGCATCAAAAGCACAAGACAACATTGCATGATTATAGATATTAAACAGGGCAGGAGCTAAGACACAGCCTTACTTCACACCAGAGACAACTGTAAAGTCATCAGAGGTCTCTCCACTCAGCTGCACCCTCGCTCGCATACCACTGTGCAGACATTCAATTAAACTTACAAACTTACGCGGGCAACCAAACTTACCCAACACCAGCCACAATGCCTCGCGGTTCACCGTATCAAATGCCTTGGTGAAATCAACAAAAAGCGAGTACAAAGGCTGGTGTCGTTCTCTGCTCTTCTCTTGCAACTGACGAGCAGCAAATACCATATCTATGGTGCAGCGACCCGAACGGAATCCACATTGCTCTCCCGCCACGTTTGGTTCCACAACCTGACTCACGAGGCGATTGAGCAGGATTCGGGCAATCACCTTGCCCACACAACTCAGCAAGTTGACGCCACGATAATTCGTGCAACATTGCTTGCTACCTTTGCCCTTGTACAGTGGTAGCACAAGGGCATCCTTCAGCTCAGAAGGCACCTCCTCCTCAATCCACACACGTTGCACCAAGTGGTGCAGCGCAGTCAACAACGCGGGTCCACCGTGTTTCAATACTTCAGGTGGGATCCCGTCACCCCCGGCACACTTGCCGTTTCGCAGCTGAGCAAGTGCTCTCTGCGTTTCATCCAGTCTCGGCGTATCCGCCAGATCCGCCTTCACATCGTGCTGCTTCAGGCCGTTCAATGTAGACCAGTCGATCTCTGAACGGTTGTTCAAGAGACAGTCAAAGTGTTTCCGCCAGGCCTACATTATGTCTGCAGTCTGCGTGCAGGTAGCGCCTGAACTACCATCGATCAGTGTCCTCAGCGGCTCCAATCTCGGTCCATACACCGCCTTCAAGGAGTCAAAGAATTCCTTGTGTTGACGGCGTTCGGCATAGCCTTCCATCTGCTTCGCCTTCTCCGTCCACCATGCATTTTTAATGCGACGGAGCTCTCGGGTCAGTCGCCGTCGAAGTTTGCGAAACTGACTACTCTTCCCCAAGTCACTGGGGTCTGCCACATGTGCAGCAAATGCTGCATTCTTCTCTGACACCAATGCGTCAATCGTCACATTGTTGTCATCAAACCAATCAGGCCGCTTACAGTTTGCGCGCCCGATGGTCTCCTCCGAAGCAGCTGTCACATGGTCGCGAATGTGCTGCCACAGGTCGCCCACTGTGGCTATGCAGTCCACATCACACAGGCGTGCAGTCATCGTCTTCTCCAGCTCAGTACGTTTCGCCACAGTAATGAGGGAGAGAATGTTAAATTTACGCCGATTCACGGCGGGAGTGCAATACGCGGATTTACGAAAATATATGTACAGTTTGGTCCGCAGCCATTTGTGATCAGTGCCACAATCAGCTCCACGCAGTACACGTGTCATGCGCACTTCACGCATATCACGCTGATGTACAATGACATAGTCGAGCAGGTGAGCGTGACCACTCCGTGGGTGCGTCCAAGTTGCTATATCACACGCACTCAGTGCAAACCGAGTGTTCGTGATCGTCAGGCCGTGAGTGGCACACAGTGAGAGCAGCCTGTCACCGTTCGCATTCGCTGAACCAATGCCATGCGAACCGATAACATCTGTCCACGCTGATGCATCACGCCCAACGCGCGCGTTGAAATCACCTAGCAGAAATAGTCGGTCGCTCCTCGGCACAGACCGTATCACGGAGGATAGCTCAGTGTAGAACTGATCACGCGTGTCATCAGGATAAACACATGGTCGGACCGTACGTGCTTATAAAAGTAGCAAACTTACCTCTTCCAAGTCGTAGGCGAACAGTCATCAGTCGCGCGCTGATGCCCGTTGGTTCACCCACCAGCTGGCCATTCAGGCGATCGGATATTGCAAATCCGACCCCATGTTCACGTGGTGCTGAGGCGGCGTACCCCACCCAGTAGAATGTGTAGCCAGCACCTGCTTCATACAACTTACCTTGCTCAGCGAGCCGATTTTCACTGAGCGCCGCAATATCGATGTGGTAGCGCGCCAGCTCCATTGCGACCAGTGCAGTGCTTCGCTCCGGGCGCTCGCTCGAGTTCCGGTCCAGTAGTGTGCGCACGTTCCAGCACCCGATGCTGAGTGCTTTGCGCGCAGGCATACGATTGTATTGGTGGGCAATCGCACGCGAGGTGGTCGTTGTGCTTCGGAGGTTTGCTTGAGGGACTCCACCCGGAGTCTTTGGCTCAATAGCCTGACCCACAAGGCAGTGGGTGGTTTGGAGGTTTGCTTGAGGGACTCCACTCGGAGCCTTTGGCTCAATAGCCTGACCCACAAGGCAGTGGGGAGCAGATCCAGCTCGGGAATGTGATTGCAGATACAGATTGGGATCTGCTTGACGGCCGTCACACGCAGCCTTTGAGGTTCTGGAACAATTATCATACGTTTTGCGACCGTAGTAGGATACGCACCTGCTACCACGGCTAGACGCAGGAGGGTTTTTGGCGGGTTTGCACCAATTTGCCCAGGGGCTGCCTGGCTTGAGGCGGGCAGTAGCAAACCATTGAACACCCGGAGGTGTCCTCCCACCGTCAGAGACAACGCGTGGCACTCGTGCTCTACGCCAATCGAGCATTGAGAATATCACCCGTAACCTGTTTTCTCCCATGGCTAGATTTTACGGGAAGTGGGCCATCGACCCCTTCCTAACCTCCGGAGAGGATGGACTAGGATACTGCCAGGGCGCCCAATCCTGACAGGAGAACGACTCGGGTCCTCAGCCAAAGCCTTCGATTAAATGAACACCCGAAAGGCAGCGGGTCAAGCACATAGTCAGTTAGCTGACTCATGTGGATTGGTGTCCTGGATCTTAGCAGGGAGAAGGGCGAAACGTCCCACCCAGCGGTCGCCACGTGGAGGCGCCCAGGACATGAGACTATGGCGCAGCAGTAGCAGCAGTGGGTAGACCATCTGTTAAGATCTAGCCACCACCAGCCTCAGAGCACCATAGGCTCTCCCGCCAGAAATAACCAAATGCTACTCCACAAGACCGTCTGGCGTCGGAAAGCTGAGACAAAATGGTATTACGATCATGGATCAAGTCAGGATGAAAGTTTAACACCGTGGGACGGAGTCGAACCTGTTCAGGGTAGAAACAAAGATTGTAAGAGGATGTAAAAGGACGATCGTATTGGAGAGGGAATCCATGAAGTAATGGTCGGGATTATTGTCATTCTGCTGAATTTAGTAAACTGATGAAGTAACAAGGTGGCCTGACTTAGCAAGGTGAAGAGCCAAAACATCACGATCTGGCTGACGCTATAGCCCAGGATGGTAGGGTTACCTTCAGCGGAAGATAAAATGAAAGCTAAAAAATGAAATACACAAGCGAAAAAAGATACGTTGGTAGCTGGCAATTCAAGTGCACGAATCCCATGCGCAGCCAGTGGACTAGAGGTCACCATGAGAAAAAGGTGACTACGTTTACACAGGGCGACTGAACAGAGAGGAATAAAGCGTTGTGAGTCATGTGTAATCTCGGTCCAAGTCAAAAGCAAGTAGTTTTGCCGCAGTTTACCGCAGTGTAGAGGATGGCTCATCTCATAATGACAGCACTTAGGCCAAGCGAAGGAAACGGACAGAGGCAGCGGAGGGAAAGCGAATCAGCGCATCAGATACAACTAGGTGTGGCGAGCAAAGCGCAGATTTGTTCCAGTCAAATATTCCAAACAGCTCCGAACGAACGCTGAGGGAAATTCAACGCACTCCTGAGGTTAGCCGAAGCGAAACAAACATTTAACCTGGCTTTCAGTGAATAGTGGTGTACAGTATAAAAGGACACTGTGTACTTTAATAACGGATTTGGATGTTTGCCCATTCTTCCTTTTGCTTAGCAGAGGGATACCATGACCGCCATTTGGGTCTGATCAATTTCGCCACTGTTCTAAGGATCGCACTCCCATTGCCAATTCAAGTGGTAAGACAATCTCTGTACTCTTTACCGACTGTGATGGTCCACAGGGAGCGATTCGATCCTTTTTATATTTCTATTATATGTCAATCGCCTTCCCATGCGAACCATGTTAAGGGGATACAAATATTCTGCCGGTGTTTTGCTGGGGTGTAAGATCTCCAGTATTACGCATTTTTCTTCAATGCAGTGTGCATGACAAGATGTAGGGAGAGTGTTCATTTAGACTCTTTACTCATAGGGATTTAAACGTAATAATCTAACCTTTTCTTTATCCCTGACAATAAGCTGCATTCACTTATAGATATCACTAAAAGTTTTGAACAATGATCCCATACCCAGATCATCCACCGTACAGTAGCTTGGGGACGTGTTTTTAATCAAATCACTTCTGGACCACGCATGCCTGTAATACCATTCGTAAAATCAAAAAATTCGCTTTTTTACACCCTCGTAAGTTACTTTCCGTGTCCCGTAGTTTAGTACTCAGCGTTTTGACGTTATCATTTATCCCCCATTGGTTTCAATGATCCCAACCATCTTTTCTTTACTGCTTCATAAAGTATAAATCTAAGTTATGTGGTTGAGGAAGCCCATTGCTAGATGCTACGGATTGACCACAGATACTTTAGTTGATTTCGTCATTTCCAGCATCTCAATGTTAACAATAATTTTTATTCTAATGTACAAACAGACCTATTTCATCCACTGCACAGTAACTTTTCAAGGAAACTCTCCTTCTCTTCTACGCGTCCGAAATCCGGATTCCACTCTGCCACACTTCATCGTATTGTAATACTCTCTTGTCTTATTTATACTGTTTGCGTTTTGATCAATAAATGTCACTAACAGGCTACACGAGCGTTTGTCAGGGTGTTATTTATGCTTGTAGCTTTCTACCTATATACATTTTTAGTGAAATTATCACCCGGTTTGGCCGTGGCATTTATGAACATTGAAAAATGGTTTATCATAGATAAAACATCATGTGCTTGACAAGTCCCGTAGGATAGTTGGAGCACAAATAAAACTTTAAATAACCCTCAAATAAGTTAATTAATATTTTAACCGTCCACCGATTTAAATGTCCTACTGCATAACAGAACTTCGAAGCGGCAATGAGATGTGCACACACAAAATAGTATGAAGTGCTGTTATAATCCAGTGAGTGAGTAAGAAAAAAAAAGACAATGCTCACTCGTTTGTTTCTTCACTTGACGAATATGGTATGCTAAGGCAGTTTAGATACCTCCAGGTTGCTCAAATGGACAATTCTGTTCGTATCCTCACCGCCAGGTTGTAGAGAGGGCCGGTACGCATATGCTTAGGTTTGCGTTATTTCGTTCCCCAAGTGCAACGGACTATATCAAGTAATGCAAGTTGGAAAACGTTTGACCAAGGCATTTTTTGAATAGCGTTAATGTAGGGGCATGGATAACGTGAGTCGGAAGGTCATTCTAGGCACGGGACATGCCGAGGTAGCAGACGTATCGTCGACAATCAAGTAGAGTGTAGTGTGTAGCCAGTTTGAGCTGATGATTTCTCAGGTTGGCATTTTGGCTCAGCTGCAATAGATTACGATGCAGGCGCGTTGGGTTCGTGTGCAATTTTCCTAGTTTCTCATCAAATACGTCAGAATATGTTTGAGCACATCCTCCAAACGCTGGTTAATGGATATGTACTGCACTGTCTCTAGCTTGGCCGGAAGGCATTTAATCCAGTCAATGAACAATGAACAATGTACAATGATTTATCACGGGATAAAAGAAAGTGCTTGACACGTTCCGTTGGAGGGTTGCGGCGAATAAGATGAAATCAAAATATGTCTGGCTCATCTATCGAACGTCTGCCGAGATGAATACTTTGATAATTAATATCAGTGTAAAAGTTAAAAAATTATTGAGCGTAAACGTTCAGAATGTCACTGGGGTGCAGTGATCGTTGAGGTAAGAAGTGAGGAATGTAACACACGGTCGCTCACTTAGGTCCATTTGATACATAAATCCTGTTGAAAAGCTTACTTGGCGTAATCCACAATAAAGGAGTTTAGGTAACAAAATGCTGGGAGCTAAGAGCAACAGCTAGTCCTATTTTGAAAACATCCAAGATAGGAGAGGATACAACTGAGTCTGGGAGTGCGTTTCAGGGTTGGCAAACCAGAAGCGAAAAGTAATTACGTCGACACTCTAGACGCCTACATTGTTCCTTTAACTTTAAGCAGTTACCCCTGAGCTGTCGCAACGAGACTGGACCTTAACGTGGTGCGACGGTTTGCGTACCTCATTGACCCATTGAGCTATACTGGGTGATGCCTCCGAGCATCTTGAGAGCTACTCCTACCAGGTTGGTCAATGGTGAGAGGTCAGATAAACTCAGTCTCCTGGTCCTCCAGGTTGGGGGGTTGAAATGGAATGGCGTCCATTTCTGTAAAACTAAATCACTGCCACCCCGCTGTCTTGCGGACAGGCTTTTGAGCCAAAGGCTTTGGATGAGGACCCTAATCATTCTCCTGTCTAGGTCTGGGCGCCCTGGCAGTATCCCAGCCCACATACAACCATGAAATTTTCTTCAAACATAAACTTCATCCTGCATCGGCCGTCGCGCAGATTATCAAGGGTCGCCTTATCTGCTGCATACAGCAGGGCGGATAAGCGAAAGCATGCTACTGCTGGCGCCTCGCTTCTTTCTTTTCCACCTTTTTTTCTTACTCCCATCCCGGCCCCCATTACTAACCTACCTTCTATAATTCCCAGCTTAATTGACAGCAACCGAAGTGATACTGGAGTAGAACCATCCGCAGCCACCATACCACAGCACCTATCGGACGCCTATCGGCAAATTCCCTTATAAGACCACGCTGTCCCGTTTCCATGGCGACCTTCAACGTCCGCACTCTAAGACAAACAGGTCAGCAGGCTGCACTCGCGCGCACCTTGGACACACTGGGTGTTTATGTGTGTTGTGTGTCCGAAACTAGGATTAATGACCCTAACGGGGTTATTGAATTGACTGCACCCGGCTTATCCTCTCGTTATTGGTTGCACGCATCCGGAGACGCCGATGCGGCACTCACCGGTCAAGCTGGTGTAGGTATCATTCTCAGCTCCAAGGCTGAGTTATCGTTGGTTGATTGGATTCCGGTGAACAGTCGTTTATGTGCAGCCCGTTTGACGACATCAGCTAAGGTGAATTCGCGAAGTAAAACAAAACGCTGTTTGTTTGTGATTTCTGCTTATGCTCCCACGGACTACAGTTCTAATGCAGTCAAGGACACTTTCTATCACGAACTGAACACGCTGCTACGCAGTGCTACTAGTTCAGATATTATAGTACTTGCAGGGGATATGAACGCACAAGTAGGGCGTCTGAGCTCTTCAGAAGCTCAGCTGGGTGGTAAGTTTGGACTTAACTCCGAACGGACTGACAACGGCGAGCGTCTGCTGCAACTGTGTGCGGAGCACCAGTTGTTGCTTACTAGCACTGCTTTTAGACACAGCGGGCGCCGAAGTGCCACTTGGCGTCCACCTGTAGCTGGTCAGCGATGGACCCAAATTGACCACATAGCCATAAGTTACAGGTGGCGCTGTTCCATTCTGGATTGCCGCTAGTACTGGAGTACCTGTGTCGACTCTGACCATGCCTTGGTGCGCTGTCGTTTCTCCATGAACTTTACCGGAAGGCGCAAAAAGCGTCTCCCCCGATTGGCAACGGAGAAATTGTCCCAGCCCTCTGTCAGGCAAGCCTAACAAGAAGCCCTGCATAGCGAACTCTCGCTGTCTTGTCCTAATGATACTGAACTTCAGTGGAATAAGATCTCGGCCACTATGCACGACGCAGGAGCATCTGCTTGTGGCACTATCAGTCGCCATCGCACCAGTCACTGGATATCCGAGAGGTCCGTGAACCTTTTGGAAGCTAGAAGGCACCTCCCGGCTGGTTCTGAACACAATGTGACCAGACGGGCTATTAGGCATGAACTAAAGCGCAGCCTACGTGTGACAAGGAAGCCTGGTGGACCAGTCGGGCTCAAGAAATGGAGGAGGCAGGAGCAGTAGGCAATTACCGGAAGCTCTTCCAGCTAATACGCACCACTGTTCCGAGAAAACCAGGCGTCAGTGAGACAATCAGGGACAGCGCGGGTGCGCTGATACACAATAAGAGGCGCCGTATGGCTCGTTGGTCTGAGCACTTTGAACATCAGTTCAGCTGGCCCCCTGCTCCCGGACCTCTTCCTACTCAGGTGATGCAGGACGAGCCATGGACGGTTAGTTTAGAGCCTCCGTCGGACGCCGAAGTCCGAAACGCGATCACAGCCCTTAATCGTTTTCGTGCCGCTGGCCCGGATTCACTACCACCTGCACTATTTAAGGATGGTGGTGAGGTCCTCTGCAAAGCACTGACCTACCTATTCGAACGTATCTGAAACGAAGAGAGTGTGCCGGCTAATTGGAGCGAATCGATTATAGTGGCAATATACAAGAAGGGTAGTCGCACAGACTGTCAGAACCACAGGGGTATTAGCCTAACGCCAGTTGTGACAAAATTATTGGCCTCGATTCTTGTTCGTCGCCTTACTGCAGAACGGGAATCTCGGATCAGGGAAGAGCAGGCCGGTTTTCGCCCGGGACGTGGCTGTATATACTATATATTCACTTTGCGGCAGGTGCTAGAGCAGCGCCACGCATACCGCAGACCGACAATAGCTGTGTTCCTCGATTTCAGGAGTGCGTTCGATTCAGTCGATCGATCGATTCTGTTCGAAATACTTGCGCGGAAAGGTGTTCCCATGAAATATGTGAACATCCTTCGTGCTCTATACTCGAACACTAGAGGCCGCGTCAGGGTCTATGGTGCCCTATCGGATAGCTTTTCGACTACAAGTGGCGTTAGACAGGGTTGCCCGATTTCCCCATTTTTGTTCAATTTCGTCGTGGATTCTATCATGGAGTGTTCCCTTGCGGAATCTCACGATGTAGGTGTTGAAGTGCTGCCTGGTGAACGGTTAGTTGATCTAGATTATGCGGACGATATCGTCTTGCTTTTCGACAATGTTGAGGCGGCACAATCAACCCTGAATAGCTTATCCATAGTGGTCCCAGTATTTGGTATGTAATTCGCGCCTTCAAAGTGCAAAGTGTTGCTGCAGAACCACCAGCCACTCGATGACCCCTTGACGCTTGCTAACGAGGAACTCGATGTGGTTGATCAATTCACTTATCTTGGCAGCTGCATCAGCAATGATGGGCGCATAGCAAATGACGTTAGCTCACTCATTGCAAAGGCCAGAGCTGCCTTCTTGAACCTGCGTCATCTTTGGCGACAGAAGGGAGTTTCCCTCCGTCTGAAAGGCCGTGTATACAAGGCCACAGTGAGGGCCGTTCTACTCTATGGTAGTGAAACTTGGCCCCTTCGGTCTGAACATCTGAGGCGCCTTCAAGTCTTTGATCATCGTTGTTTGCGAAGCATTGCTGGTGTCGGATGGCACCAGCGTGTCCGCAACGATGATGTGCGCAGGCGAGTACCAGGGGGTGATGATCATGCTAGCTCCCTAGAACAACAGATAGCACTGAATAAGTTAAGTTGGCTCGGGCACGTGCTACGTATGCCTGGTCACCGCTTACCTAGGAGGGCCTTGTTCAGTCTACCAGGTGTAGGATGGCGCAAGGCTCGAGGTGGACAGAAGTTGACTTGGCAGCGGGAAATGAAGTCACTGACGACCAAACTGGGTGCCGTTGGTCCGTCTCGCCTTCCGGGTTGGAGTCCACGTGACTCACCTTGTGCTTGGCTCCAGACTTTACAGGACATGGCTCGCAGTAGACACCAGTGGCGCGTCTGCTGCCGTCTCCTAATCGGATTGTCTGTTTAAAGTGTGTTTGGTGCTGAGTTATCTGCGGGGTAGTGGCTGATTATGACGCGTGGCAGTGAAAGCCGCAAGGAAGCTGTCTCGCCGATGCCGCCTTATCTTTGCACGATAGCCAGCTGTTTGTGACGGTATGTTGTTAACACAAGGTGTAGGCGCCTTGACCCTGAATGTTTGCTTATGGCATTAAGGTTTTCAGGTAAGTCCCCCTTCTCTCCCACTTATTCTTTATTTCATAGGTCCTCATGGTTGTATGGCAGCGAAGCATCAGTTCAAATGGCTGATGTACTGCTGTTGATGATGATGAGTTACCCCTGAGCTGCATGTTGTGGCTAGATGTCAGCAAATAACGGCATACGTGGTTGGGGTCAATCAGTATCTGGTACGCTAATATGAGATCGCCGCGCAGCCTTCGATAACGTCCGCTGAAATTCCCCGCAACTTCAGCCTTCGGTGGTAAGAGTGATAGCGCAGGCCCTTTACATGCTTTGTTGCTCTTCGTTGTGGCACCTCTATCGCTTCTAGGTTGCGCTTCAACCAAGGTTGCCAAGCTTGGATAGTGTATACAAAATGTGGGCGCACGTAGGAATTGTGAATCATTGGGAAGATTGATGGGTCAAATCTCCCAAATGCCCTTCGCAGAATGCCGACGTGCTGGCTGCCTCTTTTCGCAGCGACCTCAGCCAGTTTTGAACAATTGATATCGCGCTGTACCATCACACCAAGGTCATGTTCCTGGGAGCTATTCTTCAATCTGTTTGTACTAAGTAAATAAGTGCAGTTGTCTATGGCGTAATTGTACAACGCGAACTTTGTCCACTTTGAACGGTAGGGCGTTTTGAACTGACCAGTTCGACACCGTGTTAACATCGCCCTGGAGCCGTTCACGGCCGTCCGGTCCTCTGATCCTTCGCCATAGCTAGATATTATCAGCGAATAAGTGGAAATCGGAAGCAATTAATCTTGCCAAATCTTTAATGAACACCAAGGATAGACGAGGTTCAAGAACCGAGCCTTGTGGTACTCCACACGCCACATCGATTGCCTGAGAAAATGATTCTCGGACTCTCACCACTAGCCGTCGTTCTTGTAGCAAATTACCAATCCAGCTCAGGATTGGGTCACCAGTGCCGTCATTCCGAAGCTTCTGAAGGAGAATGCGATGGTCTAAGCGATCAAACGCTTTGGAAAAATCTAGGTAGATAACTAGGACTGCTACTCCATCATCAACAGCTTCAGTCCAACTATTACATGCAATTAATGGATTAGTATTACACGAATATTTTTGACGAAAACCCTATTGTACTAGAGCTATGAAATTGTGGCTTTCCAGGTACTGCATCAGCGCGTCTGCGATGCTTAATTCCATTACATAGGATAGTACGGGAAGTAATGTTATTGGACGGTAGTTGGCAGTATCCGTGCGGCTACCTCCTTTATGCATGGGAGTGATGACCCCTCGCTCCCATACTCATTGAATACGGTTCGCCACTAGACATCGCTGATAGAAAACAGCCAATGGTTCTGCTAGAACACTAGCCACCGCCTGCAGAGCATTGGTCGGATGTTGTCAGCTCCTGGAGAACTGTGGATGCGCAAGGATAAGAACTTCCTCAACACAGCGTCCGCAGTAAACGTGATGTTTTCTAAACCAGTTTGTGGGGTATTAGAAATGAGGAGAATGCTTGTGCTCGTTACGTGCTAGAAAGTTTGGGAGTAATGAAGCCGTAAGAGATCAGCTGCTTCCATTGCTGATCGCGTGCACATACCAGCCGTGACTAGCGCCGGAACCCCTTGCTTTACCTTTCGAAGGCCATTAATGTGCCTGTACAGGTGTTTGCGGTTAGCGCAGAATGGCTTCATCAACTTCTGCTGATGTGTGACCTTGTCTTCGCGGATCAGTTTCCCACAAAAGTTACGATGTGTCACGTATGCAGTCCAGGTTTCGGCATTCGGGCAGTCCTGGTGATCTCGCCATGCCAACTCCACCCGGGACATACATTTACGTGTTCTGCTCCTCAGAAATGACTTACGCTTGTTTTGAGGTTGGAAGGACTTCTGTTCTAATACGTGCTAAAGGTCCTTGTATATGTTTTCCAGGCAACATCTGGGGGGCATTCTGTTAAGAAAGTCCAAGATGTATCCTTAACCAGTTTAGATAACACATTGTAGTGTGTGACAGTATGCACTTTATCCTCCTCCTTTTCAGGATACTCCGCATAGCATATGTAGTCAAAGAGTAGAGTGAAACTGTCACTACTACCTAGTGGTGTGTTTGTAACTATACTGCCAACCATGAGCTCTTCGTTAGTTAGTACAAGATCCAGTATCGACGGCTTGTTAGCAGTTCAAAATCTGGTGGGAGAGGTTACGTGATTGTACAGAGGGTGGCTAGCAAGTAGCTTTTGCAAGCAGACTTTAAACTGCATGCCGTCGGTTGCCGGCGTTTTTATGTCGTGCACATTAAAGTCTCCCACGATAAGAAGGTGGGTGAAGGACTTGTTCAAAGCAAAATGAAAGACGTGGTTCAGTTTGGAGTCCATTTCCGACGTTGAGTTTTGTAGGCCGTAAATCACAGTTAGTAGACATGTGTCCTTGCTTCGCAACCATAGGCGGCACCAAAGCGAATCGGGAGCTCGGAGTTCCGGGTGATCGATAACTTCACCACGGAGGTTTGTATTATGGTGAAGAATCGCACCGCCACCCCTTCCGGTTCTATTGGTCCGAAGCAGTGACATACCGGTTAACTTGATCTCAGGATGTATCTGTAATCATGACGAGGTCCCGCGGTTGAGAGACAGGGAGTTCTCTAAGTTCGGCCAACTTGTTTAGAAGACCTTGGGCGTTTGTGTACTTGCAAGATATGGCTTTTGTCATTAGAAGTTCATTGACAGATGTCAAGTTTGTGTTCGTTTTTAAGCCGGCCGTTAGGTGGCCGGCCCTTAATCGTTGGATGGCTTATGTATTTAAGTCGTGTTGCATAGCAATATTTGAGCATTCCTGAATAGACATTTCACTCATGCTGTGCTCGGTCTTACTGTGTGCTGTGGGCGCTTTTGTGTCGGTCTCTCCGCAGGACTGTGCACATAAAGAATTTGTTGTGTTTTCGAGTTCCATGGAATTGATTCCGACTTTTAGTCGTTCGCCTAGTGCCTTTAGCCGGATATCTGTTGGCAACCTACCTCGAAACTTTAACCAGCTACCCAATAGAACTTACGTCATTCCCTCGGAGTGTAGTGTTACTTTCATTACCTTTGGACTGCTAGTCAAATGATGAAGGAAATCTTGCCAGGGATTTGGCAATAACAGTGTCAACAGAGAGTGCGTCGCGGACGTAGCACCACTGCTCTCGGTTATGTGTTTGCGCATCGTGATCATAAGAATGCAGAAGCTCAGGAACACCATGAACAAACATTTTTTCTTGCTATCCATATTAACCATGCCGCGTTGCTCCACTGCTACCTTTGGGTGATCTTTCCAAGGTAGATCAGGTAATATGCGCACTCCGCTCGGTGAGTTGTGAGGAGGAATTGCTGAGAGATGGACGTCCTCCGTCTCATCTGCTGCGTTTAGTGTTACTCGAATAGTTCGAGGTTTACCAGAGTGCACTGACGTCGGGTGACGCGCTACGCGTTGCAGCATTGTTGGCTCAACCCGAATGCCAATCGCCTCGCAGATGGAACTCCACTTTTTGCGATCGTCTTTCAACTTGCTTTTATTGTTCCAGATTTGGATTCGGGAACATTGGTGCACACGAGAATTAACGCAGCGTGGTTTTGTCTATCGAGTGTTGGCTTTATACTTTTCGCCGGCAACTCGGGTTGTTTAGAAAGCACCAATGGAGTTGACGGTGAAAGCTGCTTTGGGCCACGCGTGCTCCGTACTGAACACGGACCCTTGTGTGTCGCTCCCGGTGTGTTTGTCGAGGCTATCGACGCGTACGTTACCTGCTTGTTATCTGCACCGGATTGTCTACGTCTCCGAGCTGTCGGTGTCATGGGCAGAATCTTTAAGGGAAGCCTCTATGGTTGGAGAAGTGGAAGCAGGCATGTTTGAGGGTTGCCCACTTATGTGAGTGAGGTGACCCAGTGGATTTAGAGTCAGAGACGCTGCAGTGCGATTGGCGCGTCTAGATCCCTTTTTCGGTTTAGACTCAGAGCTTACTTTGGTCGGGTGAGCCATTATCGTGGCCATATTTACCTCCGAGGGAGCGATGTTAGTATTTAGAAATTGCACGATTATTTCAGTCATCCTATCGCACTTTTTCATGAGCAATAATAAACGGTTGACAAATGGAATGACTTGACATGGTGGGCAAAACCAAATTGTGTCAACAACTTTGTTTGTCGCTCTCACTTCTTGGACAGATTTACCTGCTCATTGCGGATAGTACGATCTAATGCAGCTAGAACAGGTAATCCTGATCTTAAGCAATTTACTGCAGTTGTCTGCGCAGCATAGGTAACCCAGAACCACTGGAATGCTACTCGTCCTCTTATTGTTTACAGCAAAGCCTATCTAAGCGCTCACCTTGATAAGTGTACTTTGCGCTAGGGGTGACGCACGAATAGGTCAGAACACGAACAGGAATTGAGAGTTGTTCAACCGCACCAAATTCAGGCGGAGAGGCAGACGGATGTAGTAACGCACAGACTGTCGGATCCAACGATCAATCGACTCGCTGTAGTGCACACACACACACACACACACAAAGCGGCAGCGTGTGTTAATCGGCCAGCCTTAAGCGACGATGCAGATGGAGCGCTGATAAACGTCCCTAGAGCTACTCAGTTGATGAGCGGAGCAAAAGGGATGTAACTTTGTTATACCGCAGCTTGCAGGGATGGTTGCCGCGTAGTTTGTGAGTCCTCAACTTCTTCTTCCAAATGAGACCAAACTCATTTCTGAAAGACCGGTTTGATATAGTTACACAAGTGGAATTGGGCAAAGAATATGCCGGAAACTGGGAACTGGAGCAAGAGTGTAATCCACACAGGTTATATCCAGGAGTTGGGAAGAACTCAGTAGAGCTCGTCCAAATTGTTCGAACGAGCGCACGCACAGTATGGTGTGGGGAGAATTGGAGTAACCACAGAGGGCAAAGCGAGAGACGAGTTAAAGTGCAGTCGCACGGTAGGGTGTCACAACAACTTGTGTAAGTGCGTGAGAACTAAAAAACGACAACACTCATTCGTTTGTTTCTTCACTTGTCGAATATGGTATGTTAAGGCAGTTTAGATACCTCCAGGTTACTCAAATGGACAATTCTGTTCGTATCCTCACCTCCAGGTTGTAGAGAGGGCCGGTACGCATATGCTTAGGTTTGCGTTATTTCGTTCCCCTAGTGCAACGGACTATATCAAGTAATGCAAGTTGGAAAACGTTTGACCAAGGCATTTTTTGAATAGCGTTAATGTAGGGGCATGAATAACGTGAGTCGGAAGGTCATTCTAGGCACGGGACATGCCGAGGTAGCAGACGTATCGTCGACAATCAAGTAGAGTGTAGTGTGTAGCCAGTTTGAGCTGATGATTTCTCAGGTTGGCATTTTGGCTCAGCTGCAACAGATTGCGATGCGGGTGCGTTAGGTTCGTTTGTATTAAGTAAACGATGATTGGTTCTTTTCACTGACATCGATATTCACCACCATACCATCTCAGGGACTGCAGTCCTTGTTCGTGGGAGAAATGAAACGATCCTCTGAAGAGTTTGGTCACTCTAAGTTGTGAAGCTTCAAGTGCATCACCGTAGCGCTTGCGCCATGAGCGCCAGGCCTGGATTGCATATTCCGCTTAGGGCCTCACGTAGTCGTTCAGAATTTGCGGAAAGATTGATGGCTCAAAAATTCCCGAAGTTCTCCGTGGCAGTGCAAGATGCTGCCTGGTTCTTTTTGATGCCTTTTCAATCTTTCTCGAGCAACCAACATCGTACTGCACGATCACCCCGAGATCATTTTCTTGAAAAGCACCTTGTAACTGCTCGTCCCCAAGTCGATATTCAAAGATACTGTGATGGTTTATGCTTACGACTTTGCACTTCACGATATTGCATGACCACGTATAAGACCTGTTGGATCGCTCTGCAATGCCATGCGATCATCCGATGCCCTGATATCGTGCCAAATTTTGAAATCATCTGCAAATAGTAGGCAATTCGACTGCAGTACTCCAGAAAGGTCGTTAGCGAATGTTAGGAATAAACGTGGTCAGAACATTGATACTTGGGGCATTCCACACTGGACGTCACTAGGATTGCAAATGGAGCTGCGTACACACACATATAACTAACGTTGAGGGAGGAAGTTGCCGATCGAACCGAGTATAGAATCACCGATTCCAGCGCTCCAAATCTTGTGAAGGAGAATGCGGTTTTTTAAACAATCGAAAGCTTTCGAGAAGTCCAATTATGCAACGTCTACTTCCAATCTGGCATCGACTGACTCAGTTCAGCTTGCTCGGGCTGGCAGCAAGTTTGTAGTGCAAGATTGATTTCGGCTCAGTCCTTGTTGCTGTGACATTAGGATGTTGTTGCTCTCAAGACATCCCATGAGCGCCTCTGCAATTCTACCCTTCATTACGTTAGATAAACTGAGAGGAGAGTGATTGGACGGTAGTTCGAGGGGCTCCCAACGATTACCACTTTGTAAATAGGAGTGACTTGTCCATGTTTCCACATTCTGGGAACCTCTAAATGCGGAAATAAACTCATTAGTATCCGTAAATATTACGTTGATTTGACGACTTAATGTTAATAATCTGCATACATTTACTACTGCCTCCCGACAAGCTTCCAGATGTATTTTATTTTTATCTACTGAGTTTCATCAAATCTGATTAACAAACCTGGAGGTCTATTGTCACTTATATTGCTAGTAGTAGGAGAACTAGTTAGTGCGCTTAGTTAGTCTCCATAGAACCCATCCGCTCAATGTTACCTAAAATGTTTCGGTCGACTAAGTCACTGGAACGGGCTGAGTGCCCTTAGTTTGCCCCACGAGCTGATCTAACAAGTTTTGAAGGGATGTTGATTTCAGGGGTGAAACCTCGAATACAATGCACCAGGGGACTGGGTGGATCCTCTCTATGACGATCAAGTCCGTCGTTATTATTTTCCAGTTCTACAAGTGGGCGCCTCTTCAAACCGACCAGCAAGTTGGCGGCGGCAGAAACCTAAACCTACAACTATCCTACATAGTACGGAATGCTGCTACGTAATCCGAGCCAGACGACGAGTCTACATATTCCTTGTCTATTTTTGCTTTATAAACCAATAGACAGCAGACAAGTCTTTGCCACGGCAAGCATGCCTTTATCTTTTTGTCCTTATTCTTGTGGATGGATGTGCCTTTCGCTTACCATTGAGTAGTCTGGACTTATCTGCTGAAGACTTACAATTTACGCATCATTAGCTGGAAGTTGCGTTTGATTTGCGGAAAATCGTTCACCCATTCTAAATCCCGGTACCATATACTTCTTTACTCCAACATGCGGTAGACGGAATCAATGTTTCTTCTAAGACGCAGGCACATGTGTAGACGATTAAGGTGTGGTATCATCTGTTAACATGTAGCAAACTATTTTATGCTACTGACTTTTATGTAGTAGTGTGGTCGTGGATACTAACGTGCTGCCTAGTTGCCAAAACGAACTGGATGAATCATGTAACCTTTAGTGAAGGAACCAATTTTATATGCGCTATTCGGTAATGCAGTCGTCCGTAGTGGCACCAGGTACCACTTTTAACTTTTGCAGTGAATGTGCTTTATTCTAAATAAAATGAAAATATTTTTATACAGTAACTAAAGACGACAGCCCCGATCTATACCAGACACTGTCTCATACTTCTAGGAGGATACTACATCTCGAGTGTAGACCATTAAAATCGCACGAAGCGTGATGGCCCAATCAATAACTCCAAAGACCAGTGCACACTGAGGCCAATATCAAACTCAGATGACGCTAATATCCAGAATACAACGTAAAGGAAAGACAGATATCGAGAGGTTGGCGTCGATTTGAAACCATCCCCGTGGTCGATCAAGCTACAAGTTGTGCAGGCTGTTCCAGAGTCGTGCAACTCATTTTAGATTCTCATGATTTTCTCTAATAAACTCCAGTTGCTATCTATGCGCATATTTCGTTCTTCCTTACTGAGGATTGGCCTACCCTATCAGGGTCGGAAAGGAAAATTACAAAAGGAATATACAATTTACACACTTTCTGAATGTGCCGAAATTTGAAGATTGATATGTTAGACAATTATGCGTTCAATGACGGTGTGTCAGCTGGAATCTTTAGTGAAAATCCCTATTTTTAACCTCGAAACCAGTTACAACTTTATAGCTTTGAACGTTTACTAGAGTAAAATCATAACAAATATATCCACAGCTTACTATTTCTTAGCTTTTGATCACAATGAACAATGAACATGGAATTTATACGGGATAAGAAGCGTTGCTTTAAAGTCCCGCTGGATAGTTGGTGGGGATATCAACAAAACAAGAATGATGATAACTATTGTAAAATAGCCAATACTTTAAATATGAAAATAAGGACTTATCGTTTGCTTCGCTGTAGTCCTCTGATCCTTTTAGATTCACAGTACCCACAGTTAACAACAAATAACTCCATGGTAAACTTCAGGTGTAGGATGGATACGTAGTGTTAAGTAACAAAATATAAGTGGATGAGTGCATCGTCTAACCGTCTTACAAATACTGTTAGTGTCGCTGCAGAGACGACCGATTCTAGGGAAGAATTCCACGGGTGACAGACACGAATGGAAAAGCAATTTCTGCGGCACTCCAGACGACTGTATTGTTCGGCGAGTTTTAATGAGTGGCCCCGCAGGTTTGTATTGCTGCTGAGTTGCAGTAAAGGGCGGCACACATGATGTGGGTCTCGCGAAATCAAGTATGCCATAATCAGGTCGCTTCGTAATTTGCGATAGCTTCCACTGAACAACCTCAATCGTTGCAGCCCCTTCCTGTAGGAAAAATTGCGCATTCCTATTTCATCCTTAGATGCTCGGCGTTGTGGCTGCGCCAGTATATTAAGTTCGTGTTACAGCCATGGGTGCCAGGCTTGAATTGCGTATACCACATTGGAGCGAACATAGGCATGGAGCATTTATCGAAATATGGAGCTGTTTATCCGTCGAAACGCCCGTCGCAACAGCCCGACGTGTTGGTTCTTGGTCTTCGAGGCCTTTTCGGATTGCCTGGAAGAACCCAAGTCATCGTGAACCAGGCCACCCAAGTCACGTTCGATCCTTGATTGTTGTAGTATATTCGTTCCGAGCCGGTATGAGTCGCTGCCCTGATGTCGGATGGAAAGCATCTTGCATTTACTGATGATGAAATGCAGTAAGTTTTGGGTTGACCATTGTTACGCCTTATCTAGGTCACTCTGAAGCAGATGCTGGTCCGCGTTTGCCTAGATCCTGTGCCAAATTTTGTGATCATAAACAAACACTAAGAACTTTGAAGCGATTCCCTGTGCGAAGTCATTAATAAACACCAAAATCAAACGTGGACCTAGAATTGAGCGTTGCGGCACACCACACTCAACTTGTTTGGGGTCCGAGAGAGAGCTCCGAACTCTGACCATTAATTGCCGTTGAAGTAGAAAGTTGGCGATCCAGCTAAAAGTGGGTCGCCGATCCCGTAATGCTGCAGCTTGGATGGTGGTATCCGATGGTCTAGACGATCGAAAGCCTTGGAAAAATCCAGGTAGATCACAGCAATGCCTTCTCCAGCGTCAGGTGACTCGGTCCAACTACTGCGTGCGATTAGCACATTCGTTGTACATGACCGCTGTCGACGGAATCCGTGCTGCTCAGGCGTGATGACGTTGCATTTTTCCAGAAAGCACACCAGTGACTCGGCAAATATGGACTTCATGACATTGGGGAGTATAGGAAGAAGGGATACTGGGCGGTAGTAGGAGAGCTCAGTTCTGCCTCCGCCTTTGTGTATCGGGGTTATTATTCCAAACTTCAACATGGTGGGAAGTTGATTATGGTTTAAGCAGCGCTGGAAAAACCAAGCCAAAGCGCCTGCCAGTTCCCTTGCTGCTGCTTCCAATGTCTCTGGACGAATGGCATCGACACTCGGCAAGCTGTATTTACATAGAGACCTCAGTTTTGCAATACAGCCTCTGCGGTAAAAGTGATGTGGGTTACTCCTGGCTAGAAGATGACAAAGCTTGGTAGATCGCTTGGTGGCAAAACAGTCTAAAACGTGGAGGCGTGTTGCATCTGCAGTGCGTATGCTGCTTCCACAGCAGTTCTTGTTGGGTTATCAGCCGTCTTGAGTGGAGGAAATACTTGCCTCACCTTCCGTAGGCTATTAACGTGCTTGTACAGCAGTTTGTAGTTAGCACTGAAAGTTTTTGCGATGGTCTGCTGATAGGCGGCTTTGTCTTCTCTTAACAGTTGAGTGAACTGTTTACGTTGGACTACGTATTTGCCCCAGGTTTCTGGTGCTGGAGCTTCTCGGTACACTCGCCATACTACGTTGCCTACTGTTATCCATTTTCTAGTTCTGCTTCTCACGAAAGCAACTGAATTGCACTTATTGCAAGCGTTTATCTCTGAAGCTTCTACAATCAGCTGACTGAATGTTTCGACGAACTCAAACCAGGCGACTTCCGGGAGGTCTTCTTCGAGGAAAGACCAAGGTGTGGCGCTGACGAGCTGGGCTAATCGATCGTAGATTTTGATGGTCCGCACCGTCTCTTTCTTATCATTCAGATATTCTGCACAGCAGACGAAGTTTAAAACAGATCACTGCGTGATCACTGAGACCCAACGGGAAGTCTAAAGCCAGCACATCAATCATATGCTCCTCGTTGGTAAGCACAAGATCCAGCACAGATGGCCTGTTACCAGTTCTGAATCGAATGGGCAACGTATGTGATCGTAAAGAGGAACAGTAGTTACTAGGTCTTGTAGATTGGTTTTGAATTGTTCTCCGATGGTGGCAGGGGTTTCTAAACAATGTACGTAGAAATCACCCATGATAAGTATGTGCAAGTGTATTTTGTTGTAAAATGCACCTTAAAGCAGCCGCTAGGTGGGAGTCGGTTCCGAGTGTTGAGTTGGGGGCGCGGAAAACCAAGACAATAATGCAAGCGTCCCTGCCTTTTAACTGCAAACGACACCAAAGAGAGTTGGGGAACCTCGAGTCTGAATCCTCCAGGGCTTCGCATTCTGCGTCGTTTCGGTAATACAGGATTACCCCTCCTCCTTTTGTGAGCCTGTCGTTCTGGATCAGCGATTTGTCCAGTAGCGAAACTTCAGCGTCCGTCATTCCTGTGTGCAACCACTTCTCGGTAATACCAATGACATCATACGACCCGGAAGCTTGGAGAACTTTCATTTCAGCTAGTTTGTTAGAAAGACCCTGAGCATTCGTAAGCAAGCAGGACGGTTTCTTGGTCTGTAGAAGCCCACAGATGGGTGAAGGGGTCAAGTGTTGGAGAATGCCGACCAAAGCAAAGATTGGCAGTTACTCGCTTTTTTGATGGGACTGTGGTACCTTATTTGTAAATAGATTGGGCTAAGGTGCGTCCCAACGTTCGTTTAGACCTATGTCAGAGTCAATTAAAGCAACCGTCAAGTTACGCTTCTGTACATTCGTTGGTATGCTTACTGCTTCAGTTGTTTTCATATTTGAAATGTGCAAAGTGTTTGAGACCTTTAACCGAATTTCGGAAGGGAGATGTTCCCAATTTCTCCGCCATCGATCCAAAACATCTTTTGCTTGTTGATTTGACTGAACCACATGTCATTGGATTCTAGGACCGCATCCTCTATAATTTGGTGTGAGAGGTATCCTGGAGAGCAATAGCACCACAATATTATCCAAAGAAAGTCTTTCACGAATGAACCGCCACTGCTCTAAATCGTGCTTTCCGGTCTCTTGTACATCGTTCGAAGAATGTTCTGGCACGCCAAATACGAAGATTGCGTTTAGCCGGTTTTGCTTGCTTTGTCCCTCCTCGGTGTTTCTTGTTGTTTGTCGCGCGCTCCAAGGGACATCAGGATAGATACCTATCCCACAGGATCCGTGTTTTAGCGCGCTTGCGAAGAGCGAAACGTTTTCTACGTCGGTGAAGGATCCTAGAGTTATTCGGTTAAGTCTGTGTTCTCCATAGTGTGCCGAGTTCGGATGACGGGTAATTCGTAACAAGTTTATGGGTGTGGCCTTGACACTCATCAGCACGCACAATGAGTTCCATTGGTCTTGGTCGTCTGATAACTTATCCCGCAATATGATGGCGGTAGATTCAGGAACATTTGAGCACACTACAGTCCGGGCAATGTTGTTGGATCCCATTTTCGTCTATCTACGAGGTATGGTACTCGTTTGTCCTGACCTGCTGACATTATCATCGTCATCATACATGTTAGCCAGAGATGGGGAACACCTCAGCTACTGTGCGGCAATACACAGAAAAAGGCGAAAAAAGAATGTAACTAGTGCAAGCCGGCTGAGCTACCGGTAACGGATGGGCATCGTTCCGGTAAGCTACCAGCCGGCTACTGTACATCAAAAAATTAATATGCAAATCTACATAAAGCTGAATATTAAGATCGTGGATGGAGGGGAAGATAAGTGGGATGGGGTGGGACAAAAAACTCACAGCACGAACGCCACTGAGGTCGGCTCCTTGCCATTAACAGCAAGTGTGTCCAACCAAACGTGTTCATTGTCTTTCGGACGCCAACCATGGAGCCGAGACGCTTCAGCTGAGGCCAGCTCAGAAGTGAGGGCCTTCATTCCTCTCGATCAAGTCATCGCTTGGCCACCCCTCCTCATTTTCCACCCACATCCCCGGCGCGCAAACAGCGCACGTCGCGGGAGTCGGCGGGATGGCATGCGTAACACGTGGCCGAGCCATCGGATCCTGGTGCGTGAAATGACGATGCTGAGCGGTTCAGTTCCTTTTCCTGGGCCGTAAACAAGGCGTCAAACACACTCGTTATTCACGCGGTGTTCCCACCAGATGTGAGCTAAATTGCGAAGGCACCGATAGTCGAACGTAACTAGCATCTTCCGGTCCGTTGTTTTAAGGGCCAGGTTTCATAACCATACGGTAGGGTCGAAAGTACCGCTGCATCGTACACTCTACCCATCAGGGCAAGTGTGATGTCGCGCCGCCGCCATAGGTGGCGAAGGTAAGCAAAAGCGCGCCGAGATTTTGCTATACGGTTCGTGTTCTCATCTTCAGTCCAACGGGAGCTGATACAACTTTCCAGGTAGTTGAATTTCTGAACGACTTCTAGCTGATCCCCACCAAGGGTCAGCGAAGGAGGCGGTCCAGACCAATCTTGGAGAAACGCTTTGCACTTCGAGGATGCGAAGCAAAGCCCGAAGTGACGGACAGCCAGTGCTTATCTGCTCAGTGCCGCTTGGTACGTCTGGGAGCAGTCACAGGTTAGGGTAATATCATCAGCATACTCTAAGTCAAGAAGTCGTTCTCCTGGGAGCAGATCCACACATTCTAAGTCGTGTCATGTGAACGTGATTTCCATGACTTCGTCAACAGCGAAGTTAAAGAGGAAAGGTGACAGCGGGCATCCTTGTCTCACACCGCTGGAGATAATAATGGGCGACGACAACTTGCTATAAGCTCTCAATCTGCCCGAGCTACGCGCATATAATGCTCGGATAATATTCACATATTTCTCAGGTACAGATTTCCTGAGTAGAAAGTCACAAAGTGCAAGTGTGTCCACCGAATCGAATGAATCTTTGATTTCGAGGAACACCACAACGGTGGGCCGCCAATATATGTGACGGTGCTCCAACAACTGACGCAAAGTAAAGATGTGGTCAATGCAGCCACGACCTGGACGGAACCTAGCTTGCTCTTCACGAATCTGGCTTTCACGTGTGCCAATCAGTTAGTGAAGAATGACAGAGGCAAGCAATTTGGAAGCGATGGAGATCAGACTGATTTCTCTATGGTTGCCACGATTGAAAGTTGGGAATATGACGGAGCGACTCCAGTCGGTTGGGACCGTTTCCTGCTCCCACAGTTTAACTAGCAATTCGTGTAAATTATCCACAAGAACAGGTCCCCCGAATTTGAAGAGGGCTGGAGGAAGATCATTAGGTCCGACGGCTTTATTGAACTTCAACTTTCCGATCTCGCGCTCGACTTTTGAGCGCGAGGGTGGATCCAAATGGACAGCCCACGGAGCAGGGCGATCACTAGCCGGTGAGAAACCTAACAATTCCGACCAATTAAATTGCTTTTCAACGTGTTCAGCCCAAGGCTCTAAGCTTTTTGACAAGTTGTGCATAGGCTGTCTACTCTCGTCACAATTTGTTTCACTAACACAAGGTCTTCTGCTGCCCGATTCCGGTATCAGACGTAATAACTTACTATGGTTACCAAGGGCAGCGGCCATTTCCATCTCTGATTCACGATGAGACCACCAGGATTCGCGGTCTTTCTTCAGGCTAGCACGGAGTTTTGCCCGGAGCTCTTTGCGAGTTTCAGACCTGCTGATAAGTGTTGATTGTTTGCTGTCTGTCTGTCTATTCGCGTTAACGGTGTGTACAACGGGAGAGGGCGCTACCGCAGCCCCTCTGTGGACTCTTGCAGCAATCGCTGCATATGTAACCGAGGTTCTGGGTGGCTTATTCTCGACAAGATATTTGAGCGACAGGTACCAATGGTTGGGGTTTGGCGACTTCATCCTTGTTAATGCTAGATGTCAGGTCTAGTGGCATTTGTTTAACCAGACGTTTTAAATGGTGTCTGATTTTCGCTGACGTGATTACTGTTTGATTCTCGTAGCTACGGTCTGTTTTCGCTCGGCGTTCTACCAACGTTGGAAAAGACAACGGAGATGGAGACGTGGCTGATTGCGGTTCATGGGAAGCGGATTTTTCAGCATTCCGTTGCTTAGCATCCGCTACGATTCTGTGTTGCATACTCGCTTCCATTGAAGTAATCTTATTGTTTATCCTCTACTCTGCTTCTGTGGTTTACCGGTCTCATTTCTCAGCTAGGATAAGCAAGCACATAACGAGGGGGGTGGTGGAACACGCAGTACAGAAACAAAATGCATCTTGGGAGTTAGTTCGCTCCCGTAACTGTTGTTGGGACACATTTGCACATTTCGTATGGTGCCATTCAAAACATTCGAACATGCCAGATCGATTTTTACTGCTCGGACATTCTCCTAACACGTAAATGCCTCTCGCTTGGAGTCTCTTTGGTTTCGCACTTCTGATATTCAATGTGGTGTAGTTACCTGACCCAGGGGGTTGGTTAGCGTTCTGTAATTTTACAGCTTTGAGAGTGGCGCACATCGGGCAGGCGAGCGTGGTGGTTGCAAGGTCAAACTAGCGGTCCGCATGGTCGCGCGGTCCGTATGATGGGTTATGCAGGCGCACTGGCTGACAAGCCCACCAGGAATGGCGAGTGTCTGGAAGCTGAACAGAGCGCTAAACACAGATTGACAGATCACAAGTTGCTAATCATATTCCCAGATTTCAGACTGTAAACATTCCACGTTTTAGTAGGTTAGAAATGTGATGCGTTCATTCTAGCAGCAAAAAGATTATTTATGGAGAACGTAACACTGATTTATTTACAAGGAATCGCATTAGGTGATTATGCAGACACCCATTTGACAATCCTGTTACAGGACAACGAATTTACTGTAACTGTTTACGTTCATGAATACGTGATCGATGAGCGCATCTGAATTTTGCAAATATTAGTTGTAACTAACTCATTTTTATTAAATTCGCAATAATTGTCACTTGCTATGTACATTAATAGAGGTATATATCCTCAACAATTAGCAACTGACATTTGTCAAATGTGCAGTTGGTGCAACATTTCTCACAAATCATGAACCGAATGTTATTTCTGGAGTAACCTTAGGGTATTGTGCCCAAGTATCGCTTATTGCACCGTTATCGTTTAGTAATTGGCCGCATGGTTGGGCATCAAAAAATATTCATCCGAATGCAAATAAATAGTGCGATTGCTATAATTGATTAATTTTTGTTACGCGACAAACCTACATTTAGTTTTTACATGCTTCTTCACTATAGAAACAATGGGAGGAAGCAATAATATTTTTCAGTTACTATTCAAAATGGAAGTCACACACTTATTCTCGGATATAATTCCTTGCCATGTGCCTACGGTTGTGGGTTGTACACATACTTAAATGGCAAACACTTTGCTTCGAACATCGAAGATTGTCGAGTTTCCCCTAATGTGATCATTAGTTGAGCCGGCTATCGATGCGCCAATTTTCAAAAACTGCTTTAAATGCGAACGCATAAGGTCGGATTTTAACCGGTTTATGCAATCAACTTCAGGAAGTGAATATCTAATGCGCTGTTCATTCAACCAAAATGAAAACCATGTAGCATGTAGCCGTAAAAGAAAAAAATGAAAAATGATGGAAAGAACCACCTTATATTCATCCAGCTTTATATCAAGATCCGCACAAGTCATATCTTACAGGCAGGCGTATTTTGAGTATGATGGTTTCTGCTACATTAATATCCGCTGCGCTTGTACTGAATTGTGGTTGGCCGGTTAAAAAGCAGCACATATTTTGTCAGCATAATCTTGTACAAAATTAAACATGATGAAGACTTCTCTCTGTATGCAGGTTCATAGAAATAAATAACAAATACCTGCTATGAACTTTTCCTTCTGTGTGGTTGCTTATATTAACTTTCCTTTATGAGATCGACGGAATTCATACCTTCTCGCACCATTCGATCCATCAGACGAAGTGCAATATAACTGCCATTCGAAAATATCATATGACCAGCATTTGACATTGGACAAGATATATCGCCCCGGTTGGGGATTGTTGGATTATACTATACTAAGAAAACGATCTAAGAAATATATGCTTGCTGATACCAAGAAACAGACGACAGTATTTGCATAGGCAGAGGATAGTTGTTTATTGTCGTAATAGCCATAATATGGTTATTAGTGTAACCCTTCTCTCGTTTATGAACACGAGACAGAACACTACAACCCTGGAGCTTATATAATAGAAACGGCGTCTGACATTTATGCTTTTCTTCCTGCTTCAAAATTTACTGTATCCGTATTTGTACGCGTGAACACAATGAGCCAAGCTCCTGACCTCTTCATTTGATATCCTTTTCGGTTCATACCTCCAGTGGCACACAAACGTTTGACAAAAATTATATCCAAGGTCGATTGCACTTGCACTAACTGGTCGCATATTTAACCTGCTCTCCTCTGGCACAGCGTTTCACATCTACTCCCTCTTATTCTTCACCTAGCGCAGACATCATACACTCCTCTAAATCGGATTAATTCCCTCGGTTTATTGGACAAATTTTTACGGCATTATTTTCTTTACAATGTGTTTTTTGCTACCCAATTTGTTTAGCACGCTTCGTGCTTCTATCCAGACGCGCCACGATGCTGTTTTTAACAGTTTTCCCTGCTGCGAGGCTGTGCTCGATCGATGCTTCTCTTAGCTATCAGGTGGTACTAGAAATACATCTAAAAGATCAATGCTAACGAAGCTACGACTCCATCTGCTATTTCATTTGCTCTCACCAATCGCCGTATAGCGCGATGATCGTGCGCTCTATATCCAGTACGAGAGTAAACGGCCAGCCAAAGGCAATAGGCAAAACACAGAAAATTTGATAAGGCTTTCATCCCAACAGTTCACAAGCTACATAGCAGAGCCTAGTCCGGAAAAGCGCCAGACGCGTTTCGCCCTATTGGGGCTCGTCAGTGGCGCGCATTCCCTCGGTCCTCTAATGAGGATCGAACCCATGACCGCTAGAGGCAGATACCAACTAGCCAGCAGCTTAAGCCACTGAGCCATGGGGGACGTCGGCTGGGCTACATAATTTGCAAACTAGCTGGGATATAGCACCACCTATCTACCACTGTCACGGACAGTCCAATAAATCGGATTTGCCTTTTCACTGAAAATCATGTTTGCTTCATCCCCTGTGAACATTTAAGTTTCAGCGGAGTATTTTGTTATCTTGTTTGTCCGAATTGCCTCCAAATTCACCATGGCCGCCTTACACCACATTCTGAATACTAAGTCGAAATGGCGCGCACTATCTGTGATTTGTTGTTTTTGACCATGAACTTTTGGTCCACTTGAAACCAATTCTGAGTTAATATCTTTGTAATATTTTTTTAGTCGCATGATAATAACCCGGATTTTCTGTTTATTACTTTGCGCTTAGTGCCTAAGAATGCGTTACTTTTTATATGAGTGACAGCAGGGCATTCTTCCATGTTGTTAACCATTAATAAATATTTGCAATTTTCTTGATGTTATTTTGGTTCCTTCGAAGTTGCTACTTAAAAGTGCTGGAAATGCACTCCCCCGGGAACGTAAAGCTTACCTCAACTTGATTTGAACTTGGAAGCAAGGAGTCATCAATCTACCGTCCGATAACACTGTTCTCTATAGTTTCCAAGGTTATGGAGTATATCAGCTCCGCTGCACTCAAGGAATATCTGGATAATCAAAACACGATAGCCCTGTAGCAACAAGGCTTCCGAAAACATCCCTCATGCAATACGAACCTGCAAGGTCATCCACACATGCGTGAAGTGCTTGCTCCTGGTCCATTTGGATTATTCCTCTCTATCCTCTCTTCATTTTCTCGCAGCGTTGTCACTGTACATTCATTCGAACAGGATTTATCAGCCCTACACATTTATCCATCATACGTGAAACTATCTTCAACGATTAAACTCGGTGCAATCATTAACCGATTTTACTGACATCCGTGCTTAAACGCAAGCGTTTAACTCGACAAAACTGAGCCGAGTGTCGTTGTGTGTAACACCATTCGATACAGAATTCTCGAGGCAGTCCGAAAATCCTAAGCTTATTCAGATACGAAGTATATCAAAGCAGCTGCAAAAGAATTTGTGATCCCTCAACCTGTGTTCAGCACTGT
Source organism: Dicrocoelium dendriticum (assembly GCA_944474145.2). Taxonomy (NCBI): domain Eukaryota; kingdom Metazoa; phylum Platyhelminthes; class Trematoda; order Plagiorchiida; family Dicrocoeliidae; genus Dicrocoelium; species Dicrocoelium dendriticum. Next base: position 110,752,500 of record OX104067.1, read on the forward strand.
GTTCAGCTTTACTTAGCAGCTACCAGTCCCTGGCCATTCCTTGTGAACTCGTCTGCCAGTGTGCCTGCATAACCCATTACACAGACCGCGCGCCCACGCCGATCGCTCAAATGACCTTGCAACCACCAAGCTCGCCAGACCGATGTGCGCCGCTCACAAAGCTGGAAAAGTGCAGAACGCCAACCAACCCAATGGGTCAAGTAACGACACCACGTCAAAGGACAGAAATGCGAAACCGAAAAGACTTCAAGCAAAAGGCATTTGCGGGTTAGGAGAATGTCCTCGAGTAGGTAAAACAAGTCTGGCTTGCTCTCACTGTTTGGTATAGTATCATCCGAAATGTGCAAACGTGTCCCAACAACAGGTACGAGAGCGAAATAGCTTCCAAGCTGCACTTTAGTACTGTACTACGTGCTTCGCCATCCCACTCGTTGAGTGCTTGCTTATGCAAGTCCAGAAGTGCTCCCTGTTTATCGCAACAACCCAGAAAATGACAAACAAAAAGATTACTTAAATAGAAGCGAAAACGCTCCAGGGAATCATAGAGGCTTCTCAGCAACGGAATGCAGCACTGTCTGCTCCCTTTGAACCACAATCAGTTACAGCACCATCTCTGTTGCCTTCTCCACTTTTGGTAGACCGCTGTAAGAAAACACACCCTACCTACAAGAGTCGGACAGAACTGATGGCAACAAATATTCGGCACCACTCACAACATCTGCTTAAGCAAATCCTACTAGACCTAACATCTGGCATTTATAAGGATGAAGCAACTATACACCAAGTGGCATTTGGGGTAGTCGCTGTGTGGTTAGATTCCGACTCGCAATCTCTATTCAGACCTCGGTCCTCTTTGAAGTGGACCTCGGTCATTACGATCACAAGGACCGGAACCGAATTGGTGGTTTGGTGTTGTTCCACCCAACCTTGACACCCTGACACCAAATCCCACTTGGAACTCTTTACCGGTGTGTCAAGCGTTGCTAGCGCACCTAGGAGCCATAGTGGTCAAGGCGTCAACCTTTGAACACTACGCGTCGATTTCCACCCCATCTCAGACTATCTCCATCTGGTGAGTCCAAAGGAGGACGAAACCGGTTATAGGGTGTCAGGGTTGGGTGGAGCAACACCGGTCCACCAACCGTACACCAACCAACGGTACCTGTAACTCAAGTGTCTCTTGTCGAGACAAATCCCCACGGAACGTCAGTTAAATTTGCAGAGTTTACTGCAAATGTAAGCATGGAGTCGGCGTTGAGAGGTCTTTTGTCTTAAACAGTTTTAGCCCGAATAGAGGGATAAACAGTAAACAATCAACGCTTGTCCGTGGATCAGAACTAACGCTTACCTTACAGGTAGATCGACGAAAAAATGATCCAACGATAGTGCCCGGACCCTTGTACGCTCGACTGTCCCTGCATCTACCGCCATTACATTGTGGGGTAAGTTATCGGACGACCAAGACCAATGGAACTCATTGTGAGTGCTGATGAGGGCCAAAGCCAAGCCCGCAAACCTATTACTAATTACTCGGCATCAGAACTCGCCACACTATGGAGAACCCAGACGTACCATAGACTTATCCTCTGCAGATGTAGAAAACGTTTTGCTCTCCACAAGCGCAATAAAAGTCAGATCCTGTGGGATACGCATCTATTCTGATGTCCCTTGGAGCGTGCGAAAATCTAAAGGAAACACCGAAGAGGGACACAGCAAGCAAGACCGCCTAAACGCAATCTTCATACATGGCGTGTCAGAGCATCTTTCTAACAATGTTCAAGAGACCGGAAAGCACAATTTAGAACAGTGGCGGTTCATTCGTGAAACACTTCCATTAGATAATCTTGTGACGCTATCGCTCACCAGGATAACTCTCTTACCAACTTATAGGGCATGCTGCCCTAGAATCCAAAAACATGTGGTTCAGTCAGAGCAACAAGTAACGGAAGTTTTAAATTAATGGCGAAGAAATCGGAAACTTCTTATTTCTGAACTTCAGTTAAAGGTCGCAGAAGCTTTTCCTAGTACCAAAATTAAAGGACCTGAAGCTGTAAGTGTACGGACCAGTGTACAGATACATAACTCCTCTAATGCTTTACTTGACTCTGACCTAGTACTAAATGTTGATTAGGACGCACCATGGCCGACGAGGTCCCATTATCCCATCAGAGAATGAATAATTGCCTACCTCCCACTGGTCGGCATTCTCCCACACTTAACCCCTTCATCCATCTGTGGGCTTCTACAGACCGAGAAACCGTCCTGCTTGCTTACGAATGCTCAGGGTCTTTTAACAAACTGGCTGAACTGAAAGATCGCCAAGCTTCCGGTTCATATGATGTCATTAGTATTACCGAGAAGTGGTTGCACACAGGAATGACGGACGCTGAAGTTTCGCTATCGGGCAAATCGCTGATCCGGAACGACAGGCTCACAATAAAGGAGGGGTAATACTGTATTACCAAAGCGACTTACAGTGCGAAGCAATGGAGAATTCAGAATCGCAGTTCCCCGACTCTATTTGGTGCCGGTTGCCGTTAAAATGCAGGGACGTTTGCCTTATTGTTTTGGTGTACCGTGCCCCTAACTCAACTCCCGAAACCGACTACCACCTAGCGGCTGCCTTAAGATGAAGTTTACAGCGGAAGTACGCTCACATACTTATCATGGGTGCTTTCAACGAACACTGCGTACTAACTCCTGCCAAGGTCAGAGAACATTTCAAGGCCGTAATGTAAGATCTCATAACCAGTGTTCCTCTTTACAGTCACATAACTTTGCCCACTCTGTTCAGAATAAGGAACAGGATATCTGCGCTAGATCTTGTGCTTATCAACGAGGAGCATGTGATTGCTGTGTTGGTTTTAGACTGCCCGTTCAGTCGCAGTGATCACGCAGTCCACAGTTTCAACTTCGTCTGTTATGCAGAATATCGGAATGAGAACGATGACACTGTGCGAACCCAAACAAGCTACGATCGATTAGCTAAAAATTGTCAGCGCTACAACTTGGTTGTTACTTGCCAAAGAACCCACGGAAGTCGCCTGGCCAGAGTTCGTCAGCAAATTCAGTCAGCTGATTGCAGAGGCTTCAGAAATAAGAGTTTGCAATAAGTGTCAATCAGATAGTTTTGGTAGGAGCAGAAGTCGAAAATGGATGTCAGTACGCAACGCAGCATGGCGAGTGTACAGGAAGTTCAAGCAACAGCAAATTTGGAGAATTACGTAGCCCAACGTAACCACTGCACAGAACTGCTCAGAGGAGATAAAGCCACCTTTTAGCACGACGTCGCAAAAACCTTCGGTGCTAATCACAAACTGCTCTACAAGCACGTCAATAGCCTAAGAAAAGTGAGGAAAGGATTTCCTCTACTCAGGACGGCTGATGACCCAAGAATAACGGCTGCGGAAACAGCAAACGCACCGCGGATGCCATATGACCCTACGTTTCAGACCGTCTTGCCACCAAGCGATCTTCCAAACTTTGTGGTCTCCTCTCTAGGACTAACCCACACCACATTTACTGCGGAGGCTGTATTGCAAAATCTGACGTCTCTACGTAAGCATAGCTCGCCAACTGTCAATATCATTCGTCCGGAGGCACTAAAAGCAGCAGCAAGCAAACTGGCAGGTGCTTTAGGTCGGTGTTTCTAGAGCTGCTTAGACTAGAATCAAGATCCCATCACCTGGAAGCTTAGTATAATAACCACGAGGCACAAAGATGGGGGCAGAACTGATCCCTCCAACTACCGCCCAGTATCCTCTCTTCCCATATTGCCCGAGATCATGGAATCCAATTTTGCCAATGCACTGGTGTGCTAGGTGGAAAACTGTAACATAAGCACGCTTGATCAGCACCGTTTCCGTTGACAACGGTTGTGCAAAGCGAATATACTAAGTACACGCAGTAGTTGGACCGAGTCAACTGACGCTGGATCAAGTGTTGATGTGATCTACCTTGATTTTTCCAAGCCCTCCGATCGTTTAGACCATCAGATACTACTCTCCAATCTCCAGCATTACGGGATTGGCGACTCTTTTAAGCTGGATTGCCAACTTTCTACTTCAACTGCAACTAGAAGTCAGAGTTCGGTGCTCTTTATCAGACCCGATCCAAGTCGAGTGTGGTGTGCCACAAGGCCAAGTACTTTGCCCACATTTGCTTTTGGTGATTATTAATGACCTCGCACAGGGAATCACTTCAAACTTCCTAATGTTTGTTTACAGTGTCAAGAGTTGGCTCAGGATCCAGATGAACGCCGTCCAGCATCTGCTTCAGAATGACATGAACATTATATTTTCGGTAAATTGCATGCTGACTCCTGATTGGAGATTTACAACAATTCGCCGAGAAGGGGCGAATGCCCCGGCATAATAATAATCATTGGTTTTAAGTAGACTTCAAAACTTTTAGGCAGAACCCCTTCCGTCGTAACTGTGTGCTTGTGTAATCCGACACAGAATGTATGAAATATCAGGTTGCGCAAATCATTTTAGGAGGACTGGGAGGAAGCTCCCCATATATGTATAATATACCATCAGTGATAATCGGAGGGTGGAGAAGCAGATATCCGAGATGTCGAGATTGGTAAAGCCGAGAGTTGTTAAATATTTCACCAAAGTCGGATGTATAAATGCCTGATTGTTTAAGATAATTAGATGGTAGAAAATCTCGCGTGTTTCGGGGAATTGTGCGCTTATATAATTCGAGATCACTGATGCGTTATTTCCGGAGCGATATTTGTCGACCTTAAGCGCCATCCGGTCGGCGTCACAAATTTCGACATCCATGACGTGCACCGATGATCCCTTTAACGTGAGTATATCTGGCTTGATGAATGAGGTCAGTGTTGGAAGTCTTGGTTCGCGAACGATGTTAACTGTTCATTTGCGAAGCTTTTGGCGACTTGCTCTGCAATGACATTGTGGCGTTTACATCGTGATTCATGGTTGATGCCACATGGCTGTAGGACATGGGACAGAGTCTCCTTTTGTCCACAGTTGCCTCGAATAATAGCTCGGATTGGGTCTTGGGCGGTCGTCCCCTTTCGCGTCGTACCTTAGTAGAGAGTAACCCACCTCGAAGCTGTATTGCTCGAAAAAACAGTCCAGGGAATATTCTGGTAGGATTCCGCAGCCAGTGATTTGCAGCGGGTGTGGTGACCACTACCCGGAGTGGGCACCCTTCTGCAGAGGTAAGTAGCGCGTCTTTCCATACTTCCACAGTTGATTCTTTATCCATCCCCTCTCGGTTGCTGATGGTAACGTTGGGACGCGCCAGTCGATGAATGGAGTCAGCTGCAGGATCTCGGATGACCCAGCTAGTAATTGGGTGTGCATTATTAAGATGTCATTCTATTCGGTCCTTCCGTAACAGTGGAATATTGGTGGATAAGCGGAGTATAACGATACCAAAGTCCCCGATTGAGGCGTGGAAATAAGCCAGGTTTGTGTCAGTGGGCAACCGGAGCCATTTTCGCACGGTAACAATTGTCAACCCAAAAGTTACTGCATTTCAACAGGAGCAAATGCAAGGTGCTTTCCATCTGACAACCCAGCAGCTAATCATACCGGTTCGGAACGGATGTACTACAACCATGACCTCCCAAACGTGACTTGGGTATCCTGGTTTAAGATGACTTGGGTTACTCCAGGCAATCCTGAAAGGCATTGAAAACTGGAAACCAAGACGCCGGACGGTTGCGACGGGCCTTTCGACGAATAAACAGCTCCGTATTCCAACAAATGCTCCGTGCGTATGTTCGCCCACATTTGATATACATAATTCAAGCCTGGCATCCATGGCTAAAAAACGACATTAATGTACTGGAGCAGCCATAACGTGGAGCATCTAAGAACTTAATGGAAAGGCGCAATCTTTCATACCAGGAGGGGCTGCATCGAATGGGGTATTCAGTGGAAGCTATCACAAACAGTTGAGGTGTTTTGCCTTCTTTCTGTGCCTTGCAAACATCTGGTTGTTCTGTGACTAGAGTATGTACATTTTGCACTTGAGTTATATTTGGTTTACTTGTACCGTACGTAACATCTCCGACCCGTTTCTTGATTTGACAAAGGGAGTTGTTATGTGGCACTCGTGCCCCGAGCGATACTGCCGTTTCCATAAATACCTGATCAACACATTTATCTACGATTGAGTAATTGGATGTTGTGCAAGTTAATTCTTGTAAATTTGCTAAAACAGTATGCATACTATTTCGAAAACCGATGGTAGAACACGAAGCAGGGGAATTTACTAGATGTGTTACTGATATGATAGCGCCAAATGGACCATCAGAGAATGTATGATATTTTCGCCTACTAACGCTTATAGCAGACAGCATCTACAATACACAGTAATCATAAGTCATCATTGTTTTACCTTCCATTTATATGTCCATCATTATACTTGGTAACCATATTGATGGCATTTGCTTCCGTATTTCCATATTTGTCTTTATCTTTTTGATACCAACACTTCTGATTAAATGTAAAGCTGTCGTTTAGGTTCACATCCAAAGGCTAACTAACCACCGACAGTCGTATTGGTTACTTATGATTCTATGTGTGCTTTTCCGAGAATTGAGGAATATGGATAGCATTCTTGCATTCATTCTAAGCTCATACACCTACGTGGTGTAATGGTTCATGAGGGTTATTGTTTCTCCATCCAGTTTGTGGTAGTCCATACACAAGTTTGAACAAATGCCCGTTCGCAACACTGCAGTACTGCAACTCGAACCAGGGACATTTGCTGTGTCAAGTGAAGTCTCTTGTTGAATGACTAAGTGGAAGCCATTTAGAAACACTTGTAAGTGCCACACTTCAGCCTTATAGACTGATGGCCTTATCACTCGAGTACCACCATTATCTGCTGGCTCGAGGTCCAAATGCGACTCGCCTAAATTACAAATCCCGCTAACACCTGTTCGTTTCTCGCTACGTCCCACTTGACAGATGGTTCATATTACATTTCATCTCGTGTGACATCGTGTAGTATTTCTGATCGCAATCTGATGTCAATGTAGCCAGTTCAGTTGCCTCTGTAGTGCACACTAATATTCAGACAAGTCATTCATTTTGATTCACGGACAGCAGCAACACGATGTGATATACGAATCGAATTGCTTAGACACAGGTCAAACCCTCGGCACTGATTGAATGATCGGGAATTGCTAGCGCAGAGAATGGATGATCAAGGGGATCATAAACAGTCACACACGACTGACTGCCTGGTAGTTCCACATATTGGTGTATTCTTACTTACCGCTCGAGCAAGAGACGATCGGACTGGCTCTGGCGTACACTGCGACACGAATAGCTTGCAGGTGAAATAAAAGACGGTATTTACAACACATACCAACGATAAGTCATCACTGTTCCACTGTGATTTTACTCCCTTTTAGGTTATGTTGTAACGTTATCAACGTTGGTAGCCTCATACTGCCTCAATTGTTACTAAATTCTCCATGGTGACGTCTGTTCAGCTTGCACCACGATTGGACTAACACAGCTCTACTGACACAGGTTATTGCGTTTGCACTCATTTTATAGCTTTTTGTGTCATCTCTTTCTTTGTAGCCCTGCGCAGATGGAGTCCCACGCTGAACGCCATCAACATATAGGTCCTACGACTTCTTGATGGCAGTGTACGGGCCAAGTGTACAGCATATGAATACAGGGAAATATCTTGAGATTGGCGCTGTACGCACACACAACCTGACGACATCTTGCAGATCCGGCACAGACACATTGTCACGCTCCTGCACAATCATTCTGAGGTGGACTGGGACACTTTGCACGGGCTGCAACACCACAGCGTATTATCGGAACTGGAGGACACACCGAGAATCTACGAAACACAGAGCGGTTGCTTAACTACGGAATGAGAAATGCGCTGGTGTTGGCGGCATATCTCTGGAAATACGGAAAAACGCGAGAAATGTTAGGATGCGCCCCCTTCATCGTTTGATGGAAGCCATCTGGATGGAAGAGCAAATGCCTGCAGACTCAAAGGATGCTCTTGTGATTCCACTGTACAAGTGAAAGAGTACTAAGCAGTACACCGACAATTATCCTAGTATCAACTTACTTAGCTACGTTGAAAAGTTTTTTGACCGCATCCTGCTCAATCGACTTGTCACACATGTACTGGAACCGAATGTAGCTGAGGAGCAATGTGGATTCCGCTATGAACATAGCACCATCGACATGGTGTTCGCAGCACGTCAACTACAGGAAAACTTCTTGAACGCAATCAATCGTTGTATTCACTGTTCATGACTTCATCAAAGCGTTCAATATCGTGAACCGTGAGGTTTTGTGACTAATTCTCTCTAAGTGTGAATGCCATTCAAATTTTATTCATCTGGTTGAATGCCTGCATCCAGGCCTACGATTAAGGATACAGCTGAGTGGACAGACTTCAGATGACTTTGCCGTTATTTTCGGTATGAAGCAAGGATGCGTCTTAGACCTCACACTGCCCAATATCTATCTGACGACTGTGATGTCGGGCGCATTCAACACATGTGTATATGGTGTGCATCTAGAGCACCGCGTGGATAGGTGTTTGCTTAACATCCTCCGCTTTGGATCAAGAATCTTAGTACGTGAGACAACCATCCGTATGCGGCTGTTT
>OX104067.1:110761610-110817595 GCA_944474145.2 Dicrocoelium dendriticum
AAAGCTTGCTGCCTAGGGTATCAACGGTTCCCTGCTCACTTGGTTGGAAGACTACTTACACGACAGAGCAATCAAGGTAAGAGTAGCTGACACCTATTCCGAAAGCCTTTACGTCTCCAGTGGTGTTCCACAAGGATCCGTCCTCGGCCCGCTACTATTTTTAGTCTACATCAATGACCTTCCAGCAGACATTCTATCTCCAATGCAAATATTTGCAGACGACGCTAAAATATGGAGAGCTATTCGCTCAGCATCCGACCATGTCTACCTCCAGGAAGATCTGACCCGGATTAACGAATGGGCAGAAAAGAACCAGCTCCCACTGAACGCTGCAAAGTGCCACCTGCTGACGGTGCACAACAGCTTCGTTAACACATACCTTTTGGGGCAACATGTCATGCAACACGTGACTAGTGAATGCGACCTAGGTATAATCGTGCAAGAGAGTCTTGGAAATTCGCTCCAGTGTTCGAAAGCAGCAAGTGTAGCGAACTTGAACTTGAGACTTTTGAGGCGAGCTCTCGACACTTTTGAGCTACAGCTAGTACCATTGTTGATTAACTCCTACATTCGTCCTCATGTTGAATATGCAATTCAGGCCTGGTGTCCATGGTTAAAACGAGACATCCGCCTCTTGGAACAGCCCCAAAGAAGAGCCACAAAAGCAACGCGTGGACTATCCGGTATAAGTTACGAAATGCGTCTTCGTGTACTCGGGGTGTTCTCATTAGAATACCGACGGCTTCGCGGTGACCTTACTCTCACATACCGGATACTAACCGAAAGCGAGCATCCATGTACATCGCTGTTGACTCTAGCCCCATACAAACAAAACCGAGGCAACCACCTGAAACTAATGACGCAACACTCTCGTTTGAATTGTAGAAAGTATTTTTTCTCACTAAGAATCTGTTCTCACTGGAATGCATTACCAAACTATGTGGTGAACGCACCAGACATGACGACATTCGAAAGAGGCTTAGATTTTCATCTTAGTGATAAACGATACGCAACACTTTGTTAAAGTGCAATGATTTAACCACTGATACTTTACGTTCCACGTTAAAACATTTTGATTTTAATTTTCTTTTGCATATCCATCCTGTGGGTCTTGTAAAGTCATGCTTTTTATCCCATCATACACCATTGAACATTGAGCATGTTAATCGCTAGTCATTTACCCACTGGGACTGTTCACTTTCCACGGATGTTCCGGAGCGATTCATCTTTGAATGCATGATCCAACTTGAACATGTCCAACAGATTGCCAATTTGCCACCATAGCGGGAAAGCAGTGCTTTTGCATACTGTAATAGGTAAAGCGTTTGTAGGCTATGGTAATGGTAAAGTACGATAAAATAAGCTAACATGAGGTAAGTTAGTGTAGCTCTACTGCGATGAAGAAGCATGGTATATGCAACATCAATCCTCAACATAGGGGAACTCGTATATGGGTATCTGTATGCGGAATACCAGTAGGGCATTTACAGTGAGCCTGCATCTGTTCATAAACAGCAGGTGGTTGTCGCTGCGCTGCAACACTCGATGGACTAGTGTAAAATCAGTACGAAATGCCTCCGGTCCGACGTTACGAACGAACGGGGATTCCGTTCTGACTCACCTCGCTCCATAACGTTTGACCGATTTAACATGCACCGTCCCTTCTTAGTTGCGTACCACCAAGTGCCACATGTCCGTCAGTGATGCTCGGTCTAACAGCCGACCTGTTCGGCATAGCCCCATCGTGACCTCGTTGATGACCGGCCAGACGGGCTGGGCTAAGGCACACAAGACCGCATGCACTACATCTCCATGTGGGAGTAGGCGACGAATTGTACCCCTTCGGCAGATGATATTTGCGTGCGGCACGTTTAATTTCCCGATGCACCAGCTGCCTTTCTTGCGATTCGGCAACGGTACAGGTGACGAGATCACGCCAAGTGCAACGATTCGTTGCAATCTATTCCAAAACACTTAGGTCAATGCTTACTTGGGGCAAACTAACCTTGATATTGTCTTGGTAGCGTAAGCTTGGTTTGCCCGCATCCCGGCCGCCTGCGCCAGTTGCCCGTACAGCAGTTGCTTCGGGATTCTCGTTGCATCCATACAGCGCACCTGTCCAGCCCACCGGAAGTGTTTCAGCAGGAATGTGTAGTCTATGGTTTACACTTCGCTCCGGACGATCACATCAGTGTCCGGCACATTGTCCAATATTGGATGTGCGAAATCCGGCGAAGGGCCTATCGATGGAATTGTCCCAGAACCCGGATATTCTTTATATACAGTGTCCACCTTACTGATCCATAGCTAAGGAACGACAGAACCATTGAGTTGTACACCATCACCTTGGTTCTAACAGTGAGATGATGATTCTTCCACACGCGGTTCCAGTTTCCCAAAAGTCGCACTTGCCTTCGTTACACGAGCAGACAGTTTGTCGGTGATCCGCAAATCGGTTGACAATGTACTCCCGAGGTAGCATCAAGCGGACGTGTTATGTAGTACTTCATCTGCAATCCATATTTCTTGCCCCGCACATGGGCTGCACTCCAGGTGCCGTCTGAAATAGGCATACAGTGTTGAGTGTGTTTATCTTCAATCCAAACTTGGTCGCCGTGGAAGCTTATGCCGTCATCATGCATTATAGTTCTTCCTCCGTAGCTGCAAACAACGCACAGTCGTGTGCAAACAGCCGCATACGGATGGTTGTCTCACGTACTAAGCTTCTTGATCCAAAGCGGAGGATGTCAAGCAAACACCTATCCACGCGGTGCTCTAGATGCACACCATATACACATGTGTTGAATGCGCCCGACATCACAGTCGTCAGATAGATATTGGGCAGTGTGAGGTCTAAGACGCATCCTTGCTTCATACCGAAAATAACGGCAAAGTCATCTGAAGTCTGTCCACTCAGCTGTACCCTTAATCGTATGCCTGGATGCAGACATTCAACCAGATGAATAAACTTTGAATGGCATTCACACTTTGAGAGAATTAGTCACAAAACCTCACGGTTCACGGTATTGAACGCTTTGATGAAGTCATGAACAGTGAATACAACAATTGATTGCGTTCACGACATTTTTCCTGTAGTTGACGTGCTGCGAACACCATGTCGATGGTGCTTTGTCCAGAGCGGAATCCACATTGCTCCTCAGCTACATTCGGTTCCAGTACATGTGGGACAAGTCGATTGAGCAGGATGCGGTCAAAAAACTTTTCAACGTAGCTAAGTAAGTTGATACTAGGATAATTGTCGGTGTACTGCTTAGTACTCTTTCACTTGTACAGTGGAATCACAAGAGCATCCTTTGAGTCTGCAGGCATTTGCTCTTCCATCCAGATGGCTTCCACCAAACGATGAAGGGCGCGCATCCTAACATTTCTCGCGTTTTTCCGTATTTCCAGAGATATGCCGCCAACACCAGCGCATTTCTCATTCCGTAGTTAAGCAACCGCTCTGTGTTTCGTAGATTCTCGGTGTGTCCTCCAGTTCCGATAATACGCTGTGGTGTTGCAGCCCGTGCAAAGTGTCCCAGTCCACCTCAGAATGATTGTGCAGGAGCGTGACAATGTGTCTGTGCCGTATCTGCAAGATGTCGTCTGGTTGTGTGTGCGAACTGCGCCAATCTCAAGGTCATTCCGTGTCTTCATAGGCTGTAAACTTGGCCCGTACACTGCCTTCAAGAAGTCGGAGGACCTATATGTTGATGGCGTTCAGCGTGGGACTCCATCTGCGCAGGGCTACAAAGAAAGAGATGACACAAAATGATATAAAATGAGTGCAAACGCAATAACCTGTGTCAGTAGAGCTGTGTTACTCTAATCGTGATGCAAGCAGAACAGACGTCACCATGGAGAATTTAGGAACAATTGAGGCAGTATGAGGCTGCCAACGTTGATAACGTTACAACATAACCTAAAAGGGACTAAAATCACAGTGGAACAGTGATGACTTATCGTTGGTATGTGTTGTAAATACCGTCTTTCATTTCACATGCAAGCTATTCGTGTCGCAGTGTACGCCGGAGCCAGTCCGATCGTCTCTTGACCGAGCGGTAAGTAAGAATTCACCAATATGTGTAACCACCAGGCAGTCAGTCGTGTGTGACTGTTTATGATCCCCTTGATCATCCATTCTCTGCGCTAGCAATTCTCGATCATTCAATCAGTGCCGAGGGTTTGACCTGTGTCTAAGCATTTCGATTCGTATGTCACATCGTGTTGCTGCTGTCCGTGAATCCAAATGGATGACTTGTCGGAATCTTTGCGTGCACGACAGAGGCAACTGAACTGGCTACATTGACATCAGATTGCGATCAGAAATACTACACGATGTCACACGAGATAAAATGTAATATGAACCATCTGTCATGTGGGACGTAGCGAGAAACGAACAGGTGTTAGCAGGATTTGTAATTTAGGCGAGTCGCATTTGGACATCGAGCCAGCAGATAATGGTGGTACTCGAGTGATAAGGCCAGCAGTCTGTAAGGCTGAAGTGTGGCACTTACAAGTGTTTCTAAATGGCTTCCACTTAGTCATTCAACAAGAGACTTCCCTTGACATAGCAAATGTCCCTGGTTCGAGTTGCAGTACTGCAGTGTTGCGAACGGGCATTTGTTCAGACTTATGTATGGACTACCACAAACTGGATGGACAAACAATTACCCTCATGAACCATTACACCACGTAGGTGTATGAGCTTAGATTGAATGCAAGAATGATAGCCATATTCCTCCAGTTTCGGAAAATCACATGTAGAATCATAAGTAACCAATACGACTGTCGGTGGTTAGTTAGCCTTTGGATGTGAACCTAAACGACAGCTTTACATTTAATCAGAAGTGTTGGTATCAATATGATAAAAACAAATATGGAAATACGGAAGCAAATGCCATCAATACGGTTACCAGGTAGAATGATGCACATATAAATGGAACGTAAAACACTGATGACTTATGGTTACTGTGTATTGTAGATGCTGTCTGCTATAAGCGTTAGTAGGCGAAAATATCATACATTCTCTGATGGTCCATTTGGCGCTATCATATCAGTAACACATCTAGTGAATTCCGCTGCTTCATGTTCTACCATCGGTTTTCGAAAGAGTATGCATACTGTTTTAGCAAATTTACAAGAATTAACTTGCACAACATCCAATTACTCAATCGTAGATTAATGTGTTGATCAGGTATTTATGGAAACGGCAGTATCGCTCGGGGCACCAGTGCCACATAACAACTCCCTTTGTCAAATTAAGAAACGGGTCGGAGATGTTACCTACGGTACAAGTAAACTAAATATAACTCAAGTGCAAAATGTACATACTCTAGTCACAGAACAACCAGATGTTTGCAAGGCACAGAAAGAAGGCAAAACACCTCAACTGTTTGTGATAGCTTCCACTGAATACCCCATTCGATGCAGCCCCTCTTGGTATGAAAGATTGCGCCTTTCAATTACGTTCTTAGATGCTCCACGTTATGGCTGCTCCAGTACATTAATGTCTTGTTTCAGCCATGGATGCCAGGCTTGAAGGATGTATATCAAATGAGGGCGAACATACGCACGGAGCATTTGTTGAAAAAACGGAGCTGTTTATTCGTCGAAAGGCCCGTCGCAACCGTCCGGCGTGTTGGTTTCCAGTTTTCAATGCCTTTCAGGATTGCCTGGAGTAACCCAAGTCATCTTAAATCAGGATACCCAAGTCACGTTTGGGAGGTGATGGTTGTATTACGTTTGTTCCCAACCGGTATGATTAGCTGCTGGGTTGTCAGACGGAAAGCACCTTACATTTACTGCTGTTGAAATGCAGTAACTTTTGGGTTGACAATTGTTACACCTTGTGAAAATGGCTCCGGTTGCCCACTGACACAAATCTGGCTTATTTCAAAGCCGCAATCGGGGACTTTGGTATCGTTATACCCCGCTTATCCACCAATATTCCACTGCTACGGAAGGACCGAACACTCAATTACTAGCTTGGCCATCCGAGATCCTGCAGCTGACTCCATTCATCGACTGGCGCCTCCCAACGTTGCCATCAGCAACCGAGTGGAGATGGATAAAGAATCAACCGCGGAAGTATGGAAAGACGCGCTACTTACCTCTGTAGAAGGGTGCCCTCCCCGGTAGTGGTCACCACATCAGCTGCACATCACTGGCTGCGGAATCCTACCAGAATATTCCCTGGACTGTTTTTTCGAGCAATACCGCTTCGAGGTGGGTTACTCTCTACAAAAGTACGACGAGCAAGGGGACGACCGCCCAAGACCCAATCCGAGCTACTATGTCGCGGCAACTGTGGACAAAAGGAGACTCTGTCCCATGTCCTACAGCCATGTGGCATCAACCATGAATCATGATGTAAACGCCACAATGTCATTGCAGAGCAAGTCGCCAAAAGCTTCGCAAATGAACAGTTAACATCGTTCTCGAACCAAGACTTTCAACACTGATCTCATTCATCATGCCAGATATACTCACGGTAAAGGGATCATCGGTGCACGTCATGGATGTCGAAATTTGTGACGCCGACCGGATGGCGCTTAAGGTCGACAAATATGGCTCCGGAAATAACGCATCAGTGATCTCGAATTATATAAGCGCACAATTCCCCGAAACACGCGAGATTTTCTACCATCTAATTATCTTAAACAATCAGGTATTTATATATCCGACTTTGGTGAAATATTTAACAAATCTCGGTTTATCAATCTCGACATCTCGGAAATCTGCTTCCCACCCTCCGATTATCACTGATGGGATATTATACATATATGGGAGCTTCCTCGCAGTCCTCCTAAAATGATTCGTGCAACCTGATATTTCATACATTCTGTGTCGGATTACACAAGCACACAGTTACGACGGAAGGGGTTCTGCCTAAAAGTTTTGAAGTCTACTTAAAACCAATGATTATTATTATGCCGGGGCATTTGCCCCTTCTCGGCAAATTGTTGTAAATCTCCAATCAGGAGTCATGCATGCAATTTACCGAAAATTTAATGTTCAAGTCATTCTGAAGCAGATGCTGGACGGCGTTCATCTGGATCCTGAGCCAACTCTTGACATTGTAAACAAACGTTAGGAAGTTTGAAGCGATTCCCTGTGCGAGGTCATTAATAATCACCAAAAGCAAATTTGGACAAAGTACTTGGCCTTGTGACACACCACACTCGACTTGGAAGGGGTCTGATAAAGAGCACCGAACTCTGACTTCTAGTTGTAGTTGAAGTGGAAAGTTGGCAATCCAGCTTAAAAGAGTCGCCAATCCCGTAATGCTGGAGATTGGAGAGTAGTATCTGATGGTCTAAACGACCGGAGGGCTTGAAAAAATCAAGGTAGATCACATCAACACCTTATCCAGCGTCAGTGGACTCGGTCCAACTACTGCGTGTACTTAGTATATTCGCTTTGCTTAACCCTTATCAACGGAAATGGTGCTGATCAAGCGTGCTTATGTTACAGTGTTCCAGCTAGCACACCAGTGCATTGGCAACCATGGATTCCATGATCTCGGGCAATATAGGAGAAAAGGATACTGGGCGGTAGTTGGAGGGATCAGTTCTGCCCCCATCTTTCTGCCTATTGGTTATTATACTAAGCTTCCAGGTGATGGGATCTTGATTCTAGTCTAAGCAGCTCTAGAAACACCGAGCTAAAGCACATGCCAGTTTGCTTGCTGCTGCTTTTAGTGCCTCCGGACGAATGATATCGACACTCGGCGAGCTGTGTTTACGTAGAGACGTCAGATTTTGCAATACAGCCTCCGCAGTAAACGTGGTGTAAATTAGTCCTAGAGAGGAGACCACAAAGTTTAGAAGATCGCTTGGTGGCAAGACAGTCTGAAACGTGGGATCATATGGCATCCGCGTTGGTTTTGCTGCTTCCGTAGCCGTTCTTCTTGGGTCATCAGCCGTCTTGAGTAGAGGAAATCCTTTCCTCACATTTCTTAGGCTATTGACGTGCTTGTACAACAGCTTGTGGTTAGCACCGAAGGTTTTTTGCGACGTTGTGATAATGAGTGGCTTTATCTCCTCTGCGCAATTCTGTACCGAGTTTAATTTGGGCTAGGTAATTTTCCAAAGTTTCTGGTGCTTGAACTTCGTGTACACTCGCCATACTGCGTTGCGTACTGACATCCATTTTCGACTCCTGCTCCTAACATAACTATCTGATTGACACTTATTGCAAACTCTTATTTCTGAAGCCTCTGCAATCGGCTGACTGCATTTGCTGACGAACTCTGGCCAGGCGACTTTCGGCGGTTCTTTGGTAAGGATCAACCAAGTTGTAGCGCTGACAATTTTTAGCTAATCGATCGTAGATTGTTTTGCTTCCTACAGTGTCACGGTTCTCATTCCGATATTCTGCATAACAAACGAAGTTGAAACTGAAGACTGCGTGATCACTGCGACCCAACGGGCCGCCGAAAACCAACGCAGCAATCACATGCTCCTCGTTGGTAAGCACAAGATCCAGCACAGATATCCTTTTACATTTTCTGAACAGAATGGACAAAGTGATGTGACTGCAAAGCGGAACACTGGTTATGAAATCTTGCAATTCGGCTTTGAAATGTTCTCCGATCTTGGCAGGAGTTAGTACACAGGGTTCGTTGAAATCACCCATGATAAAGATGTGAGCGTACTTTCGCTGTAAACTTCATCTAAAAGCAGCCGCTAGGTGGTAGTCGGTTTCGGGTGTTGCGTTAGGGGCGCGGTACACCAAAACAATAAGACAACCGTCCCTGCTTTTTAACTGCAACCGGCACCAAACAGAGTCGGGGGACTGCGATTCTGAATCCTCCATATCTTCGCACTGTAAGTCGCTTTGGTAATACAGCATTGTCCCTCCATTATTGTGAGCCTGTCGTTCCCGATCAGCCATTTGCCCGATAGCGAAACTATAGCGTCCGTCATTCCTGTGCGCAACCACGTCTCGGTGATACTAATGACATCATATGAAACGGAAGCTTAGCGAAGTTTCAGCTCAACAAGTTTGTTAGAAAGACCCTGAGCATTCGTATACAAGCAGGCCAGTTTCTCGGTCTCTAGAAGCCCACAGAGGGGTGAAGGGGTCAAGTGTGGTATAATGCCAACCAATGTGAGGTAGGAAGTTACTCATTCTCTGATGGGATAATGGGACCACGTCGGCCATGGTGCGTCCTAATCAACGTATGGTGCTAGGTTAAAGTCAGGTAAAGCATCAGACGAGTTATGTTTCTGTACATTGGTCAGTACACTTACAGCATCAGGTGCATTAATATTCGAACTGGGAAAAGCTTCTGCGACCTTTAACTGAAGTTCAGAAATAAGAAGTTTTTGATTTCTCCGCCATCAATTTAAAAATTAAGTTACTTGTTGCTCTGACTAAACCACAAATTTTAGGATTCTGTTTTCGCATCCTCTATACTTTGGTGAGAGAGGTATCCTGGTGAGCGATAGCGCCACAAGATTATCTAACGGAAGTGTTTCGCAAATAAATCGCCACTGTTCTAAATTGTGCCTTCCGGTTTCTTGAACATTGTTAGAAAAATGTTCTGACACGCCATGTATGAAGATTGTGTTTAGGCGGTCTTGCTTGCTGTGCCCCACTTCCGTGTTTCTTTTTGATTGTCGCACGCTCCAAGGGACGTCAGAATATATGCGTATCCTACAGGATCTGAATTTTAGTGCGCTTGTGCAGAGCAAAACATTTTCTACATTTGTAGAGGATAAATCTGGGATAAGTCTGGGTTCTCCATAGTATGGCGAGTTCGGATGCCGAGTAATTCGTAATAGGATTGTGGGCTTGGCTTTGCACTTATCTGCACTCACAATGAGTTCCATTGGTCTTGGTCGTCCGATAACTTATCCATCAATGTGATGGCGGTAGATGCAGGGACAGTCGAGCATACAAGGGTCCGGGCCCTATGGTTGGATCTCATTTTCGTTGATCTACCTGTAAGCTAAGCATTAGTTCTGATACATGGACAAGCGTTGATTGTTTACTGTTTATCACTCTATTTGGTCTAACAGTGTTTAAGACAGGACACCTCGCAACACGGACTACAGGATTACATTTGCAGCAAACTCTGCATATTTAACTGACGTTCTGGGTGAATTTGTCTCGACAAGAGACACTTGAGCTACAAGTACCGTTAGTTGGTGTACGGTTGGTGGATTGATGTTGCTCCAACCAACCCTGACACCAGATAACCGGTTTCCTCCTCCTTTGGACTCATCAGATGGGGATAGTCTGATAACGGGTGGAAATCGACGCGTAGTGTTCAAAGGTTGAGGCATTGACTACTGTGGCTCCTACGTCCTCGAGCAACGCTTGGCACACCGGTAAAGAGTTCGAAGTGGGATTCGGTGTCAGGGTGTCAGGGTTGGGTGGAGCAACACTGAACCACCAATTCGGTTCCGGACTTGTGATCGTAATGACCGAGGTCTACTTCAAAGGGGACCGAGGTCTGAACAGAGATTGCGAGTCACAATCCAACCACACAGCGGTTAAACCAAATACCACTTGGTGTACGGTTGCTTCATCCTTGTTAATGCCAGATGTTAGGTGAAGTAAAATTTGCTTAAGCAGGCGTTTCGAGTGGTGCCGAATTTTTGTTGTCATCAGTTCTGTCCGACTCTCTTAGGTAGGGTGTGTTTTATTACAGCGGTCTACCAAAGATGGACAAGGCAACAGAGATGGTGCTGTAACTGCTTGCGGTTCAAAGAGAGCAGATAGTGCTGCATTCAGTTGCTGAGAAGCCACTATGCTTCACTGGTGCATATTCGCTTCTAGTGAAGTAATCTTTTCGTCTATCATTTGCTGGGGTTTTACGATGAACCCCGAGCACTTCTGGAATTGCATAAGCAAGCACTTAACGAGCGGGGTAATCAAGCACGAAGTGCAGAACTAAAACGCAACTTGGAAGCTATTTCGCTCTCGTACCTGTTGTTGGGACACATGTGCACAATTCGGATGATACCATATGACATTTGATTACATTTGCACCTACATCAACGAAACACAGACAAAGATAGGCATACCATTGCGTGCTTGGAAAAGTCTCCTTTTGCGTTGCACCTGTAACATACAATTCCAATTCAATGGCACCTACCACCGTCAAAAAGATGGTGTAGCCATGGGATCGCCACCAAGTCCGTTGCTTGCTGATGTCTTCATGGCAAGACTAGATAACACCAAACTACAAATGGAGATCAAACCATTAATTGTTATCATCGCTATATGGATGACATATTTGTTGTTGCCGATCAGTCTACTGACCACGATACTGTTATTGAACCCTTTAATCTGGCCCACGCAGCATTACAGTTTACTTGCGAGAAGGAAGCGAACAACCGGTTACCGTTCCTTGATGTAATGTTAACTCGTAGAGTAGATGGCTCGATCCAACGGCACGTCTACAGAAAGAAAACCTGGAGTGGCCAGTATACGAACTTTGGGATACAAACGGGACCTGATTCGCTCTTTAACCACAAGGGCCTGCAGGATTTGTTCTGAAGACACGTTGGATACGGAGTTGGAGTTCATTCAAAATGTGCTGCGCGAAAACCGGTATCTGATCGATTCACTCTTAAGAACATGCAAGACAAACCCCAGCCGGTGCAGGTTCCAACAGCTGAGAAGAAAGAACTGATTATAAGATTACTTTCAAAGGAGACGCAGCCGCCGAACGTGTATGCAGAAGCCTTTCTACAGCCGTTAAATCAACTTTTCTAGCAGCTAAGCTCAAGTGCATTTCTTCAACAGAACCCCTCATTTGCATTTGCAACAAAGACAAGTTGCCGATGCTGACCGCTTCTATGGTCATTTATCAGTTCGAGTGCGCCTGTAGCGCTACTTACATCGGTCGAACGGCACAGCACTTGTCAAGGCGCATTAATGAGCACCTTCTACGCTGGTTGCGTCGAGGCGGTACCGGGGCTATAATTAGCTCGGTTATGGCTCATCTAGTTGATAGTGGGCATGAAGTTGATCCAGTCCACGCCTTTCGAATACTCTCCAAGTTTCCGCCGCTCCAATCGAAAGGCCTGCGCCTCCGCACCCTCGCTACAGCTGAGGCGAACAGTACGCGGTTTCATCAGCCGCTTTTGTGTTCAAAAGAGAAACTGATCAAAGCTCTTAATTTAACCTGGCCAGAGAAACTGGACGATTCGGAGGCCAGGAGCAAACAGTTTACTACATCTTCGCCCTGGTTGCCGCCTATCGTTTATGTCTATTGGTGGTTTATGTTCCTGGTTGGCATGTGATCCAATTTCATTTGAATTGATTGAAACCACTGTTAATTCCGTTGCTCGTCACTCATATGATTGTAAAGGTCTAACGATGAGTTCATCGAAAACAATTGTTTACCTTCAGTCCTTTGTTCTTGATGATTATTGATCACGTGATTCGAACGTCAGGAGTCGATTGGTCCACGAGAGCTGACCGTTTTGTCAGCTGTCTCTTACTGTTGAATTTAGTCCGCCTCAATGAGGTTCCTTCGTCCTGTTGATCTGGGGCGTAATATTCTTTTGACCCTCAGATGTTCACAGGCAGTGTCTAGATCTAAGTACCTGTTGATTGAGTTCTTCCCCGAGTACCAAGCCCCGATGAACTCGCGTGCTTTTCAACATTTTGCCCTGCCTATGTTCGTGACATTCTCCAAATCAAATTGATGATTCTCGGTGTCCATATGTACGGACATCACGGAGTTCTGGTCATGTAGGCGGATGGCTAGGCTATGCTCATGCAGACAAGTGCCGAATTTTCTTCCTGTCTGGCTCACATAGTACTTGTCACAGTTTTTACATCGGATTTTGTAAATCACACCTCTTGTTTCTTCTTTGCCAAGCCGGTCCCTACCATTAAAGAGGATGTCTCTGATAGTGTCTGTTGGCTTGTGAGCAACTCTGATTCCGAAAGGTCTTAGCAGTCTCGCCGCCATCTCAGAGACGCCGTTAATGCATTGTAGACTGATTTTCCGTTTACCTTTTCTGATGTTTGTTCATTTGTCGGTCGTTTTATTGATGTTAAACAACGTAGAATGAAATTCCTAGGATACCCATTCCGTGTAAAAATTTCGAACAGATAATCTTCCTCCGCTTCTCTCAGCTGTGGGGTGCCGCAGTGGGTCTAAGCTCTAATAAATGGATTTGATACGCAGCTGCGTTTGTAGACTGTTGGATGATTGGGGTAGTAGTGTGGGCTGTTATTCCAATGGTCGTGGGTTCAAATCCTGCTGTCTCCACCTGATGAGATGAAATAACATCGAAACACATCGTGGCTGTGCAGTGTTTTCGGGTGGGCAATACCCAATTTCCCACGTAGAATGAAATTCCTAGGATACCCATTCCGTGTAAACATTTCGAACAGATAATATTCCTCCGCTTCTCTCAGCTGTGGGGTGCCGCAGTGGGTCTGAGCTCTACTAAATGGTGTTGTTACACAACTGCGCTTGTAGACTGTTGGGTGATTGCTGCGATAATTCAAGATTTGGTCTGTGTGCGTCGCTTTCCGATAAAATGTTGTCTCCAGTTGTCCAGCAACATGTCTTTTCACTAATACGTCCAAGAACGGTAGCTGACAATTGCTCTCTTCTTCTTTATTGAAACGGATACCAGCAAACGTGTTGTCTATTAGCTGATGCGTTTATTCCATTTTTTAGCGCTTTAGGATGACAAAAGTATGGTACACGTAGCGTAGCCAGCGTTTAAGTTTTGGGACAGCAAGAGCGGTTTCTTCCAATGTGTGCATCACTGCTACGGAAGGAGAGTTAGCTAATGCTAAAAATAGGGCAACAGAAGAGAGCTAGATAGGAAGGATTTAGTTGGACGTCGAGTGCATTGACAGAGCGTCGTTCGAAGTCGAGTCGCGCGAGCCAAGGGCCGTTATCGTGTTCGTGTGCCAAACAAACGAAATCAACGTTCCAACAGGCAAACCGCTTAATTTCCCAATGCACAAGAAAACTATAATTTTAATATATGTTAGCATAGATTACTGTCATACGGGGGCATCTCCAGGTCACTACAGCCGCCCTTCTCACTGACGTCCACTAACTACAAGCCAATCCAGACGGTTTTATCTTACAGGAACCAGTGTGGATCAAAAGGCTAGCCAAACTCCGTGTACCTGTGTCCTTGTTGGACCACACGCGTTCGGTAACCGACGTCGAGCGTGCGACTACAGCGTAGAAGGTTAGTAACAGCAGCCATCTACTTCACATGACCAGAAGAAGGCAGCGTTCAACGACGGACCCGATGTAATTGCTTCCACCTAACCGCAAGGCTGGTGAGCAGAAATGTGCATGAGGAGTAAGCAAAGTTATTATGTGGTCAAATTGCGGCCTTGAATTACACATCCGCTCTGCGGGTGTAACTCAACGAGAATGTAAGTGACAAAGTGAGCTGACTAATGCGATCTGGTTTTGCCAAACATGAGAAGCAATCCCAAGAGTCAATGTATAACATCGCTCTTCAAACTATGTGGAAACTGACTGAAACCATCCAGCAGATGACGAGCAAAAGGGTTTTGCCATTCGAAATAACAACATCGACCTTGTTCTACGGCAGAACCCTCGGAACTCACTCCCTAATTCGAAGGTGAAAGTCAGTCTTGCTAACCGCCCAAAGACAGCCGCGCCAACACTTACTAACCCTTAAGTGCACAAGCCACCTCCGGCGCGGCTGCTATTAAATAATCTCAGCATGCTGCACCTGACAATTGGTCACAACACTGGCGATCCAGAGCCAGGTAACATGCGCCTCGATCGTCTCGATAAAACGCTCAAAGAAACCAGTAAATGCATTTTCTAGACCAAGTACGAGCAACGCAAATCTGTTTTCACAACCTGCCTTAAAGCCTGCTAAAAACTACAAGTTCCTAGCCACAACAATTAAAAAGGCATGCACTACTTGTCTTAATGCCTGCTAAACAGTACAAGTTGCTAGCCACAACAGTTATAGTAGGATTCACTAAAATGAACCGCAGTGTGTCAACAGTTGTGTACACCAACGTTTCTGAGTACAGGGATTTATCAATAAATAGGTAGTTGGTAGATGCTTGCAACTAGCGGAATTTCATCTGCGATGCGATTAGTAATCTGGTTGAGCTTACTATGTTAATAAGCGTAGCACGTCAACCAACTTCAGGGTCCTACGACTAACCCAATTTCTTTGATAAACGTTGAACACAACGCATACTAGACCTTTCTAGAAAACCTCAGAAAAAAGAAAAGCAAACCATGGCGGCCCTTTGGCTAACGAAAGCAAGCAAACCATATTTTTTCATGGTGCTCCCAAACCGAATTGTTTTCCTGATCTCGAAGCGCCAAGACACGACCGAATGCAGTGGTGCTATATCTGCGAAGCACTCTCGCTGACCGAGGGTTTTGCAAATTGGTTGGTGAGTTTTCCTTCATTTTTAAACTACATGGGCGCGGTCCAAAACTAATGGAAGTCACGCAACCCTCCAAAAGAATGACAAAAGTCCTATTGGAGAGATGGTTGAAACATTGCTTCCGGTTACTTGTCGAGATTAGTTCAGTGATCACAGGCGCAAGTACAACAGTTTTCAGCAGTTCATTGGAACATGCAACCTAAATAAAATATTTGCGTAAACAATCCTGCAGAGTGGCAGACACATTAGCACTCGCGACACCTGACGGGACAGGGAAACACATGGGAGAACATCACGATCTGATACGCTTTGTGCTACTATGCAACTTGTTAGGAAATTACGAACCAATGACCCAGGCGAAAATCGATTAGCCGCCGACCGATGAACGGTAGGCTTAAAACTAAACACGAATATGTTGTCTACCCAACACTTCTAACAATAAAATACTGTCCTTTTTATACTGACGATCGAGGTCTTCTTGGTAAGTTGGATGATCATACAGCACGTCACGCGTGCTAACCGCGGCGTCGCATTATACTTACGGAGACCTGGTTAAGCTTTGAGATAACAGCCTTTGAAGTCAATTGACCCGGTATGTCACTGCTGCGGAACGACAGAGTTGGAAAATTTGGTGGCGTAATTCTGTATTACAAGGCTAAACTCTGATTTGAACTTATTGACCAGCGAAAGATCCGCGCTGCAAATTCTCGTTGGTGCCGGTTGCGGTTGCTAAACATAGCCTCATGTATTATAGCTGTGTTTTGCCTCCCACCAAACTCTAGGTGTGAAGTAAACTCCAAAATAATCCACTTTCCTAAGGTTACATTGAGCAAGTTACACGGCCATGTTCTCATTGCAGACGACTTTGATGTGCACGACACGGAAGTATAGACAACTGATAGGATGAAGTTTAAAGACTACTTACAAGAGGTAACCTCCAGCTGACCGCCGTACAACCACTTGACCTCTTCCACTAGATTTTGAACTGCCAAAAGCCGTCGATACTTGGGCACCTGCTCACAAGCGAAGAACTCATGATCGACGGATTAATTGCAGTACACCACTGTGTCGTAGTTACCAAGTCTCTTTAAGGTTTAACTGCGTATTTTATACGGTATATCCTGAGGAAGAGGATTATAAAATGCATTCCGTCATGAACCATGTTTTATCCGCGCTTGTTAAAGAGGCATCTCAGAGGAATCCCAGAAGTCGACTGGGACACTTTCACAGGGACATTTAGCACACTCATAATGCGTGTGTCTGGGCGGAAACCTTTCTATCTGTAACAAAGAAACAAAGCATTTCTGAGGAGCAGAACACGTAAATGCACGTCCTTGAGGGACTTAGCATGACGAGCACATGTGGACTCTCCGAAATCCGAAACCTAAAGTGCGTAAGTGGCACGGTGTAAATTGTGCATGAGCTTGATCCGTGAGGAAAAAGAGACGCATAAGCAGGAGTTAATGAGGCGATTCTTAACGAACCGTACGCTCTGGTACATGCAAGTTACTGGCCTACGTAAGGTGCAACGCGAAATTCCAGCACTCATTACGATAGATGGTTGAACGAAATCAGTAACAAAAGCAGCCAATCTCTTACGGTTCCATTACTCACAAAAGTTCCAGTGGTTAACGAACCAAAGTATTATCCCTGTTTCTATTGCCCCACCATCAGCCCTATCCAACGTTACTTTTGCTGCAAAAGTGTGTCAAAGAAACTGTTGTCTCTGCGTATCCACAGCTCTCCTGTTGTCGATAACATTCCACTGAAGGCTTTACAGACAGCAGCCACTGATCTGGTGAAAACTGTGGCTAATATCTATCAGCACTGTTTAGAGGAAAGCAATATGCCAACATGGCAGACCATTTAATTGACCTATGCCTTTTCACTGAAAATCACGTTTGCTTTATCCCCTGTGAATATGTAAATTTTAAAGGAATATAAATTTACCTTGTTTGTCCGAATGGCATCCAATCTCACCATGGCCGCCTTACACCACATTCTGAATACTAAGTCGAAATAGCGCGCACTATTAATGACATATTGTTTTTGACCACGAACTTTTGGTCCACTTGAAACCAATTCTGAGGTAATATCTTCGTACTATTTTTTCAGTCGCATGATAATAATCCGGATTTTCGATTTATTAATTTGCGCTTAGTGCCCAAGAATGCACTGCTTTTTATCCGAGTAACAGCAGGGTATCCTTCCATGTTGTTAACCATTAATAGAAATTTGTAGTTTTGTTGCTGTCATTTTGGTTCCTTCGAAGTTGACACAGAAACTTGCTAGAAATGCACTCATCCGGGAACGTAAAGCTTACCTCAACTTGAAATGAACATGTAAGCAAGGGGTCATCACTCTTATTCATTAGGATGGTAGTCGCACTGACCTAACCAACTACCGTCCGATAACACTGCTCTCTATAGTTTCCAAGGTTTTGGAGTCTATCAGCGCCGATGCACTCATACAATGTCTGGAAAAGCAAAACACGATAGCCCTGGAGCAACAAGGCTTCCGAAAATATCGCTCATGCAATACGAACCTGCAAGCTCGTCCACACACACGCGTGAAGTGCGTGCTCCTGGTTCCTTTAGATTATTCCTCTCCATCCTCTCTTCATCTTCTCGCACCGTTGTCAATGTACGCTCATTCGAACAGGATTTACCAACCCTACATAGTGATCCATCAAAAGTGGAACTACCTTCTACGATTAAAGTCCGTGCCATCACAAACCTTTTCTACTGGCATCCGCAATTAAGCACTCGATCAAACTGAGCCGAGTGCATTTCTGTGTAACACCATTCGATACCGAATTCGCTAGGCAGTCCGAAAATTCTAAGATTATTTAGCTGCGAAGATTATCAAAGCAGCTGTGAAAGAATTTATGATCCCTCAACCTGTGTTCAGTGGTCTGTTCAGATTTACTTAGCAGGTTGCAGCACATGGCCGTACCTTGTGAACTCGTCAGCCAGCGCGCCTGCAAAACTCATTACACTGATCGCACGTCCGCGCCGATCGCTCATACGACCTTCCAACCACAGGCTCGCCTGACCGATGTGCGCCGCTCTCGAAGCTGGAAAAATGCAGAACGCCAACGAACCCCATGGATCAAGTAACGACATCACGTTATGGAGCAGAAATGCGAAAGCGAAAAGGCTACAAGCGAAAGGTATGTGCGGCTTAGCAGAATGTCCTCGTGTAGGTAAAATAGGTCTGGCTTGCTCGCATTTTTTGGTATGGTATCATCCGAAATGTGCACATGTGTCCCAACAACAAGTGCGAGATCGAAATAGCTTCTAAGATGCACTTTAGTTCTCTACTACGGGCTTCACTATCCCACTCGTTGAGTGCTTGCTTATGCAATTCCAGAACTGCTCGGGGTTCATCGTAAAACCCCAGCAAATGATAGACGAAAAGATTACTTCACTAGAAGCGAATATGCACCAGGGAAGCATAGTGGCTTCTCAGCAACTGAATGCAGCACTATCTGCTCCCTTTGAACCGCAATCAGTTGCAGCACCATCTCTGTTGCCTTGTCCATCTTTGGTAGACCGCTGTAATAAAACACACCCTACCTAAGAGAGTCGGACAGAACTGATGACAACAAAAATTCGGCACCACTCGAAACGCCTGCTTTAGCAAATTTTCCTTCACCTAACATCTGGCATTAACAAGGATGAAGCAACCGTACACCAAGTGGTATTTGGTTTAACCGCTGTGTGGTTGGATTGTGACTCGCAATCTCTGTTCAGACCTCGGTCCCCTTTGAAGTAGACCTCGGTCATTACGATCACAAGTCCGGAACCGAATTGGTGGTTCAGTGTTGCTCCACCCAATCCTGACACCCTGACACCAAATCCCACTTCGAACTCTTTATCGGTGTGCCAAGCGTTGCTCGCGGACGTAAGAGCCACAGTAGTCAATGCGTCAACCTTTGAACACTACGCGTCCATTTCCACCCGTTATCAGACTATCCCCATCTGATGAGTCCAAAGGAGGAGGAAACCGGTTATCTGGTGTCAGGGTTGGTTGGAGCAACATCAATCCACCAACCGTACACCAACTAACGGTACTTGTAGCTCAAGTGTCTCTTGTCGAGACAAATCCACCCAGAACATCAGTTAAATATGCAGAGTTTGCTGCAAATGTAATCCTGTAGTCCGTGTTGCGAGGTGTCCTGTCTTAAACACTGTTAGCTGGAATAAAGGGATAAACAGTAAACAATCAACGCTTGTCCATGGATCAGAACTAATGCTTAGCTTACAGGTAGATCGACGAAAATGAGATCCAACCATAGGGCCCGGACCCTTGTATGCTCGACTGTCCCTGCATCTACCGCCATCACATTGATGGATAAGTTATCGGACGACCAAGACCAATGGAACTCATTGTGAGTGCAGATAAGTGCAAAGCCAAGCCCACAATCCTATTACGAATTACTCGGCATCCGAACTCGCCATACTATGGAGAACCCAGACTTATCCCAGATTTATCCTCTACAAATGTAGAAAATGTTTTGCTCTGCACAAGCGCACTAAAATTCAGATCCTGTTGGATACGCATATATTCTGACGTCCCTTGGAGCGTGCGACAATCAAAAAGAAACACGGAAGTGGGGCACAGCAAGCAAGACCGCCTAAACGCAATCTTCATACATGGCGTGTCAGAACATCTTTCTAACAATGTTCAAGAAACCGGAAGGCACAATTTAGAACAGTGGCGATTTATTTGCGAAACACTTCCATTAGATAATCTTGTGGCGCTATCGCTCACCAGGATACCTCTCTCACCAAAGTATAGAGGATGCGACCACAGAATCCTAAAACTTGTGGTTTAGTCAGAGCAACAAGTAACTTAATTTTTAAATTGATGGCGGAGAAATCAAAAACTTCTTATTTCTGAACTTCAGTTAAAGGTCGCAGAAGCTTTTCCCAGTTCGAATATTAAAGCACCTGATGCTGTAAGTGTACTGACCAATGTACAGAAACATAACTCGTCTGATGCTTTACCTGACTTTAACCTAGCACCATACGTTGATTAGGACGCACCATGGTCGACGTGGTCCCATTATCCCATCAGAGAATGAGTAACTTCCTACCTCACATTGGTTGGCATTTTACCACACTTGACCCCTTCACCCCTCTGTGGGCTTCTAGAGACCGAGAAACTGGCCTGCTTGTATACGAATGCTCAGGGTCTTTCTAACAAACTTGTTGAGCTGAAACTTCGCTAAGCTTCCGTTTCATATGATGTCATTAGTATCACCGAGACGTGGTTGCGCACAGGAATGACGGACGCTATAGTTTCGCTATCGGGCAAATGGCTGATCGGGAACGACAGGCTCACAATAATGGAGGGACAATGCTGTATTACCAAAGCGACTTACAGTGCGAAGATATGGAGGATTCAGAATCGCAGTCCCCCGACTCTGTTTGGTGCCGGTTGCAGTTAAAAAGCAGGGACGGTTGTCTTATTGTTTTGGTGTACCGCGCCCCTAACGCAACACCCGAAACCGACTACCACCTAGCGGCTGCTTTTAGATGAAGTTTACAGCGAAAGTACGCTCACATCTTTATCATGGGTGATTTCAACGAACCCTGTGTACTAACTCCTGCCAAGATCGGAGAACATTTCAAAGCCGAATTGCATGGTCTCATAACCAGTGTTACTCTTTGCAATCACATGACTTTTTGCACTCTGTTAGGAAATTGGAACAGGATATCTGTGCGGGATCTTGTGCTTACCAACGAGGTAACATTCAAGGTTGCCGGAAAATCGTCGTTGTTTGCGCGGATTATCCGACATGCAAATGCTCGTAACATGGAAATGTTGGCTGTTATTCTTACCTACAAATAAACGTGTTACACGTTCATCCTATTAGGGTGCATGAGGATAACGGTTCTCTCATTGGGAGTTTGTTGTTTAATGCGCAACTTTGGGCCCACGTGATTCATGTGCATTGGTTTGGAGATTTCGCGGCCGTTAAAGTTCAGACAGACTCCAGCCTTAATAACCAGACGCATGAACACAGGTTATCATGCGCTGTAGGAGTTCTTCTCCTTAGGTGCCAGTATCCACACAGTGACCGGAGCTCAAAAGCATGGGAACACGTTCGTTCTTCTAGTATGATAGCGCTTTGCAATCTCACTCACCGGGGCTTCACAATCCACGCAGACCTACTGTCCGACCAGAGTGCCACTCGTTCTGCAAGTGACTTCGAATTGTCTTCAAACGTTTATATAAGCGTTGCTCGTTCTGAATGTCAGCAACACATAGGCCGTCCAGTTAGCCCTCCTCTGTATGCCCAGTTGAAAGGCCACAAAACGCGCGCGCGTGTGTGTAAGTGTCTCTGTGTGACGGCTTCAAAGGAACACTAATGAATCAATTAAATTGGTCGCCTATCCTCAAGAATTCTCATCTTAAAGGCCAGCGGTAATGGTGACGCCGCTAGCGTGAATGGGTCGCGTTAACTCCTGGCAACCAAGCGCTTGCTGCTTACAATATTCCACATTTGTTCGTACATTCCATTGAACAATTGGGTGTAGTGATCAACAATTATCCCTGGAGCCCAAGTACTCTACAACCCTTCTTCGCATTCGAATGCAGTTTGGAAATTCGGTGTTCAAGACCCAACAAACTTTGTTACAATTGTCCAAACCTTGGCTCGTCCACGTAAGCTGAATAATCTCGGCAAGTCACTGGCTAGCGATTAACATGCTGATGTTGATACTACATGTTCTGTTGCACATACTAGTCACGAAAATGAGTGTAGCTAAATTTCCCGCTGTACTTCGCTCATACTGAAGTTAGGAAAAGTCAGCTATTATTGCGATAAGGTGCGGAAGAGCAAATGTGTCTGCTACAATTTGCTTTAGAATGGCCAATCACTTAGATTGACTTAAAAGTAGGTTTATCCAACTATGGTGGTACGGTAGTGTTTAAAGTAATATTTAATTGGAAAATAAATCCACGTAGAGAAACAATTGATTTGTTGCAAAAAATAGCTGCAACCGAGATGTGTGATGACAGGTTGTTAGTAAATTGTAAGCGGTAAATTTACGATGAGAAACGCAGGCTGCGTGGGAATATCATACGTTCAGCTAAGCACCTTATCTGCACCTTCTGCCGAGACTCTTGATACCCATCAATTGTCTACTCCCGTTGGATTAACTATGCACTGCTCAATGTTTTCGTTGCAAATCACACCATGGGTATGGAGGTTTGCTCGTGCATTGTTTTCCTAGCCATCTCTAAGTGGTTCCATTGCAAACCCCGCTGTTAGGTATCATCGTGCCAATAGTTTGTAACATGCCCAGGTGTCCCACTACCTACCCATTTGAGATATTCTTCAGTCCCTCGTTGTCATCCACCATGTTATCCCCTTAATTCCCATTGGCCCGGAGACACACTATACCCACCATATAATGCGGTGTGAAGTGAACCGCGTCAACCGTACGGTTGTTGAATGCGTTTAAAGAGGCGAGCCAATTCCGCACAGAACTTTGTATTGTGATCGTGTTGAAAGGTAGCAATTGAGGTGTTTTGCCTTTTTCCTGTGCCTTGCAAATATCTGGTCGTTATGGGACTGAGGTATGTACATACTGCGCTTGAGTTTTAGTTTGTTTAATTGTACCGTAGGTAACATCTCCGTTTCGTTTCTTGATTGGAAAAAAGGGAGTTATTACGTGGCACTCGATTACATAAATAACTTGTCATCACATTTATCTTCGATTGAGTAATTGGATGTTGTGCAAGCTAATTCTTGTAAATTTGCTAAAACACTTTGCACACTCTTTCGAAAACCGATGGTAGAACAGGGAGCAGCGGAATTTACTAGATGTGTTAGTGATGTGATAGCATCAAATGGACCATCAGAGAATGTAGGATATTATCGCCTACTAACGCTTATAGCAGACAGCATCTACAATACACAGTAAGCATAAGTCATCAGTAGTTTACGGTCCATTTTCTGTGCATCATTCTACCTGGTAATCGGATTGATGGCATTTGCTTCCGTATTTCCATATTTGTCTCTATCTATTGTTGGTACCCATACTTCGGATTAAATGTAAGGTTGCAGTTTAGGTTCACGTCCAAACGCTAACTAACCACTGACAGTCGTATTGGTTGCTTATGATTCTACGTGTGATTTTCCGAAACTAGAGGAATATGGCTGTTATTCTTCTATCCAATCCAAACTCATACACCTACATGGTGTAACGGTTCATGAGGGTTATTGTTTCTCCACCCAGTTTGTGGAAGTCCATACACAAGTTTGAACAAATGCCCGTTCGCAACACTGCAGTACTGCAACTCGAACCAGGGACATTTGCTATGTCAACTGATATCTCATGTTGAATGACTAAGTGGAAGCCACTTAGAAACACTTGTAAACGCCACACTTCAGCCTAACAGACTGATGTCCTTTTCACTCGAGTAACACCATTATCTGCTGGCTCGATGTCTAAATGGGACTCGCCTAAATTACAAATCCCGCTAACATCTGTTCGTGTCTCGCTACGTTCCCACTTGACAGATGGATCATATTACATTTCATCTCGCGTGACATCGTGTAGTATTTCTGGTTACAATCTGATGTCAACGTAGCCAGGTCAAGTGCCTCTGTACTGCACACTAAGATTCAGACAAGTCATTCATTTTGATTCACGGACAGCGGCAACACGATATGACATCCGAATCGAAATGCTTAGACACAGGTCACACCCTCGGCACTGATGAAATGATCGAGAATTGCTAGCGCAGAGAATGGATGATCAAGGGGACCATAAATAGTCACACACGACTGACTGCCTGGTGGTTCCACATATTGGTGAATTCTCGCTTACCTCTCGGACAAGAGACGATCGGACCGGCTCTGGCGTACCCTCTGACACGAATAGCTTGCAGGTAATATAAAAGACGACATTTACAGCACACACCAACGATAAGTCATCACTGTTCCACTGTATTTTTACTCCCTTTTTAGGTTACGTTGTAACGTTATCAATGTTATTAGCCTCATATTGCTTCTCTTGTTACTAAATTCTCCATGGTTGCGTCCGTTCTGCTTGCATCACAGTTGCACTAGCACAGTTCTACTGACACTTCATTTCATGCATCCCTAGTTGTATTCGCATATGTTGCATTCACACGCATTTTACATCATTTTGTGTCATCTCTTTCTTTGTAGCCCTGCGCAGATGGAGTCCCACGCTGAACGCCATCAACATATAGGTCCTCCGACTTCTTGAAGGCAGTGTACGGGCCAAGTGTACAGCATATGAAGATATGGAATGTTCTTGAGACTGGCGCGGTACACACGCACACCACCCGACGACATCTTGCACGTATGGCACAGACACATTGTCACGCTCCTGCACAATGATTCCGAGGTGGACTAGGACACTCTACACGGGCTGTAACACCACAGCGTTTTATCCGAACATGAGGTCACACCGAGAATCTAGGAAACACAGAGAGCGGTTGCTTCACTACGGAATGAGAAATGCGTTGGTGTTGCCGGCATATCACCGGAAATACTGAAGAATGAATGAACTGTTATGATGTGCACCCTCCATAGTTTGGTGGAAGCCATCTGGATGGAAGAGCAAATGCCTGCAGATTCAAAGGATGCTCTTGTGATTCCACTGTACAAGTGAAAGAGTACTAAGCAGTACACCGACAATTATCCTATTATCAACTTACTTAGCTGCGTTGACAAGATTTTTGCCCGTATCCTTCTTAATCGCCTTATCACACATTTACTGGAACCGAATGTAGCTGAGGAGCAATGTGAATTCTGCTCGGGACAAAGCACCATCGACATGGTGTTCGCAGCACGTCAACTACAGGAAAACTGTCGTGAACGCAATCAATCGTTTTATTCACTGTTCGCGACTCCATCAAAGCTTTTGATACCGTGAACCGTGAGGCCTTGTGGGTAATTCTCTCAAAGTGTGAATGCCATTCAAAGTTTATTCATCTGGTTGAATGCCTGCATCCAGGCCTACGATTAAGGGTACAGCTGAGTGGACAGACTTCAGATGACTTTGCCGTTATCACCGGTGTGAAGCAAGGAGGCGTCTTCGACCCCACACAGTTCAATTTCTGTCAGACGGCTGTGATGTCGTGCGCATTCAACACGTGTGAAAAACGTGTGCATCTAGAGCACTGTCGACTGATCAGCGGCTATACGTTGAGTTGCGTATTCGAGTGTCGAAGGCGGCAGCGGCATTCGGGAAGCTAGAGTACCGAGTGTGGAACAACCATCAGCTTACCATTGGCACGAAGCTGATGGTGTACAAATCCATGGTACTGTCCGTTCTTCTATACGTCAGTGCAACGTGGACGATGTACCGTCGGGGTGTGCGATATCTCGAGCGGTTCCATCAGCAGTGTCTGCGACGGATTTTGCGCATTGGTTGGGGCGACAGAGTTGCAGACACGCAAGTGTTGCGCCGAAGGGGGATGTATGCAGTGGACTGCATACTTTTATTGAGACACCTGAGGTGGCTCGGTCATGTGTGGCGTATGGATTCGGCGCGGATACCGAAACAACTTTTATACGGTCAGCTGAGTATTGGGAAGCGGCACGTGGGAAAACCAAAGTTACGTTACCAGGACATGAATAAAGTGAGCCTCACTCGTTCTAATCTTGATTGCAGATCATGGGAATCGAAGGCGGTTGATCTTAGTACATGGCGCGATCTGATCACGAAGGCAGTTGCCGAGGTGCAGGAGAAAGCTCTTATGCATGCAGAGAAGAAGCGGCAAGTGCGGAAGCGGCAAGCACCGATGGGTTGTTCTCCATCGACATCGAGCGCATAGTGCTGTAGAACATGCGGTCGCGAGTGCCTGAGTCAGGCAGTCCTAGTGAGTCATGAGCGAGGCCACTCGGGACCACTGCCGAAGCGACGACGGGTTTTGCAGAGAACGTGGGCAGAACGGGTGCGGCGGATGTATATAGGCTGCATTCGATTTACTAACCGTGTGCTTGCATGCTAAGTCTCTTTATTTCAGGTGGTTGGTTTTCAGGTTTGTAAAAATGCCTTTATTTCTCATATAAATATCTAGTGAGCCATGAGTGAGGTCACTCGGGACCACTACAGAAGCGACGACGGGTCCTGCAGAGAAGTACTCAGCACCGGCGCAGCGTTTGTAGGCAAGCTGCATTCGATTTACTAACCGGGTGCTTGCATGCTAAGTTTTTTATTTCAGGTGGTGGGTTTTCAATTTTGCCTTAATGCTTTTCTTTCTCATAGAAATGTCTACCAGTACTCTATTCCATTAACTTGCACACCTCACTTAACCAATTGTATTCGATTGCCGTAACATTTTTGCGTTGGTGGCATTCCGAAAATTATATTTTCTGGACTCGTGAACTTATCTAGGATTTGTTTGTAAACACCGTATTACAAATGCTATTAACTTAAGGTTTATGTCACTGTTTCCTTATGCATTATTTGAGTTATTTTCTTTCTCTCTCTCTCAAATGATGGGCTGTTGTTTGATATCCCCGGTGTGGCTGCGCTTGATGTGCATATTGACAAGGAGCCTACCTGTCCATTACCCACTACCTCGTTCATACTGGCTCCAGGCGACAGCTAATCGTTGCTGAAGGGGACGGCGTGCACGGTCGTTGTGGCTGTGCTAGGCTTAAATGGCGGTTCCAGGTTTTGCTACAGCTATCCATTGCGGTGTGGTCATCATCGGTATCAGTGCGACCGTTCGATATATACTACAGGTTGCAGACAAATAATTAAATGGCCTATCCTCGAAGGGGCAAGACAATCCTGTGAAGGTATGATCAGAGGGGTACAATATGTATACTCGTATGGCAACGGTTCAGGGGTATTATGGAAAAAAGTGAGAATGAAGATGGTCTCCGATTTTACACGTAGACGAATGACGTTAAGTCATGGAATGGAATTCGGAGATGAGGCTGTTGCGCGGAAAAATGAGGTACAACTATGTCGACAAAGCCGGCGTTAGGTAAGGTTTTGATATGCTGCCATATCCGTGCATGTTAAGTGTAATAAACTCGTATAAATATTTCTGGGTGAAGAATCAGTGTGCCACGCCAGCTATAGCTGGCGTAGAAAGCGGGGTATAAGTCGGACTGGATGCACGCTGATGGCGAACTAGATTGCATTTTAGTGGTCACAAACTCGCATAAATACCAGAAGACACGTAGCTAAAGCGCTACGTTACGCTTACGCATTTGAGGTTCCCAGGTTCCTAGCAGACAATTGATAAATATGCTTAGTAAAGGAAAACTTGAGCTAAGTCTCCACGAACCTTAACAGAAAAGCAAGACGAATTCATGAATAAAAACATAATTGTGTATCGATGCAAACTACTTCAGGAGCGCTGAGTCGCGCACTGTGATTCAGTGCTGTTGGTTAAATAGAAGATGGCAGAGCGAGAACCGGTGAGGCAAGGTACTCACCAAAATGCTTTGTGCCAACGGATGTGCAGTCAGTAAAACACGTGGAGGTTTTGAAGGTTAAAACAACCGTAAAATCCAATGTTACAAAATACTGAAAGTGCATGTTTTCCGGTGAATTACAAGTTTTCCCCTCCTAGAAGTTTGAAGGATGGCAACATTCAGTGGAGCTGTTAGTGGGGAAAAAGGACGGTGAGGATGGGTGCGAATAGTTGTATGGGCTTGAGTAAAGGCTTCCAAGGTGGGGTGTGTAGCAGAGTTCTCTGAGTCCAGGATTTTGTTAGTTATTATTTATGATGATCATGTGGACCAGTGTCATCATCGATGGGCCATCGTGGCGGGCTGGTCAAACTACAACCAAAACTGCCTTTTTCAGAAAGAAGGCAGACAGCAACTTCCCTTTGCTGCACACCAGACGGTGCGCCTTTAGACTTTTGACGTTACCATTTATCCCCCATTAGTTATAGTGATCCCAAGTACCTTTCCTTGAATGATTCAAAGGTATAAATCTAATTTATGCGGTTGAGAAAGCCCACTGTTAGATGCTACGGATTGATCACAGATTGTTTAGTCGATTTGCTCATTTCCAGCATCTCCATATTAACAAAACATTTTCTTCTAATGTACAAACAGACCTACTTAATCCAGTGCACAGGAACTTTTCAATAAAACTCGCCTTCGCTTCTACGCGTCCGAATCCGTATTCCACTCTCCCACACTTCGTCGTATTGTAATACTCTCTTGTCTTATTTTTAATTTTTGCTTTTTGACCAAATAGATGTCACAAACCGGCTACAAGAGCGGTTGTTAGAGTTCTATTTATACTTGTAGCTTTCCACTTATATGCACTTCTACTGAAAATATCACTCGGTTTGGCCGTGGCATTAATGAATAGTGAACAATGATTTATCACGGATAAACAATCATGTGCTTGACAAGTCCCGTAACATAGTTGGAGGAAAAATAAAACTTTAAATAATCCTCGAATAAGTAAATCATTATTTTAAATGTCCACCGATTTAAATACCCTGCTGAATAACTGTAGTTTGAAGTGGGAATTAAATGTGTACACACGAAATAGTATAAAGTGCCTTTATAATTCAGTAAGTGCGGGAGAAAAGAAAAGACAACGCACACTTGTTTATTTCTTCATTTGACAAATGTGGTATGTTAAGGCAGTTTAGATACCTCCAGGTTACTCACATGGACAATTCTGCATGTATCCTCACCGCCAGATTGTAGCGTGGGCCGTTACGCACATGCTTAGGTTTGCGTTATCTTGTCCTCCAAGTGGAACGGACTACATCAAGTAATGCAAGTTGGAAAGCGTTCCATCAAGGCATTTTTTGAATAGCGTTAATGTAGCAGCATGAATAACTTGAGTCGGAAGGACATTTCAGGCACGGGACATGCGGAGGGAACGAACGTTTTGTCGACAATCAAGTCGAGTGTGGTGCGTAGCCAGTCTGAGCTGATGACCTCTCAGTTTGGTATTTTGGCTCAGCTGCAACAGATTGCAATACGGGTGCGTTGGGTTCGTTTGTATTAAGTAAACGTTGATTAGGCCACCTCGCTGACATCAATGTTCACCTCTATAAGATCTCAGGGACTGCACTCTACGTTTGTAAGGAAGATGAAACAATCCTCTGAAGAGTTTGGACACTCTAAGTTGTGGAATTTCAAGTGCAAGCCCGTAGCGCTTGCGCCATGAAAGCCGAGCCTGGATTGCATATTCCACATAGGGCCTCAGGTAGGCGCTCAGCATTTGCGGAAAGATTGATGGCTCAAAATTCCCGAAAGCCCTCCGTAAAAGTGCAAAATATCTGCCTGGCTCTTTTTGATGCCTTTTCAGCCTGTAGAGCAACCAACATCGTTCTGTACGATCACCCCGAAATCATTTTCTTGCGAAGCACGTTTTAACTGCTCGGCCCCAGGTCGATATGCAAAAATAATCTGATGGTGTATGCTTATGACTTTGCACTCCGCCTTGTTGAACTGGAACATATTATCGGATGACCACGTATAAGACCTGTTGAGCTCGAACTGCAATGCCATGTGATCATCCGATATCCTGATATCATGTCACATTTTGACATCAGCTGCAAATACTAAGCAATTCGACTGCAGTACCATAGATATGTCCTTAGTGAATGGTAGGAATAAACGTGGTCAGATTACTGATAATTGGGGCATGCTTCACTGGGCCTCACTTGGATTGGAAATGGAGCTGCGTACACTCACACATAGCTGAAGTTGAGCAAGGAAGTTGCCGATCGAACCGAGTATAGAACCACCGATTTCAGAGCTCCGAAGCTTGTGAAGGTGGATGCGGTTGTCCAAAAGATCGAAAGCTTTCGAGAAGTCCAATTATACAACGTCTACTTCCAATCTGGCATCGAATGACTCTGTCCAGATTGCTCGGGCTAGCAGTAAGTTTGTAGTTCAAGATTGTTTTCGGCGCAATCCGTGTTGCTGTGACACTAGGAGGTTGTTGCTCTCAAGGTATCCCATGAAAGCCTCTGCAATTCTACGTTCCATTACGTTAGATAAACTAAGAGGAGAGTGATTAGACGGTAGATGGAGGGGCTCTAAACGATTACCACTTTTGTAAATAGGAGTGACTTATACAGGTTTCCACAATCTGGGAACCTCTAAATTCTGAAATAAACTCATTAGTATTCGCAAATATTACGTTGCATTGAAGACTTAATTATAATTTAATTTAAAAATGCCTCCCAACAATCTTCCAGATGTATTTTATTTTTATCTACTGAGTTTCATCAAATTTGATTAACAAACCTGGAGGTCTATTTTCACTTATATTGCTATTACTAGGAGAACTAGTTAGTGCGCATAGTTAGTCTCCATAGAACCCATCCGCTCAATGTTACCTGAAATGTTTCGGTCGACAAACTCACTGGAACAGGCTGAGTGCACTTAGTTTGTCCCACGAGTAGATCTAACAATTTTGGAAGAGATGTTGATTTCAGGAGTTAAACCTCGATTACAATGCACCAGGTGACTAGGTGATTCCTCTCTATGATGATCAAGTCCGTCGTTATTAGTTTCCAGTTCTGCATAATGGTTCCTATTTAAACCTGCCAGCAAGTTAGCAGAAGCAGAAATCCAAACATCAATCCATCCTAAAGCTTACAAAGTGCTGCGACGTAACCCGATCACGACAATGAGTCTACATATTCCATGTCTTTTTGCTTCATAAACCCAAAGACAGGAGACTAGTCTTTGCGCCGACAAGCGTGCCTTTTAGCTTTTGTGCTTATGCTTGGGAATGTGCGCCTGCCGCTTTCCATTGAGTAGTCTGGACTTATCTGCTGAAGACTTACAATTTACGCATCATTAGCTGGAAGTTGCGTTTGATTTGCGAAAAATTGTTCACCCACTCTAAACTCCGTTATCACTTACTTGTTTACTCCAACGTGCAGTGGACGGAATCAATGTTTCTTCTAAGATGCAGATGCATGTGTAGACGATTAAGGTGTGATATCATCTGTCAACATGTAGCAAAATGTGTTATGCTACTGATTTTAAATTGGTGGTGTATTATTGGATACTGACGTGCTGCTTATTTGTTATAATCAACTGGATGAAGCATGTAACCATTACTGCAGCAACCAATTTTATATGCCCTATTCGGTCATGCAGTCGTCCGTAGCGGCATCAGGTACCACATTTAAACTTTGCAATGAATGTGTTTTATTCTAAATAAGATGAAGATATTGTTATACAGTTACTAAAGATGACAGCCCCGATCCATACTGGGCACTGTCACATACTTCTAGGAGGATGCTGCTTCTCGAGTGTAGACCATTAAAATCGCACGAAGCATGATGGCGCAATCATTAACTCCAAGGCCAGCGCGCTCTGAGGCCAATGTCAAACTCAGATGACGCTAATAGCCAGAATGCAACATAAAGGAAGGACAGATATCGTAAGGCCGGCGTCGATTTGAAATCATTCCCCTGATCCATCAAGCTACCACTTGTGCAGGCTGTCCCATAGTCGTGCAACTCATTTTAGATTCTCAGGCTTTTCTCTAATAAACTCCTGTTGCTAACTACGCGCATTTTTGTTCTTTGTTACTGAGGATTGTCCTACCCTATAAGGGTCCGACAGGAAAATTATAAACGGAAATACTATTTATGCTCCTCTTTGAATAGCTGACGTTCAAGATTGATATGTTAGATAATTATGCGTTCAATGACGTTGTGTCAGTTGGAATTTTTAGTAAAAATCCCTGTTATTAACCTCGAAACTAATTAGATTTAACAATGGCACAAGTTTATAACTTTGAAGGTTTACTGGAGTTAATTCATACCACAAATGTATCCTCAGCTTACGATTTCTTAGCTTATGATCACAAGTTTCTAATCAGTTTCCTAGATTTCGGACTGCGAACGTTCCACATTTTAGTGGTTTAGAAATGTGATGGTCTCATTCCAACAGCAAAAAGATTATTTATAGAGAACATAACACTGATTTGTATAAAAGTAATCGCGTTGGGTCATTATGCAGACAATTATTTGACAATCATGCTACAGGGCCACCAATTAACTGTAACTGTCTACATTCATGAATACGTGATCGATGAGCGCATCTGAATTTTGCAACTATTAGTTGTAACTAAGTCACTTTTATTAAATTGGCAATAATTATCACTTGCCGTGTGTATTAATAGAGATATATATCCTCACCTCCTTTCCAGCCAGAAAGGAGTATTCTCTCGATCTCTCCGCCGCACATACTACTGCGGTCTCCTTCGTATGCCTAGTTGTGACATACACTCGGTCCAGCGCGATGTTATGCCTGAGGTGCTCTTAATGCCCGAGAATGATGCAGAATTACCACGACGCTCAAACGCAGTGTTCCATGCATCCTGATGTATAGGTGGTACGAATCAAATTTATGCCAACATGCGTGGACCCACAATGATTCCAGTAGTGAGCCAGCCGGAAAGGATGTAACGTTTGAGATTGCCGGTAAATTGTCGTTTTTTGCGCACTTACTATTCGATATGCAAATGCTCGTAACGTAGAAAATTTGGCTGTTATTCTTACCTACAAATGGAAGTGTTACACGTTCACATTATAAGGGTTCTTGAGGATAAATGTTCTCCCATTAGGATGGTGATGTATGATGCACAACTGTGAGCCCACCTGCGTCCAGTGCAATGGTGCGAACTTTCCGCAGTTGTTAACGTTCAGATTGACTACAACCTCAATAACCAGAAGCATGAATACGGGTTACCATGCACTCTAGGACTTTTCATTCCTAGGTGTCAGTGTCCCCACACAGTGACTGGAGCTCAAATACATGTGAACACGTTCGTTCTTCTCGAACGACAGTGCTTTGCAATCTCAATCACCATGGCCACACAATCTACGCAGACCTAGTGTCCGGCCAGAGTGCGAATCGTATTGGGAATGACCTCGAATAGTCAGCAATCGTCCATGTGAGTGTTGCTCATTCGTAATGTCCGCAGCACATAGGCCCTCCTCTGTATGCCCAGTTGAAAGGCCACAAACGTTTGTGGGTGTGTGTATGAGTGTGTGTGACAGATTCAAAGGCACACTAATAAATCCCTTAGATTGGTCGCCCATCCTCAAGCATACCCATTTTAAAGGCCGGCGGTAATGGTGACGTTGTTAGCGTACATGGGTCGCGTTAACTACTGGGTACCAAGCGGTTGCTGCTCATAATATTCCACACTCCTTCGTACATTGGATTGAACGACTGGGTATAGTGATCAACAATTACCCCTGGAATTCATGTACTCTACAACCGTACTTTGCGTTGGAATGCAGTTTGGAAAATCGGTGTTCAAGACCCAACAACTTTTGTTGCAAGTGTCCACACGTTGGCTCGTCCGTGTAAGCTGAATAATCCCGGCAAGTCACTGACTAGCGATTAACATGCTGATGTTGATGCTACATGTTCTGTTTCATATATTAGTCACAATAATTAGTGTAGGTATATTTCCAGCTGAACATCGCTCATACTGAAGTTAGGATGAATCAGCTATTGTCGAGATAATATGCGGAAGAGCAAACGTTCCTTCTACAATTTAAATTAGAAATGAATAATCTTCTGGATTAGATTAATCCAACTATGGTGTTACGGTAGTGTTTAAATAAATATTTAATTGGAAAATAAATTCAGCACAGCAACAATGGATTTGTTGCAAACAATAGCTGCAACTCAGATGTATGCTGACAGTTTTTTAATAAATTGTAAGTGGTAAAATTATGATGAGAAACCCAGTTCGCATGGAAATATCATAAGTTCAGTTAGCCACCTTATCTGCGCCATTTGCCGAGGCTCTTGATACCCATTATTATTTCTACCCTCATATGATTAACTATGCAACGCTCACTGTTTTCATTGCAAATCACACCATGTATATGGAGATTTACTGGTTCATTGCTTTCTCAGCCATGTCTAAGTGATTCCATTCCAAATCCCGTTGTGAAGACGTCATCATGCCCAGGTGTGCCAAGACATATTCATTTCAGAGATATCAGACAATTAAATGTTGTGCAAGGTACTTCTTGTAAGTTTGCTAAACCAGTTTGTACACTCTTTCAAAAGCCGATGATAGAACAGGGAGCAGCCGACTTCTCCACATGTGCATTTAGTACATTTAGTTGTGCACCATTCTACCTGGTAACCATACTCACGACATTTGTTCCCATATTTCCATATCTGTCTCAATCTATTGTTGATACCCACACTTCTGACTAAACTTAAGGCTGGCGTTTCGGTTCTCATCTAAAGCTAAGTAACCACCT
Organism: Dicrocoelium dendriticum; assembly: GCA_944474145.2. NCBI lineage: Eukaryota > Metazoa > Platyhelminthes > Trematoda > Plagiorchiida > Dicrocoeliidae > Dicrocoelium > Dicrocoelium dendriticum. The sequence continues at coordinate 110,796,255 of OX104067.1, forward strand.
GCGATTTCCTAAAACTTGAGCAATATGGCTGTTCTTCTTTCATTCAATCGAAACTCATGCACGTACGTTGTGATATGGTTCATAACGGTGATTATCTATTCCTCCAGTTTGTGGTAGTCCATACACAATTGTGAATAAATGCCAGTTCGCTACACCGCAGTACTGTAACTCGAACCAAGGACCTTTGGTTTGTCAACTGATATCTCACGTTGAATGACTAAGTGGAAGCCATTTAGAAACACTTATAAGCACCACACTTCAGGCTGACAGACATATCATTTTCACTCGCGTAACACCATTATCTGCTGGCTTGATGTCTAAATGGGACTCGCCTAAAGTACAAATCCCGCTAACATCTGTTCGTGTTTCGATACATTCCCACTTGACAGATGGATATTATTACATTATATCCTCATGTGACACCGTGACTTATTAGGGGTTGCAATATGAAGTCAAGGTATCCCAGCTCAAGTGTCTCTATACGCCCCATTGTACTGCTGCCGCCTTCGGGTAAACGCACTGAGATTCAGACAAGTCATCTAGGTTGATTCCCGGAGCAGAGGCAATACGTTGTAACATCCGAATCGAAATGCATGTGCATAGGTAGTATTCTAGACACTAATGGATTGGTCGAGATAGGTTAGCGGTCCGAACGAATTACCAGGGGGAAAGAAATAGTCACATATGACGGACCGCTTGATGTTTCTACCTCTCTGTTGATTCTTGCTCACCTCGGACAACAGACGATTAGAACCGGCTCTGGTTTTACCTTACGACATGGATAGCCTGCAGTGGACATAATCGCACCATTTCCCTGCTAACTTAGAAAAATGCTTACGCCATCTCTGTCATTTTTTTGTGTCATCATTATTCTATATGCCGCATGTAAGTCCGACTTGGGTACAGTTGCATTCTAGAATGATTAAATACTGACTTGGTGCAATGTGGTATCTTTAGTGCACCTGCCTAGAACGGATGAGCCACAGGTAACCAAAGTTTATTAGGCTTATTTAACTCGGTTGTATTTCGCGATGACTTCACATGTGTTGCTCATTCCGATATTGTACTCATCATGATCTATGCTATGCTATTCTTGCTACCTCCTCAAGTGGCTTCCAGTATGGTTACATACCGCGAGTGAGCTATGACATGTTCATTTTCGTATTACTATGCCAGCTCCATTGTATTGCGCACCATAACCCTAGCTTGACCGGCTGCTCAATGCTAACTTGCATGATGCTTAGAGAGCCGGTGCATCGCAGAATAACGGTTCAGTCCATCCATGAGCGCATTCGTAATTGACGTGAGTGTGGTATTTCCGAGCGATTTGTGTGCTTGCTACGGATCGATGCTAAGGTGGCAAATTATGAGGTATGTTTCCAGTTCGATGGATACACTTGAATCAAAAGGTTATTATCGCTTGGCCGTTTACAGTACGCATAAAATGTCAACTTTGACATTTGTAACAATGCTCAACGATTGTCCTTCGTTTGACCAGTTTGGACTATTCATTAAAAGAGAAATTTCCCTGGAAATTCTGTGTCAAGTGAACAATCCCGACAAGTAACGGACTAATGATTATCACGATGTCGCCATTGCATGCTCCACTCCGCAGGCTAGTGAAGAGAGTGAGTATAGTTATAGTTCCAGTTATCCCTCAGCCATACTGAATTTACCGGTGCTTATGAAAACATACGTACTCTCCGAATGGAAGGCAGACGTGCAGAGACGCCTACCAGAATTTGCATTGCACATGGCCAGTGTTTTGTATGGATTAAGTACGAGGCTTGAACCTAACGGGAATGGTACGTCAGTGTGTTATTATATTTAACATCGGAAATGAATCGGCGCATAACGACAATGGTTTTATGAGTACTGAATGGCTGCACCTGGAACGTACGGTATAGACCGTTAACAAATAGCTTATGGACACAGTTAGAGTACAGGTCGGTAGGTGTAAACGGTTGAGTACTTGGACATTTGCACAATAAATGTGAACACTGTTTGGATAGACGCATGTTTGACAGTGGGCAGCGGGACTTAGTTGATGTCACTTGTCAATACCAAAGGTTGTGCATCAATCGTTTTTTGAGTAGGTGCACATACCTCGGGCAGCACATGACTGAAATGGTCGGAGACACAGAAAGTCAGAAGTGAACACTGTATCGCATTCGCATGCTGTGTGATCTCCTACATCAGCTACTCAAACCAGACTGTACATGTAGAGGGCAACACCTAAGTGCACACTATTTCACTGTACCAGTAGTCTAGTCATCATTCTACCTAACAATTGCTTCACTATTGCTACATCGGGTTCCTTCAAATATGGATGCCCAAGATTTAAGGCTGTCACGTCTAAATGTCTAAATGTCTTACTGAACCAACAAATTACTGGCCGGTAACGCTACTTCCTGTGATCTCCAAGGTTATGGAGTCCATTGTAGCTGAAGCTTTGATGGGTTACCTGGAGAACAACAAAACACTCGTTCAAGAGCAGCACGGATTTCGCCAAAATCGCTCTTGTACCACTAATCCGTTGATTGCTCGTGCAAGCTGGACGGAATCTGTGGACGCTGGTGCAGAAGTCGACGCGGCGTATTTGGATTTCTCAAAGTCATTCGACCGTCTATACCATCGCATCCTACCCCACGAAATTTAGAAATATGGAATGGACGATCCTGTTCTGAGCTGGATAGGACACTTTCTCATGCAACGTCACCTGAATGTGAGGGTTCGAAGCAACTTATCGGAATCCATCGTAGTTCAATGCGGCGTACCTCAGGGCTCGGTACTTGGACCCAGCCTGTTCCTGGTTTTTATTAATGATCTCGCGTGCTTGCTATCTTCTAACCGTTTGCCGTTTGTTTATGATCTATATATTTGGCGTGCTATAGCTGCAGTGAAAAATCACACAGCGTTACAGGAGGACCTGGACAAAGCGTACACATGGTTCGTCGAGAACAAGCTGTATGTTAACGTCAGCAAGTGCAAAGCTCTTAGCATATGGCACAAGAGCATGCATAAGTAGAGCCGAGGACCACAAATGTTACAGCGGGGTTCTCACGCTTTCGACCTCAGCGTGCTAGTTCAAGATGACCACGGTTGTTTGAGGCAGACTGAATTGGCATCTAAGAAAGCAAACCAGTACCTTGGCCTTATTCGCACAGCTTTCGGGAAGTTTGATCTTTCAGTCTTTCCAAAAATTCTTAGTGCGTACGTGAGACCGCACGCGGAATACGATATTCAAGCGTGGCAACCCTGGCTCAAGCACCATCTCACCGCGCTGGTTACTGTGCAATGTAGGGCAACGAAGAGTGTCAGAGGTTTGACCAGCCTCCCTTATACACGCAGGCTGAAAACCCTCAAAATATACAGTAGACGTTATCGGAGTCTAGGTAGAGATCCCATAATGGTGTACCAGATCCTGAGGAACCTCAACCACCCATGCCATTCCCTTGGGACGCTCAGTCAAAACACCCCGCTAAGAGGTCATCAGTTAAGCTGGTGACGCAGTACAGCCACCTTGAATGTCAACGAAAAATTTTCTCCCTTCGAGTGTCATTGCCTTGGGACGCCCTCCCGGAACATGTAATTACTGCTCCCATCATATCCATTAGCAAAAAGCACATTGACTATACTCTGTCACATTTACACAACGTGCTATAGCGCATGACCACAAGTTGCTAGCACTAATGCACAATAGACAGTGGACGGTGCCACAACCCTACTCGAGAATGAGTCGTTCCAAACCCCTTGCACACAATTTGATAAATGCTGCTACTGGAAGAACTGGATTTCTGTATCCCGTCGACCCGAGATAGCAGCACACGAGTAAGCGTTGTCCTTGATTTTTTAATTTTTTCTCGCTTATTCAGTGATCAGTAATCACACCCCTTATTGCTTCGTGTGCACACATTCTAACTTCAAACTCCCTTTATACGGCAATGCAGATAAATCCATAATTGACTGAACAGACGATTCCGTTATCCGTTTACCTATATTTTCTCACTTTAACCACCCCAGGGGACTGTTAGGGAGTAGGCAACTTAACCCTAATTTTTATGAAATATGTTAGTTGCCTATATTTTTGTTTGCGCAGTTACCTGCTTCTCAGCTACATTTTGGACACGCCGCTTTCCCCAGCCTCATTCGCAGTCGCTCATAGCTAATTTCAGCCATCTCATTCTGTGGACATTCTGATTGGTTTCTTTTGCTCAGCGTTCCTTAGCTTTTTCACGTGGATGTATTATTCAGTTGGCACATATTTATTATACCTGTTTTTATTTTCCTGGTGTGTATCATTCTCACTAGCAACTGTTCTTGCGTTTGTTTAAACGCATCACTTCTCCACACTGATTGGACGCTACTCGTCGTTATTAATGGTCGCTCACCAGAAGGTTACCCCCAGAGATTAACTCCGCAGACACTATTTTCTTTGCCGCACTTCATTGGCTCGTAATTTTCGCGATTCTCATTTGCTTGTTCCATTTTGTGTTTTCTCCATGCCTGTTGGATCTCATGCGTTAAGTAGCTTGGATTCGCCCTTGTTTGCAAAGCTATATAACTGGTGCCGTGCTGTAATAGAAAATCTGTTCATCTCGGCTCATCTTTGACTTCTTCTTACGGTCGTGGGGTGAAGGCGTACTGGGCGTCACAACATATTCTTCTGGCGACGGAGGTGTTGAACAATCATGGCCATTTCTTTCGAGCAGAAACAGTCCCTACTTCAGCAGCGGCAACTTTATTTTGAAAAATCACAGCGGCAGTTAATTCAGTTGTTGTCAGAAAAACTCAACATTCAAGTGGAATGGGAACCGGAACCGAGGTTAACATCCCAGAAAATTGTATCTGAATACCACAAGCTGCTCAGTTTAATCATGACCCTGAAGTGATTGCAACTTCAGAGCACAGCGAAGAACCCCAGCCCTGTCATACAGTCATTCTTGGCCAAAATGTGAATGGAAATGTGGCGAACCGGAAGCCCCCGACTGCATTATGGAACGGTGATGGGAGACATTCTGTGAGAAATCGCGCCCACAAAAATCATCATTTTCAAAAGGCGCACCAGTTCAGATGCGCGTATGCTCCAAGGTTAAAAGCGAGTCGCAAATTCAAAAGAAACAGGTATCGCGGCACAGTGAGAGAGACGGCTTTTGCAGTATTTCGTACACACTTTTCAAGGAAGAGGAAATACCCCACAGTGAAACGCAAGAATGTCCCGAAATCGCTGCTGCCAGAAACGTTGCATGCTCTCAAGAGCCTTTCTCGTGGAACCCGGGCAAGACTTGGCACATCGTCAGTCAAACCTACAATTCTAACGGTTCAGAGGGTTTCAGAGGAACCTCTGCAGCTGAAAGGAAGAATCGCCTGTGAACGCAGACTCAATGATTTGTTACACTATGGAAAAATCTACCCAGTATACTCTACCAATGTTAAGCTGCACGGAACCAACCGGATTACGAAGTTAGATTTGCTCAAAGAGTCAAAGACTCATGTGAGTTTGGTAACGACTGTTACTCTCTGCAATATTGGTCGTACCTGTTCCAAATTCTTATGTCTTTACCAGCTACCAGTACGGACGACACAGATGTCTTGGCCGAAGCCCGAACCCCCATGGTCGCAGATCCAAGTGGACCTAGGTGGACCCGCGTCGGAAAAGCTATGTTCCGTACAGGTAACTAGCTTTTTAGAAGGCGGAGATGTTAGGGAGCTGGCAACTTAACCCTCAGTTGCATGAATTATGTTAGTTGCCTATTTTTTCTGTTTGCGCAGTTACCTGCTTCTCAGCTACATTTTGGACACGCCGCTTTCCCCAGCCTCATTCGCAGTCGCTCATAGCTAATTTCAGCCATCTCATTCTGTGGACATTCTGATTTGGATTCTTTTACTCAGCGTTCCTTAGCTTTTTCACGTGGATGTATTATTCAGTTGGCACATATTTATTATACCTGTTTTTATTTTCCTGGTGTGTATCATTCTCACTAGCAACTGTTCTTGCGTTTGTTTAAACGCATCACTTCTCCACACTGATTGGACGCTACTCGTCGTTATTAATGGTCGCTCACCAGAAGGTTACCCCCAGAGATTAACTCCGCAGACACTATTTTCTTTGCCGCACTTCATTGGCTCGTAATTTTCACGATTCTCATTTGCTTGTTCCATTTTGTGTTTTCTCCATGCCTGTTGGATCTCATGCGTTAAGTAGCTTGGATTCGCCCTTGTTTGCAAAGCTATATAACTGGTGCCGTGCTGTAATAGAAAATCTGTTCATCTCGGCTCATCTTGGACTTCTTCTTACGGTCGTGGGGTGAAGGCGTACTGGGCGTCACAACAAGGACATGTCTAGCACCTGCTGTTTTACTCGTCATAAATCATTGTTCATTTTTCATCCAAACAGCCGCTCCAACACTGGACTAATTAAACTGTCCTCATGACATTGTGGAGCTGCAGATAGTCCTCTGATATGATTCTCAATATATATTAGTCTGCTTCACAGAAATGGAAATTTGTGAAACAGTTATCCTGTGCTTGTGCTTTAGGTGCATTAAATTATGCATGTAGGGATTGTAGGTAAATCGATCACAGTGTGTGTAATCGCAGTAGCGATGGAAAGACCACCAAGTATCCGTTATAGTGTTGTGTCCGAGCACGTCTAACAACGGTTACAGCCAAGCAGTGAAGTCGTATCAACTCCAGCTTTCGGGCCTCAGACAGGCTGGAAACAGTGAGTATTACAGTGACTTCGTCTCGCGCTCTTGCCATCGATCGACTCGTAATCAATGGGTTCGCGCCGATCAGTCGTCAACTGGTTGTGCTCAGAAGCAGGAACCGAAGAGGGCTGTAGTTTCGATGTGAACAGCAGTCTGTATCGTTGGGATACCAGATCATATGGAATGAGTAAAAGGCGTCTGGGGTAATGAGTTGTGGTGTGGGGATGTGATCTTTCCGGACGACTAGAGAGTTGTGTCAACAGGTTTATTGTTAGTCGATGGAGTTGAATCCTGCAGGTGAGTACCGAGAAGGTAAACTTTGGAATTCTGTGTCAAAACTAGACCAATTAGTTCCACATGGCAAAGGTTTTACAGGTCTATTGTGTTGCTGATAAAGTAGGATACTGGTGAAGGTATGCTGGGGAAGTGAAGAACTATTGGTCTACATTCGCCCATGCATAATTGGAAAACTTTAGTCACGGGGATTAAATGGAAGTGAGTGGTGAAACACAGCGACGCAGCGAACAGTCGTGGACCACAAATATAACGCCCATAATCATACGCATTGCTGCACAGAGAAATCTTGAAAAGAAGAATGCTAGTATTGCAGTTCCATCGCCTCATTTGGTGATATATATGGACACCATATATCATCGAGTGGTGTATGCTGGTAATGCGATGCGTTTAACCCGATGATGCTTGGGCAAACACTACTATTCACGGCAGATAAGTGTATAGACCTGTCATTGAATTGGCAACAGGAACCGTTTGCACCAAACACTGGTTGCTATAGGTGAACAAGGATATTTTCGCAAGGGCTCCTGTACTCATGGAACGTAAAACCGTGTGAAACACATTAAAACATGGGAATCATTCTCTAATAGAAAACTTAAAATACAGTTCCAGAAATTGAATTACCTCATCATTATTTTCAATTTTCACTTTATATACACACTTTGCCATTAAATCTCCAAGAGTATGCGGCTCGTTTCCTTTTCCGTATACTTCAAGTTTACGCCGGCAATCGCTGGTTGCAAGTTAGGCGTAGAGTGCATGGCGATCTTAAACTGAGAAATGAACGGGATAAAAGTAGTAACGTCTTGGCTGCGTCGAGTACATTTTCTCATGAGTTTAATTACAAAGGTAGTTTCGGTAGGTACGACATATTTGAAATTGATATTAGTTGCTGTGAGACTAGGTCATCAACATGAAATGTGCATGTTTAACTAAACTCACATTGAAGATCCATTAATGATATTCAACGATGTGATTTGTCCGTAAGTAAATGTTTGCATGCCAATTCAGCTGGTAATTCAAACCACCGCGCTACCTAGTTAGGTACCACATCACTGTGATACGTCCGGCCTTGCAGAAGACGATAGATACAGTAGGTTCGTTGCACAATGTTTGCCAACAATCTTTAAATTTTTACCGCTAGCACGTTCACGAGAACGGATTCTTTCTTGACTTCCTCTCTTGGTGCACAGCATATCATTTTCGTAAGTACCAATATAGTGTTGGTTCAAATTATAAACTTTGATGCTGCAACGTGATAGCGTGTCGCGGGAATCCGAAACGAATGGTACAGCGTGACGCAGTGTAGAACCACAAAATGCAGAGTTTTGCAATTGTGAATTTAGGCGACAGAACGGGGTAAAAATTAGTAGGCAGATGTTTAAACACAATTGTTATATACGTAAAAGAAATAACTCTATTTTAAAATGTTGCTTATTCCGAATTTCCATAACTCGTGCAACAAAAGATTTTTCACGTATCACTTCGCATTCTTCAGATTGTATCTATATCCAAACAAGATGGTAACCTCAGCGGGGAAAAACTAATAGATTTATATGTTTAGATAGATATAACATTAGAAGTGAAACGTGGGAAATTGTTCTAAACAACCTACAAGACCCTGCAATAGAAAGTTCTACAAACTTCATAAGTAGATAATTTTATGCTTAGCCACTACCAAGTGATGCAAGGACAGCCAACTGTTTGTACTGATCTTGGAATTTGAACATGATCATTTTATATATTCTCTTATTTAGGAAAGTAAAATAACTTGCAACGTCAGCGGTTGAATACAATTTCATTGTAGTTCGCGATGGCCCCTAATAAACCATGAATGACAAGCAGCTTGTTGGTTAGGTTGAGGTAAAGGAAAACGCTTACAGAAGATGCACTCTTCGTACCAGTTCATTACCTTAAGCTTACTTATGTATGGCTGCCTACCTTAAGTGTATTTTAATGCATCATTGAAGCAGTCTTATGGATTGTTGATGGTTTTCGTTCTTTTGTTGCACCACCATATTGTCCCTTGTTATTGACACTATTAATCACCCTTCGTTAAGTGCATTGCATTGGTGCACAACGTGACCGTCATAATGTTGGCTGTCCCTGTGCGGTTTCTTCAGTGTCTTGGTTCGTTTTGGCAGCTGCTAATCTGCTATATATGTCATGTTCTGATGAAAGTGACCTTGTCCATTTTTGCCTTGGCGCTTTGTTCTCTGACGTATGTTAGGGCAGAAAGCGGCGAGGCAAAAGTTCCTTATGACGGATGGCTTGAAGCACCAAGGTCATTTCATTTAAACTGATGAGGACCCTTCTCTAAAAGCAGCAGATGTAGCTTCAAAAGTCAAGGAAACGGTTGAGTGAACTACTGAAATAACTTTAAGATTTAAATAGTGTCTGGTAGACTAGTTGCATGACGTTCTGCAGATGCTGATGCCGTATGAATTACGAGTTTAGTTTTGGTGGACTGTCTCGCTTGACGTTCGCATCGTGGTTTCAGAAATACGGGGACCGTTTCCTTGCAGAGTTATCAGACCAGAATGATGCCTAGAAGGTCTGGTTGTTGCTGCAATAGCTTAGTGACTTGGAAAATGTTTGCTACACAAATGCGGTTCTGCCCAATTGCCTTAGAGATTTCAGCTCTGAGGAAAAATTACAGAATTTAAGTTTGGCGGTTTGATGGTCGCGCTTCAGTCGACTGCCTTTCATTGTAGCATCACTTGCCGCACGTTCGCAATGTAAGAACATATTTGATGTACCAATGTTATGGTCTGGACATTGTTAAGCCCCGTCGGGCATTCCTGGCTTTGACAGATGAATGACCACTGGATTCCTCAATTCGAGGGATCCAAGACACATTATTGCAATAAAGTGCTTACCATATCGTCTCCTGATTCATCTGTGTCGTTTGACAATTTTTCCTTTCTAAGAATTTAGTACCGGTAGCTAATGGGCGTGCGTATTGTTGACAATGTCTAGGCGTTTTTGCCCTAACTGTTTTCGCCATTTGTTTAGCTTTCGTGCGAGTTCTTTCTGCGCTCTTTATCCCTTAGTTTAGTGATTCAGCACCTTCACGTTCAACCGACGCGTAAGCAGAAGACAACCCTATGCAACTTAGTTTCAGTCACAATTGTCAAAATTCTACAGCCTGCAAGAGCAAACGCGATTTATTTAGTTATTCATGTGTTCTTCAATCATAAAATCTGGTTTACAAAGGTTTCACCACCATGCTACGTGGCATCGTTCTTGTGGTAAAACCCAGTGCGCAAATCGTTAGCGACGTCATTCAAATACTTTTGGGATTTTGGTAGGTGACATCTTCCACTTCACAATCAATCGCTTCAGCTCGAATGCTGCTTACGATTTGTGGGTTAGTTGTACCCAGGCGAATTGAGCGGAAGCCATATTATTCTGGAGCTACTCGGTGTTTTCTTAGATACTGTAGCAGTATTTCTACCACGATTTATCCTATAAATATAGCAGGAACAGTATTGAGAGATATGTGGTATTGATTGGAATGTTTATTGAGATTACCTGTCTTGTGAATAGGTGTGCTGACATCTTGTTTCCATACTAATGCAGTTGTCTACTTCTTTAGACAGCGCAGATGGAAAACGGTAGTAGCTCTGCTAGAAAAATGACTGCCGGGTGCAGAGCATTTGGTCGCATGTTGTCAATCCAGCAGAACTCTTATGGCGCTGTGTTAACAACTTCTTACACAACGCGTCGGTAGTAAAGGGAGATTGGATAAACCCAACGCTGAGGCAATAGAAACGGGGAGAAAATTATGATTTGTTACCTCGCGGAGCAATATAATCGCAATGCAACTGTCGAAGATCCCTTATACACATTATGCGCAATAATTTGTGCAGTACCTCCTCTTCAGTACTTGCGGAGGTTTCAAGTAGTCCAACCGAATGCATTTCCCAAAACAGTTATGCTGTACCACGTATGCCGTCTAAGTTACAGCATTTGGCTAGTCCTTGTGAGCCCTGCACTCGCAGTCTATCAAGGACATGGATTTACGTGTTCTGCATCTTAGAAATGAAGTAGTTTAGTTTTCACGAGATAAGAATTACTGTAGTTAGCGTCATCGGTGTGCAAACGACTTGGCGATTGATTTCCAGTTGAATTGAGGCGCGTATGCAATAAGGAAGTTTAGTTAAGTCAGAGTACCAAGGGGATATTCCGCAAACCATATGTAACCAGATAGTAGAAAATGGTCAAAACACTTCAAAAGCAAATCAATCAATAGGAACACGCAGTAAGCGCATAGAATGTGTACATTGCGTTACCGCAAACACCGCACTCGACCATGCATTTCAGTCTTGTTAGTTAATTGGGACCAATAAAACTTTGGCCGATCGGCCACGACAGACATTGCTTGGCACAACTGATGCTGACCTGATGCTGATGTTTCGAGACATCGTTTGTGTGCTTGGAATGTGAAGTTCAACCTCGAGGTGGACCGTGATTCGAAGTAAAGCCATCTTGGGCCAAGGAGGTCAATGAGACTGTAGCTGAACATATGGAATTTTGGTTCTCCCTGCCCAAATTCACTGCGTTCTACTACGGGTTCCGACCTTGTTTAAACTCATCATGTGAAAATATCACGCCCCAAACGGGAGACTACACAAATTATAGTTGATAAATTTGCTCCTTTAGCCATCGGGACACGACCAACAAGGGTTTTCACAGTATGAATGACTGCTTAGAGAGTTATTTTGAACTCACTGTTGTGCGTTTTTATTGCAACGCGAAATATCAATGTGGACCTGCTTCGCATTAAAGCGGTCTTCGGCCAATTCCATCAAAAAGACGGAAGTTAAATTTTATGATTTTGGGTGTTTTTCGCTTGAAAACACTGCGCTGCACTACGCATTTTGAGCTTGATTGATCTCATCATTTGTGGTAGCACACCTCGGAGTTGAAACCATTGGGACTGTACTTGGATCCGCTACGCATTTAGCCAACATTTACTGACGTGCAAAGCATGGCTAAACGGTTAATGACCGAGGAAGGGGTATTGCTTTTTTGCTTGTATTGCGACCAGCCATCTCAATGTAAACCGTGATTTACATTGAAGAGAAGCTTAGCCCCTTCCTCTAGTAATACTATAGCTGAAGTGCATGGAAATTCGGTAGTGTCTCCCACCTTGCTTAACTCAGCCCTTCTGGTATTTGCTTTTTCTTAGTTAAGGATCCCATAACAGATTACTCGTTCGTATGTGCCAGCGCAACTAAGTCACTTAGCCCTTCTGTTATGTGAATGGATTACGGGCTGCTCCTTACGCTATCAAATGGATTCTCAGAAACACAGTGCCGAAACTCTACTGCAGTCGATCAGAATTTTGAGTACTTTGATCGTTCTTTTACCTAGGCTTTACACCCTGATAGTATCTTGATCATACAATACAATGCATGTTCCTTTAAAGAATTATCGATGCTGTGGCCATTGCAGACGATAATAACGGTGCGATTAATCTCAATCTGAGACAGTACTGAGCCGTGTGAAAAGCGTGCGAAGCCTGAAATGGGTACGATGAACCCACTACTTGTTGTGTAATAACATTTGTGCGAATCCCTGCAAAAGATTCGCCCCTGCTAACTTTGGTTACCGGGCTAGAATATGAAGCTGGATACCATGATGTTCTTGCCGTAATGAGTTGGGTACAGATAAAATTAGTGCAAGGCATCTTTGAGTATTGTCCAACTTAGGTGTGTGGAGGTTGAACGAAAACAGCGACGAGTGTCGTGTTGGCACATTTAGTTGATTCTAACTACCAAATAAACTTTTCTGTCTGGCGTGTTTGACTGTTTGCACATAAGCAAATAAATTCGGCACTGGGATTTTTCTAAGCGATCTCCACTTGTTAGCCTCATACGAATTACAAGTGCTTTTCTACCGGGAAACTAGTGGAGCATTGGGCGAAGAGCAACCAGATTTGCCATTTACACAATAAAACTTGGTGTGCTATCGTGCAAGTCGATCAGTAGAACTAAAATCTCAAGAAGGCGGGGGCCTATTTACTTGTATGTTGAATTTCGAGATGGAAGGCTGTACGTCAACGCTGATAATTTCTACATTTAACAATTATTTCATTCATGATGATCCCCTCGTACCTCGATTGCAATTTATGTGTTCGAGTGCTGTTAGCACGCATTGAAATGTATATTCAGATATCCCCGCGAACTAAACGATATGTACCAATTTTGACAACCGCAGTTGGCTACCAAACTGCTTTGATGTCGATATTTTGATTTGAAGATACAACAACCCCTGGGGAAGCTTAGCTGTTAGCCGTTGTGACAAACATTTCACTCCATGAGTCCGTGGTTTATGCCTTAAGTTCTTGTATTTCACCTAGATGTCCCTGATTCGAGCTGAAGTAATCCTATCACTCCAAGGAAATGAAAAATACGACGGAATATTATGTGGAGGGTTGTGTTGAAAGCAAGAAAACACGTAACAAATTTATTTGTCCTGAATACCACATGTTGAGGATTTATGCCAACTCTTGATTAATTATAACATGTTGCGGGATTAGAACAAGATGCGTGGATGATTAAATGTGCCCGAAATCGTAGATTGTTTTATGGCATTCGAACGAAAATCCATGGAAACCAATGCTGCTTGGAGGTGTAGCAGTTTCCATTGAAAAATTCATTCGTTCGGGATGTAGCCAAATGTATAATATAAAATTGCTTAGCCTTACTTCTAATAATTGTCCATGAACTTTAAGTTACAGGACCAATTTGATAGCTTCATTTCCGCATGTTTGTTCGCAAGTCAGCAAGATGGCTAACAATGCTATTTGTCCTAAATCAAATGCGCGGCTCGATGAGAGCTGCCACGCTGCAATTTGATTTCGAAACACAAATGCGGAAATGAAGAAAGCTTTCCTAATCCACCGAATGTAGGATATAAGAGGAAATTGACACTGCCTATAAAAGATGCATTCCTTTCATGAAACAAATTTGCAAAGAATAACGCTGTTAAAGTCGGTCAGTATCCTCTAGAAAAATAAATAAATAAACGTTTTATTCCTCAGCAGTGCGAGGCAAAGACCAATTGGATTGTCTTATCAACATGTACAACGTGATCGCATAATATAGTTAATTGTTTGTCTTTTGATCAAAGGTTCCCATATTTGTTTTTGAAATGATTAGCAGTCAATAGGTCAGTCACAATTTGATAGAAAATCTTGGCGAGTGACGACGATAGTACAGAGACATCAGCTTGGAAGGCGTAGTGCATTAACGAACCAGTGCGTCAAAGAAGAAAACAGAATTTGTTAAACGGATTGATAGGAGCAAGACTGTTCTCAAATATATACTCAAGAATGCAATTATATGTAGGTAATCTTATATTATTGAAACGAATAGAGGATATGGTGACTTTCATACGTATCCAGGACCTTTCTCATACAAGTCACCTAGAGTCACCGTTTGGCTTAGTGTTGACCAGATGTTTGCAACAGTCAGGTGAATATTAATCATGCGTCTGAATTGTGCATAGGTAGTGCAGTTTCTAACACTCGATGGAAGTTTGTTCCATATTAACACATATATTACAGAGAAAAATTTTGAGCGTAGCTTTGTGCGAGACTTTGGTATTTTCACTGTGCGCTCGCTGTTTCTTAGTTCATAGCGCATACGAGTCTGAAAGTCGAGTTGTGGCTGAGCAGTGAAGGTCAATCCGAATAGTAAACGGTATAAAAGGCACAGATTAAGTTTGAGTCTGCGTAGACATGGCGGCTCCAGATTTAGCGCCTCGCAACGCTCACGGAATTTCATAGTATTAGGCAGGTTCAGAAACCTTTTTGTGAATAATTGTTGAATGTTTTCTAGTGCTATAATATCCACTTTTCTCAGATTACTATGCACTATCGTACAGTACTCAAGTTTCGGCCTAACACATATTTTAAAGGCTTAAAGCCTGGAATCCCTCAAAATAAGAGTTCGACTTATGTAGGCGATCACTTTTCTGGCAGAAGCCTGCAAGTATATAACATGCTCTAAAAAGTTAACTGAGGCAGAATATCTTAGACCAAGGTCTCGGACTGCGCCACACACAGGAATAGGGGTATCGTTTAATGTAAGGATGTTCAGAGAAGGGTCACAGCCGTAGTACAATAGATTACTTTTGTCCGTAGCAAAGTGCAGCTTCCAGGAGTTACTCCAGAGCTCCAATGCGGACAAGTCAGACTGAATATAAGCTAAGTTAGGACCACATTGTCCAGGGGCGGAACAATACACAATTTTAACATCACCTGCGAAAAGGAACGGCTTTCCATACGAGATTTCGTCGAGGAGATCGTTGAAATAGATTAAGAATAAAAGCGGGCCTAGCACGCTACCTTGAATCACTCCACTAGAGATTGTAGTGGCTTCAGATGTATAGTTACCGATTTTGACTACTTGCTTTCTACCCTCGAGGTAGGAAGACAACCAGTCTAGAAGCGAATTTGTGATACCATAGGACATAAGCTTCAGCAGCAATAAATTGTGTGGGACACGGTCAAAAGCCTTTTGGATATCAAGAAATATTACGATGATAGCACTTCCGGCGTCTCTTGCTCTAGTCACATAATCAAGGTAATCTAACTGGCAGGTAGTGCACGACCTACCTTTCGAAAAACCGTGTTGATGTTTACTGAGTAGGCTCATAGAACTCAAATATTCTATTATGAGTTCTTTAACTATCCTCTCCATGATTCTGGAAATAATAGATGTGTGGTGGATTGGGCGGTAATTTTTTACATCTTGCATAGATCCGCTTTTGTGCCTTGGTATTATAGTTGATTGTTTCCAGTGTATAGGATACTCCCCATTGAGCATGAAAAGTGTAAATACATTAAGCAAAAACAGGGGGATGTCTGGACCTCCATGCTTTACTAGTATTGGAGGGATGTTGTCAGGGCCTGGTGAGCATGATGGCCGAACTAATCTGAGTTGGCGACATATGTCACTAAGTGTAAATTCAACAGTTTGGAGTGTATAACTCCCTCTGTGTATCAGCTTGTGCTGAGGATCTTCTTTCGCATTAGCGCCATAAGTAGACATGAGGTAGTCATTGAAGATCGAACATATGATTGCACCGTCGGTTATGGCAGTTCCATCAGAGTTTACAATGGTGTTAAAACAACTTGATTTTCTATTCTGCCTACGGTCCAAAAGTTTTGAGATGCAGCCTACCACATTTGCGCCCTTCAGTGCCATTACTTCCTCAGAGCATAGCATTTTGTGGTGGTCTTGGTATAACGCTGTAAGCAATCTGGTGTGGAGCATCAGCAGAGTAAAATCGTTAGCTTTCCTAAATTTTTTCTTTATTTTATAAAGTTTAGTGGCTACCTTTTTGAGATGCCTGCAGGAGCAGCAGTCCTTTTCAACTTCTTAGTACGTTCTGGAGCCACAGCTTCAACACAAAGCTGAATGCGGTGGTAGAATTCATTACAGGCAATTTGTACATTCTGTGCTAAGAAGAATGGATCCCAATATGAAGACCTTATAAGATCCGAGAAAGTTGACCAATTCACAGAAGAGAATGGGCGATAATTTATCACTGATTCTGTCGGTTTAGAAAGAATTTGGAAAGAACAACCAACAATGTTATGACCACTACCCGGCAACTTGTCACTGATGTATGTGGACACATGCAAAACACCCCATCGTAAATATTAGATCAAGTGTGTTTCCAAGCCGTGTAGGTTCTGTGACGTGCTGTACCCATCCCAGTCGATCAAGAGTTGACATAAAAGGATTGTGTTTTTGTGGTTTATTGTTAAGGGACCATGGGATATGAATCTCATATTCAGTGGATTGACGTAGGTGACTTCATCTTGAAGCGACATACACAGGGATATTATGTGATTCCCGTGGAAGACAAGGTGGTGGACTTTTAGGTAGACGTTGTTTGGTCACAATTATATACCTACGGTTTTTCTTGTAGCATAAACTGCGCTGATAACACTTATGGTGTTGAAACTAATGCAGCTACTAGTGCAAATATAGGTCATAGGATCAAACTTTAACCAAATTATTTCGGAATTTACCAGCCAGGTGGATTATTTGTTTGTATTGATTGCAATATATGGCGCATACACTGCTAGAATATGGGTAACGGATAAAGTACGCGGTTAACTTGGATAAGTCCAGTAATGCGTCCATTTATGAAAAGGGAGGGCGAACTTTCTTTGTTGAGTTTAAACGACACCTCCTTTAAAGGTGCAAATGTATGAAATCATAAGGCCTAGGTGCTGAATTCAATTACGAAGTTCTACGATCTTTGCACTAGGACTTAGGGTGCCAATTTCGTAATAAATGATGCTGCAGTTGACGTACTCTTAAGAAACTTCGCTGTGTCTGATGGCACCTGCAATTTATAAGGCTGATCGCAAGTTCCATGATAATTATTGAAAAGTGCTTGTTGGAAAGACGACCGAATAAATATAGGTTGCTCAGATTCGTGTTTTGCGTAATTTCAGAAAACGAGGATTCTATTTACCGAAATCAGACCCGTTAACTACAGGGTAATGTTGACCATGTAGCCTTCGTTACAGTTTATATCAGGGTCAACGAAAATCGCTTTCCATGGAAGGAAATTCCGCGTTAATGTTAATTGGTGTCTGGTAATGTTCTGTTTGCCAAACAGAGGAGGATAACACAGGTAGTCTCTTTATCGAGTATAAGGCAACACCGTATCACAATAGTAGTGGGAAACACACCTTGGTTGTCAAAAGTACCGTCTACAAGTGCAATTGAAGAAAGAACTTAGGAATAAACCCTATCAACTATATTTATAAGCAGAAGGCGACAGTGCATTTTCTTCACCATCTCCTTCAGATACCTCGTCTAAATCTATGGCTCAGTTAGTACACACAGCTGAGTCAGTGATTTAGCGATAAGAGTAAAACGGCTATTAGGCAAGTGGAAATCAATCCAATCCAATCATATTTTGTTCGCAACCAGACATTTACCAATCTTGTTGACCACACCTACTACAACAGGACAGTGCAATGAAATCTTTCCGTACGTTTATCAAAGTCGAACCATTGCGATGGAATGTTAAATGTCTGATGAAATAGACACATCACTGATATGTCCTGAGCTGGTAAATCACATAAATTTATTGAATAGGCAAAACAGGAGACAGATGAACTACAGTGTGGCAAGCGTGAAGTTATAATCCACTCTGCAAATGGGGTCGGCTATTTCTCAGATCAAGTCGAATTAAAGCCAGCTTTTGATTTCTGTAGTGGATAGAAAGAACAAATTTGATGTTTACACATAAATGCACCGGAATCGTATTCCGCTTTTAAGAAGATATGAGCTATATTTTTGTGTCCGATTCTAGCTGTCGGAAACAACGGCTTTGGTGTGGTGTACGAACTCTATAGGTGGCATAGTGGGGCATTGCTGCGCACCATAAATATACCGCTGAAAAAAATCGCATACTTCTATGAATAACAAACACAAATCCTAATATTTAAATCGCCTTTACCTCGTTAACTTGCAAAATAAATTTACAAACTGTAACTGTTTGGTTGCAAACTAGCAGGACAGATAACGGAATTCTGAAGACAGAACCGTGCTAAAAGTCTTTGGATGATCTTTTTAATTATTCGCTGTATGACTGGATTGCGACGCGCAATGTCAGTGTAGACCGCAACACACATTGAAGGAAACGTTGGCCAATTCATTTATTAGGACCGTAGCCATGGCCTTGAGATTTGGTTGTAGCCCGCCTGGAAACGTCATAATACAACGCGTTCCGACCTCGTTTGAATTCATCTGGTGAAGTTGGCAAGCCTTGGAATGTTCTAGTGATAGAACAAACCAAGCTAAAACTTCGATGGGAATCGCGGTGCACACAAAAATTTTCGTTGCTATTCAAGCAAACAACGTGTACAACTAAAAGACCTAACAACTAGCTATTTCTCTTTGTGCCAAACGTTGTTTTTGACCTGGTGTCTATAAGGTAGAGGTCACAACTAATATCCCGATGTTCCCGGATGCAATGTCTGAAGAGATCGAAGTGCATTGTAGTATGCAGTGTTTTCGAACAGACAAAACCCAAGTTCCATTTGCTAAAATAGTCATGATGCATCGTGAGTGTATTGTACGTTTAGTCTCATATAGGTAAAGTCAGGCTTGCAGGTAATGGACGTAATAAAATGTGCGGTTTGGACCAAGGGCTGCAACTTAAGCCTGTGTCGATCAGACCAAGTCCTGTCTGAGTTAGGTGCAGATTCCCGATGAATGGCTCTTACTCATATACATATATATATATGTATAATTACAAACATGAATTGGCGGCGTGCGTATCCGAATTTGACTGTGACTTCCATGGGGAGAGCCACAGGAAGCTTGCGCCTACACGGGAAACATAGGTGGCTTGCGCTGCACCGCGAATGCCTCCAACCACAAACGTCATATCCGGTGTGAACTTGAAGGAATGAGACAAGTAAGCATGCGAATGGCAGCTACCTTACATCGACGGAGCCGGCTTACACACCTTCATCAAGCAGAACAGAAGCATTCCGGCTTAATTTAGAAATCACGAACACCAGAAGTACACAAGAAAGTGGCTGGGCCATAGCCCAGCGCGCTATTTGATCCTAACCCCGTCAAGAAGACAGTGCACTCCGTCCCCTCCAGCAACGATCAAATATCTGCTGAATCTAGCAATCGAGGTGCAGCGTATTAGAGAGTTAGACACCATGTCATCACTCACAACAGCCGCAGCCACACCGGAGAGCTCAATCAACATCGAACTTCTGAAACGCCAGCATACTCACCACGCTGGCAAACGTGCCACACCCGCCACTTTATTGCTCTGGATTATTGGGCTGCATGAGAGCCTACGCATCGTGTTTCTCTTCCGCGTGCAATAGTGCCTTCTCCAGCAGTGGGCAACCGCCCTCTTGTTGTGGCCACGGAATGGGCTCCCATCAACTTCGTCTTTCATTCGCAGCAACTTGTTTATATATATATATATATATATATATATATATATATATATAATGTCGACATCGTTTACTTTAAATTGTTCAGCACTCTCTCTCTACGCCGCACATGCTACAGTGGTCTCTTTCATATGCTTAGTCTTGACATATCCTCGATCCACGCAGTGTTAGGCATGAGGTGTTCACAATAGCGGAGAATGGTGCAGAATTACTACGACGCTCAAACTCAGTGTTCCATGCATCCTGACGGATGAATGTTTCGAAATGAATGTAGGCCAACTTGCGTGCATCCAAAAGAATGCCAGTGGTGAGCCAGCCGGAACGGAGGTAATATTCGAGATTGCCGGTAAATCGTCGGTTATTACGCACTTACTATTCGACAAGCAAATGCTTGTAACATGCAAAGTTTGGCTGTTATTCATACTTACCAATGGAAGTGTTACACTTTCATCTTATTAGGGTTCTTGAGGATAAATATTCTTCCGTTGGAATCGTGAGGTATGCGCGACTATGAGCCCACCTGATTCCAGTGCATTGGTGCGGACATTCCGCAGTTGTTAAGACTCAGACTGACTACAGCCTCAATAGTCAGAAGATGAATACAAGATATCATGCGCTGTAAGGGTTTGTCTCCTTGGGTGCCAGTATCCACACAGGGACCGGAGCTCAAAAGCATGGGAACACGTTCGTTCTTCTAGTATGATAGCGCTTCACAATTTCACTCACAGGGGCTTCACAATCCACGCAGACCTACTGTCCGACCAGAGTGCCACTCGTTCTGCAAGTGACTTCGAATTATCTTCAAACGGTTATGAACGTTGCTATTTCTGAATGTCAGCAACATATAGGCCGTCCATTTAGCCCTCCTCTGTATGCCCAGTTGAAAGGCCACAAAACGCGCGCTTGTGTGCAAGTGTCTCTGTGTGTGACGGAATCAATGGGACACTAATGAATCAAATGCTTTGGTCGCCTATCCTCAAGAATTCTCATCTTAGAGGCCAGCGGTAATGGTGACGCAGCTTGCGTGAACGGGTCGCGTTAACTCCTGGCAACCAAGCGCTTGCTGCTTACAATATTCCACATTTGTTCGTACATTCCAATGAACAACTGGGTGTAGTGATCAACAATTATCCCTGGAGCCAAGTACTCTACAACCCTTCTTCGCATTCGAATGCAGTTTGGAAATTCGGTGTTCAAGACCCAACAAACTTTGTTACAATTGTCCAAACCTTGGCTCGTCCAAGTAAGCTGGATAATCTCAGCAAGTCACTGGCTAGCGATTAACATGCTGATGTTGATATTACATATTCTGTTGCACATACTAGTCACGAGAATGAGCGTAGCTAAATTTCCCACTGTACATTGCTCTC
>OX104067.1:110817666-110876965 GCA_944474145.2 Dicrocoelium dendriticum
ACCCGTGATGTGACTTGCAATGAAAACATCGAACACTGCATAGTTAATCACATCGGGGTAGACAAATGATGGGTATCAAGAGTCGCGGCAATGGCGCAGATAGCGTGCTTAGCTGAAGCTATGATATTCCCATGCAGCCTACGTTTCACATCGTAAATTTACCGCTTACAATTTACTACCAATCCGTCATCATACATCACGGTTGCAGCTATTTTTTGCAACAAATCAATTGTTTCTGTACGTGGATTTATTCTCCAAATTAATATTACTTTAAACACTATCGTACCACCACAGTTGGACAAACCTACTTTTAAGTCAATCTAAATGATTGACCATTATAATTCAAACTGTAGTAGGCACGTTTGCTCTTCCGCACCTTATCTCAATAATAGCTGACTTGTCCTAAATTCAGTGAGAGCAATGTACAGTGGGAAATTTAGCTACGCTCATTCTCGTGACTAGTATGTGCAACAGAATATGTAATAGCAACATCAGCATGTTAATCGCTAGCCAGTGACTTGCTGAGAGTATCCAGCTTACTTGGACGAGCCAAGGTTTGGACAATTGTAACAAAGTTTGTTGGGTCTTGAACACCGAATTTCCAAACTGCATTCGAATGCGAAGAAGGGTTGTAGAGTACTTGGCTCCAGGGATAATTGTTGATCACTACACCCAGTTGTTCATTGGAATGTACGAACAAATGTGGAATATTGTAAGCAGCAAGCGCTTGGTTGCCAGGAGTTAACGCGACCCGTTCACGCAAGCTGCGTCACCATTACCGCTGGCCTCTAAGATGAGAATTCTTGAGGATAAGCGACCAATGCATTTGATTCATTAGTGTCCCATTGATTCCGTCACACACAGAGACACTTGCACACAATCGCGCGTTTTGTGGCCTTTCAACTGGGCATACAGAGGAGGGCTAAATGGACGGCTTATATGTTGCTGACATTCAGAAATAGCAACGTTCATAACCGTCTGAAGATAATTCGAAGTCACTTGCAGAACGAGTGGCGCTCTGGTCGGACAGTAGGTCTGCGTGGATTGTGAAGCCCCTGTGAGTGAAATTGTGAAGCGCTATCATACTAGAAGAACGAACGTGTTCTCATGCTTTTGAGCTCCGGTCCCTGTGTGGATACTGGCACCTAAGGAGACAAACCCTTACAGCGCATGATAACCTGTATTCATGCCTCTGGTTATTGAGGCTGTAGTCAGTCTGAGTCTTAACAACTGCGGAATGTCCGCGCCAATGCACTGGAAACAGGTGGGCTCACAGTTGCGCATACATCACGATCCCAACGGAAGAACATTTATCCCCAAGAACCCTAATAAGATGATAGTGTAACACTTCCATTGGTAAGTATGAATAACAGCCAAACTTTGCACGTTACAAGCATTTGCTTGTCGAATAGTAAGTGCGTAATAACCGACGATTTACCGGCAATCTCGAATATTACCTCTGTTCCGGCTGGCTCACCACTGGCATTCTTTTGGATGCACGCAAGTTGGCATACATTCATTTCGATACATTCATCCGTCAGGATGCATGGAACACTGAGTTTGAGCGTCGTAGTAATTCTGCACCATTCTCGGCCATTGTGAGCACCTCATGCCTAACACTGCGTGGATCAAGGGTATGTCAAGACTAAGCATACGAAAGAGATCACAGTAGCATGTGCGGCGTAGACAGAGAGTGCTGAACAATTTAAAGTAAACGATATCGACATTATATATTTATGTGTATATATATATATACATAAATATATATATATATATATATACACAAGTTGCTGCGAATGAAAGACGAAGTTAATGGGAACCCATTCCGTGGCCACAACAAAAGGGCGGTAGCCCACTGCTGGAGAAGGCACTATTGCACGCGGAAGAGAAACACGATGCGTAGGCTCTCATGCCACTCAATAATCCAGAGCAATAAAGTGGCGGGTGTGGCACGTTTGCCAGCGTGGTGAGTATGCTGGCGTTTCAGAAGTTCGATGTTGATTGAGCTCTCTGTTGTGGCTGCGGCTGTTGTGAGTGATGACATGGTGTCTGACTCTCTAATACGCTGCACCTCGATTGCTAGATTCAGCAGATATTTGATCGTTGCTGGAGGGGACGGAGTGCACTGTCTTCTTGACGGGGTTAGGATCAAATAGCGCGCTGGGCTATGGCCCAGCCACTTTCTTGTGTACTTCTGGTGTTCGTGATTTCCAAATTAAGCCGGAATGCTTCTGTTCTGCTTGATGAAGGTGTGTAAGCCGGCTCCGTCGATGTAAGGTAGCTGCCATTCGCATGCTTACTTGTCTCGTTCCTTCAAGTTCACACCGGATATGACGTTTGTGGTTGGAGGCATTCGCGGTGCAGCGCAAGCCACCTATGTTTCCCGTGTAGGCGCAAACTTCCTGTGGCTCTCCCCATGGAAGTCACAGTCAAATTCGGATACGCACGCCGCCAATTCATGTTTGTAAATATACATATGTATACATATATATATATATATCTGTATATGAGTAAGAGCCATTCATCGGGAATCTGCACCTAACTCAGACAGGACTTGGTCTGATCGACACAGGCTTAAGTTGCAGCCCTTGGTCCAAACCGCACATTTTATTACGTCCATTACCTGCAAGCCTGACTTTACCTATATGAGACTAAACGTACAATACACTCACGATGCATCATGACTATTTTAGCAAATGGAACTTGGGTGTTGTCTGATCGAAAACACTGCATACTACAACGCGCTTCGATCTCTTCAGACCTTGCATCCGGGAACATCGGGATATTAGTTGTGACCTCTACCCTATAGACACCGGGTCAAAAACAACCTTTGGCACAAAGAGAAATAGCTAGTTGTTAGGTCTTTTAGTTGTACACGTTGTGTGCTTGAATAGCAACGAAACTTTTTGTGTGCACCGCGATTCCCATCGAAGTGTAGCTTGGTTTGTTCTATCACTAGAACATTCCAAGGCTTGCCAAATACATCAGATGAATTCAAACGAGGTCGGAACGCGTTGTATTATGACGTTTCCAGGAGGGCTACAACCAAATCTCAAGGCCATGGCTACGGTCCTAATAAATGAATTGGCCAACGTTTTCTTCAATGTGTGTTGCGCTCTCAATATCTTGAAACATATTTGGAACCGATCGGGAAGTCATCATTTCAGAAAACTTGGTAAACGACCGGTTAATGTATTTATGATGACACACAACGTTTCGCATTTGACACAAATGCTTCATCAGGCGAAGTGAATTACCTAAACAATGTTAGATAATTCACTTCGCCTGATGAAGCATTTGTGTCAAATGCGAAACGTTGTGTGTCATCATAAATACATTAACCGGTCGTTTACCAAGTTTTCTGAAATGTGTTGCGGTCTACACTGACATTGCGCGTCGCAATCCAGTCCCACAGCGAATAATTAAAAAGATCATCCAAAGACTTTTAGCACGGTTCTGTCTTCAGAATTCCGTTACCTATTTTGCTAGTTTGAAACCATTTTAGTTACAGTTTGTAAATTTACTTTGCAAGTTAACGAGGTAAAGGTGATTTAAATATTAGGATTTTTGTTTGTTATTCATAGAAATATGCGATTTTTTTCAGCGGTATATTTATGGTGCGCAGCAATGTCTTACGTTGCCAGTTATAGAGTTCGTACACCACACCAAAGCCATTGCTTCGGACAGCTCGAATCGGACACAAAAATATAGTTCATATCTTCTTAAAAGCGGAATACGATTCCGGTGCATTTATGTGTAAACATCAAATTTGTTCTTTCCATCCACTACAGAAATCAAAAGCTGGCTTTAATTCGACTTGATCTGAGTAATAGCCGACCCTATTTGCAGAGTGGATTATAACTTCACGCTTGCCACACTGTAGTTCATCTGTCTCCTGTTTTGCCTATTCAATAAATTTATGTGATTTACCAGCTCAGGACATATCAGTGATGTGTCTATTTCATCAGACATTTAACATTCCATCGCAATGGTTCGACTTTGATAAACGTACGGAAAGATTTCATTGCACTGTCCTGTTGTAGTAGGTGTGGTCAACAAGATTGGTAAATGTCTGGTTGCGAACAAAATATGATTGGATTGGATTGATTTCCACTTGCCTAATAGCCGTTTTACTCTTATCGCTAAATCACTGACTCAGCTCTGTGTACTAACTGAGCCATAGATTTAGACGAGGTATCTGAAGGAGATGGTCAAGAAAATGCACTGTCCCCTTCTGCTTATCAATGTACTTGATAGGGCTTATTCCTAAGTTCTTTCTTCAATTGCACTTGTAGACGGTACGTTTGACAACCAAGGTGTGTTTCCCACTACTATTGTGATACGGTGTTGCCTTATACTCGATAAAGAGACTACCTGTGTTATCCTCCTCTGTTTGGCAAACAGAACATTACCAGACACCAATTAACATTAACGCGGAATTTCCTTCCATGGAAAGCGATTTTCGTTGACCCTGATATAAACTGTAACGAAGGCTACATGGTCAACATTACCCTGTAGTTAACGGGTCTGATTTCGGTAAATAGAATCCTCGTTTTCTGAAATTACGCAAAACACGAGTCTGAGCAACCTATATTTATTCGGTCGTCTTTCCAACAAGCACTTTTCAATAATTATTATGGAACTTGCGATCAGCCTTATAAATTGCAGGTGCCATCAGACACAGAGAAGTTTCTTAAGAGTACGTCAACTGCAGCATCATTTATTACGAAATTGGCACTCTAAGTCCTAGTGCAAAGATCGTAGAACTTCGTACTTGAATTCAGCACCTAGGCTCTATGATTTCATAAATTTGCACGTTTAAAGGAGGTGTCGTTTAAACTCAACAAAGAAAGTTCGCCCTCACTTTTCATAAATGGGCGCATTACTAGACTTATCCAAGTTAACCGCGTACTTTGTCCGTTACCCATATTCTAGCAGTGTATGCGCCATATATTGCAATCAATACAAACAAATAATCCACCTGGCTGGTAAATTCCGAAATAATTGGGTTAAAGTTTGATCCTATGACCTATCTTTGCACTAGTAGCTGCATTAGTTTTAACACCATAAGTGTTATCAGCGCAGTTTATGCTACAATAAAAACCGTAGGTATATAATTGTGACGAAACAACGTCTACCTAAAAGTCCATCAATGAAGCTCAAAATGCGTAGTGCAGCGCAGTGTTTTAAAGCGGAAAACAACCAAAATCATAAAATTTAATTTCCGTCTATTTGATGGAATTGGCCGAAGACCGCTTTAATGCGAAGCAGGTCCACATTGATATTTCGCGTTGCAATAAAAACGCACAACAGTGAGTTCAAAATAACTCTCTAAGCAGTCATTCATACTGTGAAAACCCTTGTTGGTCGTGTCCCGATGGCTAAAGGAGCAAAGTTATCAACTATAATTTGTGTAGTCTCCCTTTTGGGGTGTGATATTTTCACATGATGAGTTTAAGCAAGGTGGGAACCCGTAGTAGAACGCAGTGAATTTGGGCAGGGAGAACCAAAATTCCATATGTTCAGCTACAGTCCCATTGACCTCCTTGGCCCAAGATGGCTTTACTTCGAATCACGGTCCACCTCGAGGTTGAACTTCACATTCCAAGCACACAAACGATGTCTCGAAACATCAGCATCAGGTCAGCATCAATTGTGCCAAGCAATGTCTGTCATGGCCGATCGGCCAAAGTTTTATTGGTCCCAATTAACTAACAAGACTGAAATCCATGGTCGAGTGCGGTGTTTGCGGTAACGCAATGTACACATTCTATGCGCTTACTGCGTGTTCCTATTGATTGATTTGCTTTTGAAGTGTTTTGACCATTTTATACTATTTGGTTATATATGGTTTGTAGAATATCCCCTTGGTACTCTGACTTAACTAAGCTTCCTTATTGCCTACGTGCCTCAATTCAACTGGAAATCAATCGCCAAGTCGTTTGCACACCGATGACGCTAACTACAGTAATTCTTATCTCGTGAAAACTAAACTACTTCATTTCTAAGATGCAGAACACGTAAATCCATGTCCTTGATAGACTGCGAGTGCAGGGCTCACAAGGACTAGCCAAATGCTGTAATTTGGACGGCATACGTGGTACAGCATAACTGTTTTGGGAAATGCATTCGGTTGGACTACTTGAAACCTCCGCAAGTACTGAAGAGGAGGTACTGCACAAATTATTGCGCATAATGTGTATAAGGGATCTTCGACAGTTGCATTGCGATTATATTGCTCCGCGAGGTAACAAATCATAATTTTCTCCCCGTTTCTATTGCCTCAGCGTTGGGTTTATCCAATCTCCCTTTTACTACCGACGCGTTGTGTAAGAAGTTTTTAACACAGCGCCATAAGAGTTCTGCTGGATTGACAACATGCGACCAAATGCTCTGCACCCGGCAGTCATTTTTCTAGCAGAGCTACTACCGTTTTCCATCTGCGCTGTCTAAAGAAGTAGACAACTGCATTAGTATGGAAACAAGATGTCAGCACACCTATTCACAAGACAGGTAATCTCAATAAACATTCCAATCAATACCACATATCTCTCAATACTGTTCCTGCCATATTTATAGGATAAGTCGTGGTAGAAATACTGCTACAGTATCTAAGAAAACACCGAGTAGCTCCAGAAT
Source organism: Dicrocoelium dendriticum (assembly GCA_944474145.2). Classification (NCBI taxonomy): domain Eukaryota; kingdom Metazoa; phylum Platyhelminthes; class Trematoda; order Plagiorchiida; family Dicrocoeliidae; genus Dicrocoelium; species Dicrocoelium dendriticum. The sequence goes on from OX104067.1 coordinate 110,824,306, forward strand.
AATATGGCTTCCGCTCAATTCGCCTGGGTACAACTAACCCACAAATCGTAAGCAGCATTCGAGCTGAAGCGATTGATTGTGAAGTGGAAGATGTCACCTACCAAAATCCCAAAAGTATTTGAATGACGTCGCTAACGATTTGCGCACTGGGTTTTACCACAAGAACGATGCCACGTAGCATGGTGGTAAAACCTTTGTAAACCAGATTTTTATGATTGAAGAACACATGAATAACTAAATAAATCGCGTTTTCTTTCGCAGTCTGTAGAATTTTGACAATGGTGACTGAAACGTAAGTTGCATAGGGTTGTCTTCTGCTTACGCGTCGGTTGAATGTGAAAGTGCTGAATCACTAAACTAGGGAATAAAGAGCGCAAAAATAACTCGCAAGAAAGCTAAACAAATAGCGAAAACAGTCAGGGCAAAAACGCCTAGACGTTGTCAACAATACGCACGCCCATTAGCTGCCGGTACTAAATTCTTAGAAAGAAAACATTGTCAAACGACACAGATGAATCAGGAGACGCTATGGTAAGAACTTTACCGCAAAAATGGGTTTTTGAATCCAGCTAATTGAGAAATCCAGTGGTCATTCATCTGTCAAAGCCAGGAATGCCCGACGGTGCTTAACCATGTCAAGACCATAACATTGGTACATCAAATATGTTCTTACATTGCGAACGTGCAGCAAGCGATGCTACAATGAAAGTCAGTCGACTGAAGCGCGACAGTCAAATCACCAAACTTAAATTCTGTAATTTTTCCTCAGAGCTGAAATCTCTAAGGCAATTGGGCAGAACCGCATTTGTGTAGCAAACATTTTCCAAGTCACCAAGCTATTGCAGCAACAACCAGACCTTCTAGGCATCATTCTGGTCAGATAACTCTACAGGGAAATGGTCTCCATATTTCTGAAATCACGTTGCTAACGTCAAGCGAGACAGTCCATCAAAACTAAACTCGTAATTCGTGCCGCATTAGCGTCTACACAACGGCTTGCAACTAGTCTACCAGACACTATTTAAATCTTAAAGTTGTTTCAGTAGTTCAATCAACCGGTTGCGTGACGTTTGAAGCTGCATCTGCTGCTCTTTGAGAAGGGTCCGCATCAGTTCAAATGAAATGACCTTGGTGCTTCAAGCCATCCGTCATAAGGAACTTTTGCCTCGCCGCTACCTGCTATAACTCACGTCAGAGAACAAAGCGCCAAGGCAAATATGGACAAGGTCACTTTCATCAGAACATGACATATATAGAAGATTAGCAGCCGCCTAGACGAACCAAGACACTGAGGAACCCGGAGAGGGACAGCCAACATTATGACGGTCACGTTGTGCACCAATGCAATGCACTTAACGAAGGGTGATTAATAGTGTCAATAACAAGGGACAATATAGTGGTGCAACTAATAAACGGAAACCATCAACTATCCATAAGACTGCAGCAATGATGCATTAAAATAAACTTACGGTAGGCAGCCTTACACAAGTAAGCTCACGGTAATGAACTGGTACGAAGAGTGCATCTTCTGTAAGCGTTTTCCTTTACCTCAACCTTAACCAACAAGCTGCTTGTCATTCATGGTTTATTAGGGGCCATCGCGAACTACAATGAAACTGTATTCAACCGCTGTCGTTGCAAGTTATTTTACTTTCCTAAATAAGAGAATATATAAAATGATCATGTTCAACTTCCAAGATCAGTACAAACAGTTAGCTATCCTTGCATCACTTGGTACTGGCTAAGCATAAAATTATCTACTTATGAAGTTTGTAGAACTTTCTATTGCAGAGGTCGTTTGCGGGTCTTGAAGGATGTTTAGAACAATTGCCCACGTTTCACTTCTAATGTTATAGCCATCTAAACATATATATCCATTAGTGTTTCCCCGCTGAGGTTACCATCTTGTTTGGATATAGATACAATCTGAAGAATGCGAAGTGACACGTGAAAATTCTTTCGTTGCACGAGTTATGGAAATTCAGAATAAGCAACATTTTAAAATAGAGTTATATTTTTTACGTATGTAAAAACAATTGTGTTTAAAAATCTGCCTACGAATTTTTACCCCGTTCTGTCGCCTAAATTCACAATTGCAAAACTCTGCATTTTGTGGTTCTACACTGCGTCACGCTGTACCATTCTTTTCGGATTCCCGCGACACGCTATCACCTTGCAGCATCAAAGTTTATAATTTGAATCAATACTATATTGGTACTTACGAAAATGATATGCTGTGCACCAAGAGAGGAAGTCAAGAAAGAATCCGTTCTCGTGAACGTGATAGCGGTAAAACGTTTAAGGATTGTTGGCAAAGATTGTGCAACTAACCTACTGTTTCTATCGTCTTCTGCAAGGCCGGACGTATCACAGTAATGTGGTATCTAACTAGGTAGCGCGGTAGTTTGAACTACCAGCTGAATTGGCATGCAAACATTTACTTACGGACAAATCACATCGGTGAATATCATTAATGGATCTTCAATGTGAGTTTAGTTAAACATGCACATTTCATGTTGATGACCTAGTCTCACAGCAACTACTATCAATTTCAAATATGTCGTACCTACCGAAACTACCTTTGTAATTAAACACATGAGAAAATGTACTCGACGCTGCCAAGACCTTGCTACTTTTATCGCGTTCATTTCTCAGTTTAAGATCGCCATGCACTCTACGCCCAACTTGCAACCAGCGATTTCCTGCGTAAACTTAAAGTATACGGAAAAGGAAACGAGCCGCATACTCTTAGAGATTTAATGGCAAAGCGTGTATATAAAGTGAAAATTGAAAACATTGATGCGGTAATTCAATTTCTGGAACTGCTTTTTAAGTTTTCTACTAGAGAATTATTCCCACGTTTTAATGTGCTTCACACGGTTTTACGTTCCATGAGTACAGGAGCCCTTGAAAAAATATCCTTGTTCACCTATAGCAGCTAGTGTTTGGTGCAAACTGTTTCTGTTGAAAATTCAATGACAGGTCTATACGCTTATCTGCCGTGTATAGTAGTGTTTGCCCATGCATCATCGAGATGAACACGTTGCATTACCAGCATACACCACTCGATGATATATAGTGTCCATATATATCACCAAATGAGGCGATGGAACTGCAATACTAGCATTCTTCTTTTCAAGATTTCTCTGTGCAGCAATGCGTATGATTATGGGCGTTATATTTGTGGTCCACGACTGTTCGCTGCGTCGCTGTGTTTCACCACTCACTTCCATTTAATCCCCGTGACTAAAGTTTTCCAATTATGCATGGGCGAATGTAGACCAATCGTTCTTCACTTCACCAGCATACCTTCACCAGTATCCTACTTTATCAGCAACGCAATAGACCTGTAAAACCTTTACCATGTGGACCTAATTGGTCGAGTTTTGACACAGAATTCCAAAGTTTACCTTCTCGGTACTCACCTGCAGCATTCAACTCCTTCGACTAACAATAAACCTACTGACACACCTCTCTAGTCGTCCGAACAGATCACATCCCCACTACCACAACCCATTACCCCAGACGCCTTTTACTCATTCCACATGATCTGGTATCCCAACGATACGGACTGTTGTCCACATCGAAACTACAGCCCTCTTCGGTTCCTGCTTCTGAGCACAGCCAGTTGACGACTGATCGGCGCGAACCCATTGATTACGAGTCGATCGATGGCAAGGGCGCGAGACGAAGTCACTGTAATACTCACTGTTTCCAGCCTGTCTGAGGCTCGAAAGCTGGAGTTGATACGACTTCACTGCTTGGCTGTAACCGTTGTTAGACGTGCTCGGACACAACACTATAACGGATACTTCGTGGTCTTTCCATCGCTACTGCGATTACACACACTGTGATCGATTTACCCACAATCTATACATTCATACTTTAATGCACCTAAAGCACAAGCACAGGATAACTATTTCACAAATTTCCTTTTCTGTGTGAGACAACTGGCATTGAAGCAGACTACCATATATTTCGAGAATCATATCTGAGGACTGTCTGTAGCACCTCAATGTTATGAGGACACTTTAATTAGTCTAGTGTTGGAGCGGGTGTTTGGATGAAAAATGAACAATGATTTATGATGAGTAAAACAGCAGGTGCTTGACATGTCCCGTAGGGTGGTTAGAGTGAGAAAATATGGATCAATGGATAACGGAATCGTCGGTTCAGTCGATTATAGATTTATCTGCACTGCCGTATAAAGGGAGTTTGAAGTTAGTATGTGTGTACATGAAGCAATAAGGGGAGTGATTATTGATCACGGAACAAGCGAGAAAAAGTAAAAATTAGCAAGGACAATGCTTACTCGTGTGCAGCTATCTCGGGTCGACGGGATATAGAAATCCAGTTTTTACAGTAGCAGCGTTTATCAAATTATGTGCAAGGGGTTTGGAACGACTCATTCTCGAGTAGGGTTATGGCACCGTCCACAGTCTATTATGCATTAGTGAAAGCATCTGGTGGTCATGGGCTAAAGCACGTAGTGTAAAGGTGGCCGAGTACCGTCAAGGTGCTTTTTGCTAACGGATATGATGGGAGCAGTAATTACATGTTCCGGGAGGGCTTCCCAAGGCAATGACACTCGAAGGGAGAAACAATTTCGCCGACGTTCAAGATGGCTGTACTGCGTCACCAGCTTTAACTGATGACCTCTTAGCGGGGTGTTTTGACTGAGCATCTGAAGGGAATGGATGGGTGGTTGAGGTTCCTCAGGATCTGGTACACCATTATGGGATCGCTCCTTAGACGCCGATAAGGTCCACTGTATATTATGTGGGTCTTCAGCCTGCGTTTATAAGGGAGGCTGGTCAAACCTGTGACGCTCTTCGTTGCCCTACGTTGCACAGTAACGAGCGCACTGAGATGGTGCTTGAGCCATGGTTGCCACGCTTGAATATCGTATTCCGCTTGCGGTCTCACGTAAGCAATAAGCATTTTTGGAAAGACTGAAGGGTCAAACTTCCCGAAAGCTGTGCGAATAAGGCAGAGGTACTGGTTTGCTTTCTTAGATGCCTTTTCAGTCTGCCTCAAACAACCGTGATCATCTTGAACTAGCACGCCGAGGTCGAAAGCGTGAGAACCCCGCTGTAACATTTGTGGTCCTCGGCTGTACTTATGCATACTCTTGTGCCATATGCTAAGAGCTTTGCACTTGCTGACGTTAACATACAGCTTGTTCCGATGAACCATGTGTACGCTTTGTCCAGGTCCTCCTGTAACTCTGTGTGAATTTTCACTGCATCTATAGTACGCCAAATATTTGGATCATAAACAAATGGCAGACAGTTAGAAGATAGCACACTCTCGAGCCCATTTATGAAAACCATGAACAGGCTGGGTCCAAGTGCCGAGCCCTGAGGTACGCCGCATTGAACAACGATGGATTCCGACAGGTTGCTTCGAACCCTCACATTCAGGTGGCATTGTATGAGAAAGTGTCTTATCCAGCACAGAACAGGATCGTCCATTCCATATTTCTAAAGTTTGTGGGGTAGAATGCGATGGCCTAGACAGTCGAATGCCTTTGAGAAATCCAGGTAGGCCGCCTCGACTCCTACACCAGCGTCCACAGATTCCGTCCAGCTTGAACGAGCAATCAACAGATTAGTGGTACAGAAGCGATTTTGGCGAAACCCGTGCTGCTCCTGAACGAGTGGTTTGTTGTTCTCCAGGTACCCCATCAAATCTTCAGCTACAATGGACTCCATAATCCTGGAGATCACAGGAAGTAGTGTTCCCACCACCAATTTGTTGGTTCAGTACGGCTGCAACTTTTGTAGATAGACGGGATGATTCCGTGCTCTCACATCGTGGGGACGTGCATCTCGTTCAGACATAGTTGAAAGAAACTTGCCAGTGGCGCTGCCAAACTCATGGTAGCAACTTGCAACGCCTTCGGGCGAATGCCGTCCGCATCCGGGGACCTGAACTCGCGAAGAGACGTCAGCCTCTTTAGTAGAGCTGCGGAGGCAAACGATATGTGATTACGTCCTGATGGCAGCATTATCTGCTTAGGTAGGATGTATGGTGATTGCACGCTTTGAAAGGTGCGGCCACATTGTTGTCCACGAAGGTTGGCCGTCTCTTGTGCGGTCTGCTTTAATCCGAGTGCTGTGCGCCGAGCAGGAATACCGCGCTTAACACGGCGCAAATTGTTTACGTGTCTGAACAGCAGGTTGGGATTGGAGCAAAAGTTTTCCACTAGACCTTGTTGTTTCTTCAGTTTATCCTCCCGGACGAGTTTGACACAGTGGTTTCTTTGTATTGTGTAGACATCCCAGGTGTCGTCGTTCAGGGAGGCTATCTAGGTGTGCTATGCCAAGTCCCATAATGCCATGCATTTACGTGTCCTGCTCCTTACGAAAGACTACATCCTTTTAGGCCGGTAGAGTTTAGTTTCAGATGTGCTTGCCACGAGCTTGTTAAATATGTTGACGAATTCTACGCAGGCCACCTCAGAGGTCACTTCGGCTAAGCACAACCAGGTTGTTGCATCAATGTGGTCGGACAGGTCGTCATAGTTGGTTACGACATGATATTCCTGGGCATGCCCTTTAGGATAATCCGCGTAGCACATGTAATGAAACACTAGCGTCGCATGACTGCTGCGGGCCAGAGGAGTATCGGTTATCAATCACTCGACCATCATTACTTCATTAGTGAATATTCGGTCCAATATGAATGGCCTGTTAGTTCCCCTGAATCTGGTGAGCGTAGTGACGTGGCCATAAAGCGAGAAGTCGGAAACCAAATCTTGCAAATCTGCTTTGAATTGCTCTCCTGGTGCGGCCTGGGATTCTAGAGCATGCAAGTTGAAGTCGTCAATGACCAGACTGTAACAGTACTTCCTGTTTATCACTTGCTTCAACGCAGCCAGCAAGTTGCAGTCCATCTCAGGAGTAGACGATGGTGGGCGGTAAACAACAACTAATAGGCCGAATACTACACCAAATGGAGTCAGGTGCGTCAGTTTCCGAATCCTTTATGGGTTCACATTACAGGTTGATATGAAAGTAGATGGGTACCCCACCACATTTGCTGGCGCGATCCTTCAGAACAACGGACATGCCTGTTAGCGTGAATTTGGCATCCGTTATGGCACAGCATAACCACGTTTCCGTAACAGCGATGAGACCCCAAGCTGCTGACGCGTGTCGTAGTCTATTTCAGCTAATTTGCTGAGTAGACTTTGGGCGTTTGTGAACATGCATGAGAGCTTCTCGGAGACCAACTTGTGTTCCATTGTATGGATGAAGCAAGTAAGTTTACGCCGTCCAATAAAAGGTCGGCGACTAATCGCTTTTGTCTTGGTTTGCAGACTATCGAAACGAATTTGTTATATAGTCAAGTATCAGATGTTCCGGATCCCTGTGTTATCCCGTGCTCTGCTGTGTCCCTCCGGATATTATGGCTACTGTTGAAACCGTCCCCAAGTCGGGTCCTGCAGTTGGTGTTTACATTGAGAGTTGTGCCTCCACTGAATTGTCATTAGAAGTTGCTGGTGTTCTCGATGCTTTCAGACGATTTTCTGTTGACAATTTGCGACGGAATTTAGTCCATTTCTCTAGAAGTGTTTGTACCGTTAGTTCTGACTGTAACACATGTTGTAACAGCCTGGGACCGCACTCCTTATAGTTTGGTGATGTGGGGATCATTGTCAGCAAGGTGACCACGACATTATGGAGAGAAAGCGTTCTCGTATGTAGTGCCATTGCTCGCGTTCGTGCATCTGAGCACCGTCGAAAGAGGAATCTGTAAGCTCAAGAACACCATGAACAATCACTGTTTTCTTATCGTGACTTTCTGTGTACGTATCTCTGTTAGTGGGATGCGCTGAACGTTCTTTCCACGGAATGTTAGGTAGTATGCGCACTCCACTTGAGTCGTGGCGGAGACGGTTCGCAGACAGCAAAACGGCTTCAGTCTCGTCCGCTGAGTGTAGTGTTACCCTAAGTAACCGGGGTTCACCGTAGTGCAATGTATTTGCGTGACGCAAGATGCTTTTTAATGTCATGGGATTATCATGACAGAAGGATCTCCATGGTTTTCGGTAGTCCGTCAACCGACCCTTAAATTTATTGGATTTAGCTTCGGGGACGTTTGTGCACACAACGTTTAGGGCAACATGGTTGCGCCTGGTGGATAGTGGTTTTGGATTTGAAGATTTAGTATCTGATATTTTCGGTGAACGTTTGTACGGCACTGGTGGGGCCATCGTGCTGCAACAATTTAGTTTCCTCTAGTCCGGGCACAATGGTTACCGGTGCTCTTTCCGGTGTTTGCTTGGCGGCAACCGATGCCTACGTAGCCGGGTTGTTCACTGTGGCTGGTTGATTGTAGTTTATGGTCCCCTAAGTAGCGAAGAGACTACTAGGTGCAACACACTGTACAGAAGTTGAGGCAGACGCGCTGCATGTAATGTGTTTACTTATAGGAGAGAGAACGGAGTTGGTGCTCCTAGAGGCTGAGTCGTTGGGGACGCCTGGCTCTCTTCTTCGGCCTGACTAGGGTATTCTGGGTGATATTTTCCAATATAATTGCAGGTCCGTTTCCTCCCATGGATGTCACACTGACGATCACCAGTTACTCGACCGTTACTGTTGGTCTTTCACACCTCTTTAGTACCAAAGCTAGAGCGCTAACAACTGGGACAGATTTGCATAGTTGGCAGAAACAAAACGCCTCCGCCATGTTCATGTACCGTTTTGTAAGCCACGTCCCAAGGCAAGTAGTGAGATAGGATTTCAAACACATGGTACACACCAGACCATTTCTTTTACCGTTTTAACACATGATTCGCATTTGCTCTTCATACGAGACAAGTTCAAAGTGGGCACGCTGCTTTAAGGTTGAGTTTGTCACTTCAGCTTCCCGAGTCAAGTTAAGAGTGAGTCAGCTTGGTGCGCTGGCTGTCTCCAGTGTTCTCTTGTACGCAGAATTTGAAGTGTTGCTTGGCTGGCCGATTGAAGTTAGTTCCCGTTGGTCTGGGACCAAGTAAATGAAACTACAATGTGATGCAAACAGATCGCGAAATCACAAATTCCTTCACGGATGCATCAAGATACGCCGGATTGGAGCAAGCGTAAGCTTTTTGGACTGCCTCGAGAATTCTGCACCGAATACTAGCACGCAGAAGGGCAATTGGCAAAAAGTGAAGGAGTTAGACACATGTACACTCGTGTTCAACCGCGGATCGCAATCAAGTCGGTTAGCGATGCTTAAAACTTTAATTGGATACGATAATGTCAGGTATGTTAGATTACTGTGTAGCGCTGATAAATCCGGTTCGAATGAGCGTGCGGTGACTACGCTGCGAGAAGGTAGAGAGAAGTTAGAGAGGATTATTGCAAATGAACCGAGAGCACGCACGTCAAGCGTGTATTATTAATTTGCACTATGCACTAGTATATATCCGGACAAAGCACTCAGTTGGTCCAATACTTCCAGCTGTAAGTAGGAAATATTCGCAATTAGGTATCGAAACGCGCGATTGCATCCACAACAAGAACTTACCTCGTTCCTCGGTTTACCTAGTCCACTAGCTTTGTCACCTAACGATGAAAATCATGCTACTTAGTTCAATTTGATTGTGCTCAGAAAATGTATTAGCTCTATCAAACCGGCATTCTTAGCCATCGCCTTACTGCATGTACCAGTCCTGGACCACTCAGATATAGGGATTTTTCTCATGGATGCATCATTAGACACCAATATTATAGCCATCTGTTCCTTCCACAGTCCAATCTGCTAGGGCGACCACCAGTCTTTTGAGAACACTTTTATCGCTCCCTTGAGTGGTTGCTTACCGACAGGTTTGACCGTATTTTGACTTCGGGGAAAGTATTGACAAAATGTACCGAAAGGCATAAATTGCAGTAAAGCTGAGTTCATTGATTACAACGCAAGACACGTTGTTTCAATGTGTCTACCTCCGCCCCAACGTTTTCTTTCGCTATATTGGTACAGCTGCGGAACTCGTGTTAGTTGTAATTGGTTTGCATTCTTTGCCCTGCCTTTTCCAAGTAGAATTCGGCAATTCGTAACCATCCTCTTCCAGTAAATGCGTCATAAACGGCTGCATTTCAGTAAGTTTCAAAAGAACGACTGATATTTATGTTACGATTTGAACATGTTTGTCGTCGTAATAAGATTACAGCTGTGATAGAAAAAATACTGCATTTTCTTACCTCAGCAGAAAGTCCTAGCATGATGTATTCATTATGGAAGTATTGGACACCCAGAGAACTGTGACAGTTGCAGAGAACATCCGTCAGCCAGTTCTATTCAAAACTCACGTAACCCTTCTACAGCCCATGAACATCAAACAAAGTTGGTAGAAGAACTTCGTGAAATCGATGCGCCGGAATTCTTCAGTGTTGCGATACCAAAGTGAGAAACCCCTCCACTCAGTAAAGGGCAGATTAAAAGAGTTTTGTGGGCTCCCAGCATCGAGAATTTTTCTAAGTTAACCAATACAACCATTTGTTCCTTTAAACTTGGAATTCGAATTGGCTTTTTCCATTTACTAATTTGCTAATTTTATGACAAAGTTTATAAGGAACCAGCCGAGGCTTGTTACAGCTTCATCAGAAGTGATATCAGTATTCTTCCTAAGCAACAATTGCTTCAATCTATTTTTGCTTTTTTTCGAGGCAACTGCAGAATGGTTACTCCTGAACATTAATAATGTTTTATAAACATATCGTTTCAGCAAACCAAAAGGTAGCTAAGAATGCGACTTGCTAACAGGAAGGATCACTCATGCCGGACACCCGGTAGACGTCCCCGAAGCAATCTACCACAGAGGCAGACAATTAAATGTCCATGCAATTAGTTTATATGGGCAGTATACATAGTACAAACGTATTGCTATATACTTAATAGCGCAGTTAATAATTTTGGAGTACAAAATGTTGTAGTTACATTCTGAATAGCGTGTTCGTGCTCAGCACATGAAATCGGAAGCAAATTGAAAATTACTTTCAATGATATGACATTTGTATAATATTGTGCTCATTTACTCCAGTGAGTTTATGTAAGTACAGACAGGCAGAGATAATTACAATTTGTCAACTCATATAACGGAATGCATGCATGTTTCTGTATTTCTATGCGCTCGCGTATGGATGGTAAACAAACCAAGGTACTTCTTCCATTTCCTTAATTAGATCAGTGTTAGCAACTTCCATGACCATTAGGATCTGAGCACACTTCTGGCATGCGACGAACTCGGCAAATGCAACCGACATAATTCTCGTTGGAGCGGCCGATTGGTGCAATCCATCTAACCAATAAAATTGCTATGTACTGATTCGTCAGTGATAGATAACTATGATCTATTGGTATCTATAAAATAACAGGTGCAGTGGCCATCTAACTTTGACTGCAAAATTGCTTCAGCATGCTCCGCATCTGCTTCTTGATTGTCATGGTAAGCCGTGTGTTTCGTATCGATATCAGTGTTTAGTGAATATTCGCAAACGTTTTGCTGCTCCTAGAAACTACACATTCAGTCAGAGGCAGGATAATGTAGAATGATGGTAAGGATTAGTACATTTAAATATTTCAACTTAACATGAAATGCAACATTAACAATGGCATACGATTAGCTGAAGACACAACCGTATTGGATCTTCAATGATGTATAATATAACGGAGTAACTAAATGCTGTGGTCACCGAGCCATTACCAAGAACTGTTGATTGCATATGTGAGCTAGCTCAGCAATCTAGTTATTCGTTACCAAGTCCAGTCGAATTTTTAAAGGAATCCCTGCTTCTGTGTACAGCAAATTTGGACTTCCACTTTCAGAATACCCCATATCGTCAAATCGATGGTTGGCAATGGGTAGCCCACTAGGCCCTGTACTTGCCGATTTCTTCATGCTGATGATAGAAAGGGACATATCCGCAGAAATAGCCCAGTTACCATACTATAAGCGTTATGTGGATGACATCTTGGCGTTTTGTTCATCGGAGCAGCAGATTGTCCAGTTGTTGCAACAACTCAACTAGGCACATACCAAGTTGCGGGTCACCTGCGAAGTGGAACAGAAGAACTGTCTGCCATTCTTAGACATCCTCATCAGTCGTAGGGATGACGGGCTCATTAGAAGGTCTATCTACAGAAAAGCAACCTGGTCCGGCCAATAACTTCACTTCACCAGCTTCACACCAGTGCAGTACAAGCGGACCCTTGTGAAAACTTTAGTTAGTCGGGCTAGAGGAATTTGCGCGACTGATTGTCTAGCCGACGAGCTAGAGTTAATTACAACAACACTCGTTGCAAATGGTTATCGACGTAGATTTATGTAGACACAGTAAATGCGAGGCCAAAAGACTTGGTGCATACGGCAGCCAGGAAAATATTTACATCGAGTTGCCTTTCAAGGGGGACTTCACTGTATTGAAAATCACGAAATGTCTGTTCGCTGCTACGCAGAGAAGTTACTGTGCTGCTCAGATTGTGGTCATCAATAGAACATGTAACTTGCCGGTGCCTCCAACGAAGGAAGATCAACCGATAGGGGCCGACTCACACTGCATATACAAATTCGTGTGCGACTGCAGAGACAGTTACATAGGCAGAACCAATCGGTCTTTGACTTCCCGAATAAAGGGAGACGTGCTAATGTGGGTTCAACGTGAAATTGATCAGCCTCCCTGTCCCCCTAAAATTCTGTGCTTGCGCAAGCGATAGGTAACCTCCTACTGACTATGCGTCCCTGGATAGAGCTTGGATCAGCGTTCACACTTGTATTACGTTACCCTGATCCCCGCTTCCTCCGTTTCGTCGAGACAGTTGCGATAAGTCGTATGAAGCGGTCCCTGTGTATTCAAAAGCAATTATTTATCAGCTTAAGACCTTCGTAGACATAGGGGTGGAACTTCCGTCATTCATTTTGCACCACATGCTTTTTCAGCCACAAGCTATTGAAAGTATATATTTGCATACCGGTTATTGTTCATGATACTGAGGAGACAATATGAAATGCATGCATCTATTAGTTTTATTCTTCTTACTTTTCTTGCCGTATATATATATTTTTTATATATAATGCCTCACGCTAAGGCTGATTTTACATACATTATTCGTCCCACGCATTTGGGCTGCACCTACTTATTCGAGATCAATTTGTCCCTGTAATTGTATTGCACTTTCTCTCACTTGGCGCGTTCTGTTATTCATATACCGTGTCAGCTTATGGTTTTATAATGTTTAATTATATGTTTGTTGCCGGATGTTTTCGGTGTGGCTGAGCTTGATGTGCATATTGATAAGCGCCCCGATTTCAAATAGCCGCCAGCACTGCTTCATTGGTTCCATAAATCAGTTGGTGTTTGCTTGGCTAGGTATGATGCACGGTCCTTGTGTGCCTACTGCGCTCGTGCAATGGTTCCATCTAGTGTGGAGCACGCTACGGCTCAGCCATCGCCTTGCGTACCACTGATACGCATGATTCCCAAATTAGGTATACAGTAGTGCTGCTGCTGTGCATGTTGAAGCAGTGTGGGCCGGCGTTGTTGTTGGAACGTGGCTCCCATCCACATGCCTCCCTGTCTTATTCCTTCGGGTTAACACCGGATATGGGGTGTGTGGTTGGAGCTGGGGCTGATGCAGTCCAAGGCCCCTATTATCCTTCTGTAGGCGCGGGCGTGGCTAAGCCCCTGGTGGCCGCAGTGACAAACGTCCGGATCCGGATGCCGCCAAACATTTGTATATATAAACAGCATATCGCTTGAGAGAGTTGAGCAAAGCGTTCCTAGCGGAGTCAAACAAACAAGCAAGCTTGGAACCAAATAACTTGCTGCGTAAATACATTTAGCAATACCATAAAGTATATACCTCAACATTTTGCGCGTTCATCACAATTATTTCCAACTAGCGAATAAAATGGGTCTAAAGCAGCACATGTACTTAAAGCGTCCTAATAAATAGCACTTTACATACCACGTGGGTCAACTTGAATGACCAATCAACCTTACGCCAATGTGGTGTGTGGTATGCGGAAAGACAGTATGGTATACGTATCAGTGAGCAGCATGTGTACTTGCGCACATAAACGCTCCAAAACTAGTATAGGCCATTGCTAATATGGTGTCACACGTGATCATTGGGGTAAGTTAATGACAATGCGGCACGTAATGATAAACGTAAATCGTTTCGTAGTGTCTATTGTTCCACACGGTTTATCAAGCAAACTGGTTTAAAGTCAGCAGGCCTAATGAACGGAGGTCGCACGCCACAACCGGCAGGAATTCCATAGATTGGTGACACACACAGGCTAGTGAATTCTGACTGTATGCAATTTGCTGGGCAATAATTTGCCAATCCATGCATTGCCTTACTCCGATTTCTGTTGTCTCTCATTGTCTATGCAGATTAGCAATTTCTCAACATTGCACGCTTGGTACGCTCTATACAATCAACAATCACTCGCCTGTTCGGATCTCTGCAGAGCAATCGAACGAAGGGAACCACTTAGACTCGGTCAGCGTGATACGCGAAATCCAACTTATGCACAACTGCGGATTCAGTGCCTCGTGGATTGCATTCGTGGATGATGGAGAAAAGTAGCATTGAGTTGAAAATTGTGATTAGTGATATAAGTGTGGCTGAATGGGACCATCTCATTCACTCTTACCATGGTTTACAGTTCATCAATGTGAACAATGATTTGCTCACCTTTGTCTACAATTATAATTTACTCAGTGAATTCGTAATGCTTACCATCTTTGAAACATGCATAATAAAGAAACATTTCACAACAGTTGTGCACATTTTGTCTTATGGCAGATGTAGTTAGACTAAATCGACATAACTGTAATCGCCTCAACCAGTAAATGACAAAATGTAGTAACCTTTGACAAGGTTTAGTGAAATTACAGCACGGTGCCTTCACACACAAGACAGATACTGTACGTTAATGAACACAGATAAAGTATTACGTAATTAACCGAAGTGTGTACCAAAAGATAATAGTTTATCCGAATCTGTAACAAATGTGTGAAGCTTTGAAAATGTCGATTGTCGTGCCTTATTAGACGTGCTTCATACAAATCCTTGGAGGTGGTTTAGGAAAGCAAGGGTAACTGCGACTACATCCAATAGCTAAACGGCTGATATTTTAGCATTTCATTAACCTCTTAGATGTGGTTAACGTTTAAGGAAAAATACAAACTCCTTTATACGGATGAATCCAGAGAGAATGACTTCTCATGTAAAATATGTAGCAGTGTTTACCGTCTCTCTCAGTCCCACACGAACAGGCTTCAAAGGAAATAGAACAATGATTTAGGCCCGGGTAAAAAGCATTTGCTTTACAAGTCCAGCAGGATTGTAGAGGAAAACTACAATTATCAAATGATGTGTGTATTGTTGTTCGGGAGTTTATAGCAGATGTGTGTCGCTGAATAACAATAGTGTAACTGAACATTGCGTGGAAAACAAGACCAAATGGGACAATTATGCATTACGTACTCCGTAAGAAAATGAAAAGATTAAAATCCTCATGTGCCACGTACTTGGTTTTGTGAGATGTAAATCCGAAGTAAGATATAAGTAATACCTTCCACATTAGCGCAGCTTAGGCAACGAAGAGACGGATATCAAGAGCGAAATCCAGTTACCTTTTTGAAAATACTCAACTTTGACGGGAAACTGCAGAGTTTGGAAGCGAGTTCTAGTGCTGGTAAAGAGGAAGAGAAAAATGATTTCACTGACTTTCCAGACGGCTATACTGTTCATGCAGTTTCAAGAAGTTACTTCTGAGATTGTCGGCCCGTAGCCCAAAGGTAAAGACCTTGTCTCGTAACCCTGTGGCGCGTGTTCAGATCAGCGTAAGGGTGGGCGTCCTTGCGGTATACTCCGCCCGCGTGCGACTGGTGGTTGTTGCACCGTGAACAGCTGACACATTACTTAATTTTTTACCTTTAGTGTGTTAGTTGAGTTTCAGCAAGTGACTAGATATGTGCGTAAGTTCACGCAATATTTGGTTGACTCATCCGTGATTACCACGCAGCTTTCAGTAACACTCACTGACGATTTCATTGATTACAGCCTTGCGGGTTAAACAGATTCCGTACACCCTTGACGCTCATTTTAGCGGTTCATTGCAGTGTATCTAGCACCCCAAGGTTGCGGTTCAACCAAGGTTGCCAAGCTTTGATGGCGTATTCAACGAGAGGGCCTGCCTAGGGGTTGTGTATCATCCAGAAGACGGATGAGTCAGACCTTTCGAATACCCCCAGCAGAAACTGACCTAGTGGTTGTCTTTTTTCGCAGCTGCCTCAGCTTGTTTGGATGCGCGAAGATCACTTTAAATGAGCACACTAAGGTCGCATTCCAAGGAAGGGTTTGCAATATGTGTAAACCCAACCAATACACGTGTTCAACCGACGTCGCATTTGAATAGGTCGAGAGATTTTCGGCGTAGAATGACAGCGTATACTGTAATAACCGGTTCGAAATCGTATTTGGTAACGCAGAAGCTTTCCGTGGTCGGCCTGTTCTGTGATCATACGCCAAATCTCAATCTAATGTACGAAGCATATGAAATCGAAGTAACTGATATCAATGGATACTAGGATGAAGCAAGGCGGGCAGAATCAAATTAAAGAATTCTTTCCGGTTATTCTCATCGGACTCAAACATTAAATGATGAGGAGAAAGTGCTAAATGTGTCGGATTGGGCTGCGTATTGAACAGAATGTTTAACTTCACTTTTCATCATCATCATCATCATACACATTAGCTAGAGTTAGGGAACACCTCAGCTACTGTGCAGCAATACTTAGATAAAAGGAGAAAGAAAGCAACGGATGCAAGCTGGCTGAGCTACCGGTAACGGATGGGCATCGTTCCGGTAAGCTACCAGCCGGCTGCTCTGCACCCAAAAAAGTTACTATGCAAAATTATATAAGGCTAAATAATGCGATCGTGGTTGGAGGGGGAGGCTAAGAGCGATGGGGTGGGACAAAGAAACTCACAGCACGAACGCCACTGAGGTCGGCTCCTAGCCATATCAGCAAGTGTGTCCAACCAAACGTGTTCATCGTCTTTCGGACCCCAACCAGGGAGCCGAGACGCTCCAACCGAGGCCAGCTCCAAATTGAGGGACTTCATTCCCCTGGACCAAGTCATCGCTTGGCCACCTCTCCTCTTCTTCCACCCACACCCCCGGCGCGCAAACAACACACGTCACGGAGGTCGGTGGGCTGGCATGCGTAACACGTGGCCGAGCCAACGGAGCCTGATGCGTGAAATAACGGTGCTGAGCGGTTCATTTCCTTTTCCTGTGCCATAAACAAGGCGTCGAACACGCTCGTTGCTCACGCGGTGTTCCCACCAAATGTGAGCTAAATTACGAAGGCACCGGTGGTCGAACGTAACTAGCCTCTTCAGGTCCGCTGCTTTAAGCGGCCAGGTTTCACAATCGTACAGTAGGGTCGAACGTACTGCTGCATTGTACACTCTACCCTTCATGGTGCGAGTGATGTCGCGCCGGCGCCATAAGTGGCGAAGGTTAGCAAAAGCGCCCCGAGCTTTTGCTATACGATTCGTGATTTCATCTTCAATCCCACGGGTGCTGATACAACTTCCCAGGTAGTAGAATTTTTGAACGACTTCTAGCTGATCCCCACCAAGCGTCAGCGTAGGAGGCAGACCAGACCAATCTTGGAGAAACGCTTTGCACTTCGAGGGTGCGAAGCAAAGCCCGAAGTGACGGACAGGTAGTGCTAATCTGTCCAGTGCCGCTTGGCACGTTTGTGAGCTGTCACAGATCAGGGCAATATCATCAGCATACTCTAAGTCAAGAAGTCGTTCTCCTGGGAGTAGCTCCACACCTTCAAAGTCGTGTCCTGTGAACGCGATTTCCATGACTTTGTCAACAGCGAAATTGAAGAGGAAAGGTGACAGCGGGCATCCTTGTCTCACGCCGCTGGAGATATTAAAGGGCGACGACAACTTGCCGTAAGCCCTCACTCTGCCCGTGCTACGCGCATACAATGCTCGGATAATATTCACATATTTCTCAGGTACACCTTTCCTGAGTAGACAGTCCCAAAGTGCAAGTCTATCCACCGAATCGAATGCACCCTTGATATCGAGGAACACGACAACGGTGGGCCGCCAATATATGTGACGGTGCTCCAACAACTGACGCAATGTGAAGATGTCGTCAATGTAGCTACGACCTCGACGAAATCCAGCTTGCTCTTCGCGAATCTGGCTTTCACGAGTGCCAGCCAGTCTGTGAAGGATGACAGAGGCAAGCAATTTGGAGGCGATGGATACCAGACTGATTCCTCCAAGGCTGCCGCATTCCGACCGTGAGCCTCCTTTGAAAATTACGACTATGATGGAACGGCTCCAATCGGTTGGGACAGTTTCCTGCTCCCACAGTTTCACTAGTAACTCGTGTAAATCATCCACAAGAGCAGGTCACCCGAATTTGAAGAGGGCTAGAGGAAGGTCTTCAAGTCCTGTGGCTTTATTTAACTTCAACAGTCGGATCTCACGTTCGACTTCTGAGCGAGAGGGTGGATCCAAAGGAACAGCCCACGGAGCAGGGCCATCAATGGTCGGCGAGAAATCTAACAATTCCGACCGATTAAATTGCCTTTCAAAGTGCTCAGCCCAACGCTCTAAGCGTTTTGACAAGTTGTGGATAGGCTGTCCACTCTCGTCACGTATAGTTTCACTAACACCAGGTCTCCTGCTGCCCTTTTCCAGTATCAGACGGAATAACTTGCGATGGTTACCAAGGGCAGCGGCTAATTCCATCTCTGTTGCACGGTGAGACCACCAGGATCCGCAGTCTCTCTTCAGGCTAGGATGGAGTTTTCCCGGAGCTCTTTGCGAGTTTCATTGTGTTCGCTTCCAGCCGGAATATGCCGGCGAGCATCTATAAGTTCCAGAGACTGTGAAGAGACCCAATGTTCATGTTGGCGATTAGACATACCACATGAGGATTTGCCTGCTGTTAGTAAGGCCTGTTGCATATGAGACCAGTGAGCTTCACTTGCATTCAGTGAGCGTTTATCCAACTCGGATGACAGCGTAATTTGATAAGCCTTCAGAACAGCTGGATTCACCAGTCTGCCGGTGTCAATGCGCTCACAACATCGTCGCGGGCGTCCGCCAAAGCGTATCCGCAGGTCAGCACATACAAGTGCATGATCGGTGTCAACACCTGTGCTCCAAATCGAGCGACAGTTCTGGACGCAGCCTCTCCAGCGGTAACTGATAGCAATGTGATCGATTTGCGTCCATAGCTGGTTCGAGGCTGGTGGGCGGCAAGTCAACCTCCGGCGGGTGCTGTGTCGGAAATTAGTGCTCGCAAGAAATAAGCGAGCATCCTCACACAAATGAAGTAACCGCTCACCGTTATCATTACGGGAGCCTATACCATGTTGGCCGCCCAGGTGCAGCTCATCTGTGGATAATTTTCCAACTTGAGCGTTCAGAGCCCCAGCCAGCACTACAGTGTCCGAGCTTCTTCTGTGGCGAAGGAGTTCGTTCATTTGGCGATAGAAGTCGTCTTTTACCGAGTCATCGCTACAGTTTGTCGGTGCATAGGCAGCGATAACGAATAGACACCTGTTAGTCCCACGCGACTTCGAAGTTTTGAACGAGCCAGCCAATCGGACCGCACACATCCGGCTACTGATTGGAATCCAGTCAACCAGAGCAGCTTCAGCCCGGGGACTCAGGGCAATACCAACACCGGCTTGGCCCGTGCTCGAAGCTGCATCGTCACCGGATAGGCGCAATGAGAAAGTGCTGCTAGTGTCACCTGAAGGGGATAGCAGAGTGAGCACAGAGCTCGAGTCTTGCAGGCGGGTCTCCGATAAGCAGCAGATATCGATAGAGAGGGTCTCCAATGTTCGGGCAAGTGCTGCCTGTTGACCGATCTGAAGCAATGTGCGAACATTGAGGCATGCCAGTGTGAAGCAGGATCGGGGGCTCCAAATGGAAGCCGATGAACTGGAATGGGCCGCTCGCTTGGACATGGGCCTGTTGACAGTGCAGGAGTGACGCTCTGTGTTCACCTGTGAGTTGAAACTAAAAGACAAGCGACTATTGAAGCAAGGTGGGGGAGGGCCGAGAATTGGGGGTTGAAACAGCGGGGATAAAAGTGAAGCTGGAACGGGACAATAAGGGTGAAAAAGTGCAAGAAGGGGAATAAGAAGATGGGAGGGCTTGAGCAGTAGTATCCAAACCCCTATCCACCCTGCTTGATGCAGCAGATAGGGCACCGTTGATTATCCTCTGCGGTGGCCAGAGCATCAGAAATTTGTTTGAAGTGTGATTCATTGTATTGCGTGGGCAGGATACTGTCAGGTTGCCCAGGCCTAGACAGGAGAACGATTAGGGTTCTCAACCAAAGCCTTTGGTTCAAAAACCTGGCCTCAAGGTAGCGGGTTTGGCACTAGACTACAAGGAGTCCGTTTTAAGGAATAAGGAGCCACCCTCATTCCAACCCCCAACCTGGAGGACCAGGAGGCTGAGTTTGTCTGGCCTCTAACCATTGACCAATCTGGTATGAGTGGCTCTGAAGGTGCCAAAGCACCACCCAGTATAGCTCAATGGATCACTGAGGCACACAAACCATTGCACCACGGTAAGGTCCAGCCTCATTTCACGGGTACAAATAAATAAATCACGGGGTCATTGGAAGTGGCAAGTATGAACAGGGGAAATCATAGCTGAAGTTCTAGGCCACGGTAGAAGCAAAGGAAGTACAAACTGTTTTTGTACGCACAATTCTGGCTTGAGGTGGCGGATGTAGATAGCTTCCGCAATGGACAGAAGATGCATCCGGAATCCGCGCGTGAAACGTTCAGGAACAGTATAGATGACTCTAAAATCATTTTTGTCCCTGCGTGACTGCACTTTAGGAAGTGAGATAAGATGGAACTATTACTGGATCTCGCTTCGCCTTTGTAAAATTACTTTGGCATGTGTTCGCGAACCCTATGAGATAGGCGCCTCATGGTACGACCCACGTATCCTGCAACACAAGAGCCCGAGTAAAAATAAACGACCATTGATCGAGTCACCGGAGGCAGTCTGTATTTCAAAGGTTTTGCGAGTAAAGGCTTGTTGTAAAATACTATGCGTAGGCGAGCCGCGAAATAAGTCCTTCCAACAGCGTCTTTCGGGCGTTTAGACAGGGCATCAGCCGCACTGTCACCTTTGAAAGGAACGTGCACAGTTAATTCTTTTTGGGTACGTTCATCCTCGGTGGTTTTATCTTGCGTTCTTTCAAATGTTTGAGGATGAATTTACCTGGATACCCATTCGCTCTTAGCTCGTCGCCGATTCTCTGCAATTGCTTGGTGATTGTGTCCGGGGTGCAAATCCTATGTGCCCGGAACGCAAGAGTGCGGACGAGGTTCCGTTTGTCCTGTATGGGTACCGCACTATAGGATTCGCGAACACATACCAAAGTGGTTTTATAAAGGCGAAGCGAGGTCCAGTAATAGTTCCATCTTATCTCACCTTCTAGATTGAAGTCACGCAGGGACGAAAAATGATTTTAGAGTCATCTATACTGTTCCTTAACGTTACATGTGCGGATTCCGGATGCACCTTCTGTCCATTGCGGAAGCTATCTACATCCGCCACCTCAAGACAGAATTGTGCGTACAAAAGCAGTTTGTACGTCCGTCGACAGCGGTCATGTACATCTAATTCACTAATTGCACGCAGTAGTTGGACGGAGGCAGCTGACGCTGGAGAAGGTGTTGATGTGATCTACCTGGATTTTTCCAAGTCTTTCCATCGTCCACACCATCGGATACTATTATCCAAGCCGCAGCATTACGGGATCGGAGACCTCCTTTTAAGTTGGATCGCCAAGTTTCTACTTCAAATGCAATTGGCGGTCAGAGTTCGGAGCTCTTTATGGAACCCAAACAAGTCGAGCGTGGTGCGCCGCAATGCTCAGTTCTATGTCCACGTTTGTTTTTGGTGTTTATTAATGACCTTGCACAAGGAATCACTTCAAACTTCCTAATGTTTGCCGACGATTTCAAGATCTGGCACAGGATCCAGGCGAACACGGACTAACATGTGCTTCAGGGTGACTTAGATACAGTGTATCAATGGTCGACCCAAAACTCATTGCATTTCAACATCAGTAAATGCAAGGTGCTTTCCGTCCGACATCAGAGCAGCTACTCATACCGACTCGGAACGGATGTACTGCAACAATCAACTCTCGAACGTGACTTGGGTGTCCTGGTTCAAAATGACTTGGGTTGCTTCAGGAAATGCGAAAACCCTCGAAGACCGGGAACCAACACGTCGGGCTGTTGAGGCAAGCGTTTGGACAAATAAACAGCTCCATATTTCGACAAATGCTCAGTGCGTATGTTCGCCCCCATGTCGAATATGCAATTCAAGCCTGGCATCCATGACTGAAACACGACCTTAATGCACTGGAGCAGCCACAACGCCGGGCATCTAAGAACGTGATTGGAATGCGCAATCTTTCCTACCAGGAGAGGCTGCGACGACTAGGATTGTTCAGTGGAAGCTATCGCAGGCTACGAGGCGACCTGATTATGACATACTTGATTCTGCGAGACCCACATCATGTATGCCGCCCTTTACTGCAACTCAGCAGCAATACAAACCTGAGGAGCCACTCATTAAAACTCGCAGAACAATACAGTCGTCTGGAGTGCCGCAGAAATTTCTTTTCCATTCGTGTCTGTCACCCGTGGAATGCTCTCCCAGAATCGGTCGTCTCTGCACCGACACTAACAGTATTTAAAAGACGGTTGGACGAAGCACTCATGCACTTACACTTTGTTACTTAACACTAAGTCTCCATCCTACACATGGAGTTTGCAATGGAATTATTTGTTGTTAACTGTCGGTGCTGTGAATCTAAGAGGATCGCAGGACTACAGCGAAGCAGACGATGTCCATATTTTCATATTTAAAGTATTAACTATTTTGCTATCCTTATTATCATTATTGTTATGTTGATATTCTTACCAACTATTCAACGCGACTTGTAAAACAACGCTTCTTAGCCGGTATAAATTCATTGTTTTTTGTTCATGGTACCGTGGCCTAAAACTTCGGCAATGATTTCCCCTGTTCATACTTGCCACTTCCAATCACCCCGTGGTTTGTTGAATTTTACCCGTAAAATTAAACATTCTGTTCAATACGCAGCCCAATCCGGCACATTTAGCACTTTCTCCGCATCATGTAATGTTTTAGTCCGATGAGAATAACCAAAAAGAATTCTTTACTTTGATTCTGTCTCCCTTGATTCATTCTAATCAATTGGAATTTTCTGGTTACTGAGGATAAGCATTCTTCGCTATTCAGTCAATCAATGAATATTTTATGAAACCCAAAAGTAGACGAAACCCTAGCACTAAACCTTGTGTACACTACGTTCCATCTCAATTGTACCGAAGAGCGATCCTTGTACTCGCATCTCCCAGCCGCGTTGTTAAGAGAAATTGCCTATCAAACTCAGAAGTGGCTCACCAATGCCATATATCTGAAGTCAATAAGGGCGAATTCGCATGTCTAAGCGCTCAAACGCTTTTGAGAAGTCCGGCTAGATGACATAGACTCCTGGTCCCCCAACAATTGCTTCAGTCCGGCTATTGCTTGCAAGTAACAGGTTTGTGGTGCATGAGCCATTTTGTCGTTTTCTCCTCTTACTCCACATGAATTACTTTACCTTTTTGAAGCTAAGGATCTTAGTCTCGAAAGAGTTTGTTTTAAAGGGCTGAACTGGTCGATGAAGTCATCCTCCATGCGACTATTGGGGATGTTCAGCTAGGAACGACCGATCGGTGACCTTAATGAGGTTGGACAAAATGTATTCATGTGTTAGGATGTAGATTTACTTGATGTCCATTTGCAAGTGCTCTGCGTAACAGACATGGCGGAAGGCAGTGTTTCATGATCTCTATGACGTAAGGGACTAATCACTGTTAATCTGTTGTTCATAAGTTTCTCACTGGTAAACACGAAGATCAAAGTGGACAGTAAGTTTTTGTTTGGAACATCGCAAAATAAGTGGCGTGTTTATTTAATTTTGGAGCAGCGTAATTCTTGCATTGTAACCCTACGCCTTTCACTTAGCAAAGCTGGAAACTCTAAATCATGCAATTTGATGTATGCCACAAGGAAAACGTGAGCGTTATGCTGCGCCATAACAGTTCTTTTGCAGAAGCTAGGCGATCTACGAGTGATCGGTAACCGATCGATTTTTGATGAATTTGTGACATTTAACCCAGAGTTGGCTCGAAAAGAAGCTTCGTAAGCAATGTTCGCAACACTTCATGCTCGTTTTCTTGCGTGTGTTTGGACTGGAGCATAAATTGCATTATCTTGTTTTACGTATTTCGTACACTGACGATGATGGTCGCCTTGCGGTTGATTTGTCGGTCATGTCAAGTTATGTACTTGACGAGACTAGCGCCATTCCTCCCAATAAAGTGCTTGAGCTTCACGTCCATCGAAGGCTAGAAACTCGATAATGCTAAGAATATAGGTTGGCTTTCCAATGTTCAAATAATGAGAGACAACAGCGTTATAATTTCTCTTGTGACATTCACTTTCAAAGCAAGTTGGAGAAATCCAAGCGTTTCATTTATTAGTCCGATGACAAACGGCCAAGGAAAGATTATTCCGTCACTCGTATCAGTCGTGCTTCCCTGTAGTGGGTTGATACGCAACCAGCTAAATGGTTTAGCATGGAGAAACGTTAGTATAACTATGACGTCCCACGGCTTTCCGTCGTCAAACAGTTGATCTTTGATGGAGTTGCCTGTCGATTAAAGAAACCTGGAACATTCTATTTTCAGGGAATTATTTAAGCGGAACCATTTCGTGAGGGAATGGCATCCAAATTCTCGATGTGATTGTGTGTACCAGCGTGGAACTTCTGGTGCACTGTATAATCGCGTCAGATGTAGCCATAGAACTTGCTGCTGATTCTTGAGCAACGAATACGGACGAGTATGTGGCCATGCCTTTAGCGGTAGGACGTGTGTTTCTGTGTGTCAGCATATGGTGCTGCAGTGGGTTGTTCATATACACATTACTTGATGCATGATACGTGCCGCCGCAGTAGGCGAAACTTGGTTTGTTGTCTGACCTCAGGTTACAGTTGTTTGTGTTGCTGACTTTTCGCTTTGACGCTTACCTACATCTAGCCACCATGTTTAGGTGTGGTGTTGTGATTAAAGCCCGGTTGCAGTTGAATCATAAGTGAAATATACACTAAGTCTAACTTTTTCATTGATCGTCACTAACTTATCGAATATATTGCCCGAAATATCTGCAACTCGAAAAAATGTATTTGACAAATGTTAATCCAAAAAGAAAAAGAATTTGTTCTATTGTTCAACTCTTCAAATCAGCTTAAATTAAAATGAGCAAAGTTGGTATGATTATATATGCAGTATTTCAAGTCTTTGGGATTTCATAAATGATATGCTGGATCGATACACTTGCAACTGTGATTTGCATATGAAGTTTAAAATACACCTAACCGACCGTTCCCGTGGATCGTACTATAACAAGCTGATATGAAAGGTAAGCATGGGCCCAGTCGCAAGCGGATTGTTGAACTTGCTCCAGAAGTCGTATGGTTAAGGGCATAACTAATGAACGAATGCCAAGGTGCGACAGAACGTGCATCGTGCCGAATATCCGTGCCAAATTTCGTGTTGCGCAATTTGACGTAGTCCGAGCAGCAAAGGACTACCCCATCTGATAATATCACTGAAACAAGTCACGTGTCCACAAAGGGAGACCTTAGTAATAAACCAATCTCAAAATCACTTAGAAGTGCCACGGCTATAACTTCCAGTCTTATATTGATGACGGTGACGGTAAAGAACCATCGGACTGGAGAAATGACACCCGCAACGGCGTTGTATGCACATGTGTTATGCTGCGTCTCGGTTGCACACTTGACGTGAGTTGAAAAATTGCGGCTGATTGTTATATGGAAAATTTTTTATTTATCAATGCGCATTATATGGGGAAAACGAGTGTCCTTGTAAGAAGGGGTGAAGAGACGTAGCGCTAACATTTCGGCAGTTTTGTACCGAGCATTAGGTAAGATAATTGCTCAGGTTAAATTGCTTAGATAAAAATGCCAATGCTTTCAAACCACCACTTCGGTGTTTTTCCAAAGCAACACAAACCGTTACTACTGATACGTCTATATTGGGAGACTACGAACTAAATTGTTATGTAATCCTTTAGGTGTTATGTGTCAGCTATTACGATCCATGGTGATTTCAGCGCAGCGCATGGCATAAGAACACAAGGGAATTTACTGAGCTAGCTTTGTATTAAGTCTGTGAAGCGTTACTTATCCGATGTAAATTTAGACGAGAAACGGGTCTAGTATGTAGCTTGGCTTTTCGAAGTGTGAGCTGTTCGAACCAGAGCAGAGGCCAATATCGAAATCGTAGGCGGATTGCAAACGCAGCAGATTGTCCATCATGTTCATGTGAACTATATCCTCCTAGTTATCATAAAAGTTAAGTATTGATTAAAAGGCGCCAAATTCGGTTGCTCCGGGTTGTGAATCGACCCGAGTAGACTTATTTTTAAGCTACAGTGTGAAATCAATTATACACGATAAACTTAACAATTAGGTGCAACTTGCAAATCAATAGACTCCCAAAACCATAGAAGCAGCGTACTTGTAAATTCATATCTAAAGGATTGAATCATATCCAATACGCTTATAAGTATGGAAAATGTTAATAAGCGATTTGTTTGATCACGTTATTTGCTATCCAACCTCATTTATCTCACTTGCGTAATACACCTGGATTCGGTCTATTTAAATATGTGTGCAGGGGTCCTTAAATATAATTGGTACCTTGTTGCAGTATCTAGGCTTATTCCCCATCAACATCCTGTTCGTTTGATGTAGTATTTTCAAACGAAAACTGGAAAATGTATACCGCAGACAAAACCGTCGCAATCGTCTGGAACGAAAACTTAATTCTGTTTGTTCCCAGTACGGTAAAATACTCACATTGGTGCAGTATAAGCAGCGTCGAACTCTGATGCTCAGCAACAATTTGACGAACGCCAAATTGAGCGTGCAACCTACGATAACGTTACACCAGCATGAAGCCCTAAAATAAAATAAATGCTTGGAGAAAAGCAATAATTTTCCTTAAGCTAAGCGTTTTCTATCATTTTGTGTTAGGTTAAGGAATCTCGAGATTTGCAACGATTTATTATGTGTCTAACTATGAAAAAGGAGTGGATTCTGTGGAAACAAAAACGTCCTCTATTTCTCGATGCTAGAACTGGTGCAAACTGGCATTTTTAACATGGAAACGCTAGCATGACAAATGGGTATGCACATGCATGTATGTAGCTTATTTGATGCGTTTCCACAAGCAAAAGTTAAAAATTACGACTAACAGCTGATTGGGATCCCTTATCCACGAAACTTGGATCATTGTAAATAAAATATAATGATCACAGTAAGCCGGGAAGGTGTTGTGCAATCTATTTTCTAAATGTAGTTGACCGCTGAAACGGTCATGAAAAGCCCCTCCTTCTCTCTATTCGGATTACCGACTGGTGGAATAATACCGCACGGTGATTTGTATTTTTCTACTGAATATCGACAAATCAAACTTAAGTAACGCATAAAAGAAGGGGTCATTAATTCGAAGAACGATTCACTTTAGCCGTGAATATAAACTGATAATTGAATGCCGATGCAAAACTCGGAGACGTCAGAAAATAAACAAGACCAATGCTTAGTGCCGAGTAAAATACAGCTGCTTGACAAATCCCGCAGGATGGTTGGGTAAAGCTACAATGTCAATATATACGTAAGTTGGCCGTTTAAGCATTTGCCGTGCAGATTTACCGCAGAATAATAGAAATGAAAGTGGGAATTGAATGCGAACGACGAGGCAACGTAGGGACAGTTATATGTGTTATACTCCGTGATAAAAGTAATAACGAGTGTACTCACTTCTGTCCTGCCTCTTTAGCTTTATGTAACTTGTTAACCCAGTTTGGAGGGATAACTAATATATTGCAAAATTATATAGTTTAGGCAACCAAGTGATGGGGGTCAAGGGCAAGATCCAATCGATTTTGAAAATATACAGGGTGTGGGAGGAAACAACGACGTTATGGAGAGAGTTCCAGCGTTGGCAAACCCGACAAGAAAAGTAATTCAGCCAGCTTTCCAGGCCGCTGTACTGTGCGCACAAGTTCAGAGGGTTACCTCGGAGATTGATGTAGTGGTTAAGTTTCAGCAACTGACGGCATACGTGATCAGCTTCACTCCATATTTGCCAGACTAATTTGAGGTCGCAGCGCAGTCATCGGTAGCGGCCACTGGAAACTCCCAGTGATTTCAGCCTTTGGTGTTAGGACAGATTTCGTAGGTCCTTGACGTTCTTTGTGGCCCTGCTTTGTGGTACCTCTAGCACTTCTAAGTCGCGCTTCAACCAAGGTTACCAAGCCTGGATGGCTTGTTCAACATGAGGCACACGTAAGAATTGTGCATCATGGGGAATATGGACGGGTCTAAACTTCCGAAAGCTCTCTGCTACAAGCCGATATGCTGGTTGGCTGTTTTCAAAGCTCTCTGTGATTGCTTCAAACAGTTTAGAAGGTCGCATTCATGGGAGGTTGTTTACAATACCTAAGCCTTAAACCTGTGCACGTAGTCATACGTATGGCTCAATTGAACAGCGTGGTGTATTTCTACATTGTACGGTAGTGTGTTCAGCACTAAACACTTCAAAATTGTGTTTAGGTCACGTGGTAGCCTTTCGTGGTTGTTCTGTTCTCTGATGGCTCCCCATAACTTGATATCATCCGCAAAGAATCTGAAATCGGAAGTATTTTCCCTCGCCAGATCAAGCGTAAAGGGCCCCTAGCACCAAGCTTTTTGGTACACCACACTTCACCACACTTGCATCAGACAGACATACTTGTACTCTCACCTCCAACCGACGTTCGTGTAGGAACTTGTCTATTCAACGCCGCGTCGAGTCACCAATGCCATAGAGCTGAGGTTTATGGTGGAGAATGCGGTAGTCTAAGCGATCAGACACTTTGAGAAGCCCAGGTACATGGTATCGACTCATGCTCCACCATCATCTGCCACAGTCCAGCCAATTCGTGCAAATGAACAATGAAAAATGCATAAGGAATTTATGCGGTTTAAGGCGCATTGCTTTGCCAGTGCCCTTGGATAGTTTCTGGGTACATCAAAATAACTATAATGATACTAATGATAGTAAAGCGGTTAGTACATTAAATATGAACTTATGGACTTACCGTTTGCTCCGTTGTAGTCTTGCAATCCGCTTAGATTCACAGCACCCACAGTTAACATCAAATAAATCGATGGTGAACTACAGGTGTAAGATGGAGACGAAACGCTTTGACAAAGTGTAAGTGGAGGAGTGCGTCATCTAAACGTCTATCAAATACTGTTAATGTCGGTTCCGAGACAACCGTTTCTGAAACAGTACTCCACGATTGACAGACACGAATGAAAAAGCAATTTCTGCGTCACTCCAGACGGCCATACAGTACTTCAAGTTTCAATGAGTGGCCCATAAGTGTTGTATTCATGCTCAGTCACAGTAAAGGACGGCACACATGATATGGGTCTCGCAGAATCAGGTATGCCATAATCAGGTCGCCTCGCGGTATGCCATAGCCTCCAATGAATACCCCATTCTTTGCAGTCTCTCCCAGTATGAAAGATTGTCCCCTCCAATTAGGTTCTTAGATGCTCGACGTTGTGGCTGCTCCAGTATATTAATGTCTTGTTTCAGCCATGGATGCCAGGCTTGAATTGCATCTTCGACATGGGGGCGAACATACTCACTGAGCACTGCTCGAAATATGGAGCTGTTTATTCGTCGAAAGGCCTGTCGTAACAGTCCAGCGTCTTGGTTTCCAGTTTTAAAGGCCTCTCAAAATTGGCTGGAGCAACCCAAGTCATCTTGAAACAGGACACCCAAGTCACGTTTGAGAGGTGATGGTTGTAGTACGTTTGTTCCCAACCGGTATGAGCAGCTGCTGGGTTGTCGGATGGAAAGCACCTTGCATTTACTCATGTTGAAATGCAACAACGTT
This sequence comes from Dicrocoelium dendriticum, assembly GCA_944474145.2. Lineage (NCBI taxonomy): Eukaryota > Metazoa > Platyhelminthes > Trematoda > Plagiorchiida > Dicrocoeliidae > Dicrocoelium > Dicrocoelium dendriticum. Next base: position 110,854,456 of record OX104067.1, read on the forward strand.
TTGGGTGGACCATTGTTACACCTTGTGAAAATGGCTCCGGTTGCCCTCTGACACAAATCTGGCTTATTTCCAAGCCTCAATCGGGGACCTTGGTATCTGGATATCCCGCTTATCCGCCAATATTCCACAGTTACGGAAGGACCTATTGGAACGACATCTTAATAATGCGCACTCAATTACTAGCTGGGCCATCAGAGATCCCGCAGCTGGCTCCATTCATCGACTGGCGCGCTCCAATGTTGTCATCAGCAACCGAGTGGTGATGGATTATTAACCAACCGCGGAAGCACGGAAAGACTCGCGACTTACCTCAGCAAACGGGCGCCTGCTCCGGGTAGTGCTCACCACACCCGCTGCACATCACTGGCTGCGGAATCCCACTAGGATATTCCCTGGACTGTTTTTTCGAGCAATACAGCTTCGAGGTGGGTTACTCTCTACAAAAGTACGACGCGCAAGGGACTACCAATTGAGACCCAATCCGAGCTACTATGTTGCGGCAACTGTGGACAAGATGAGACGCCGTCCCATGTCCTACAATCATGTGGGATCAACCATGAATCACGATGTAAACGCCACAGTGTCATTGCAGATCAAGTCGCCAAAAACCTCCGTAAACGAACAGTGAACATCGGTCTCGAACCAAGAATTCCAACAGCGACCTCGTTCATCAAGCCAGATATACTCGCAGTAAAGGGGTCATCGGTGCACGTCATGGATGTCGGAGTTTGTGACGCCGACCGGATGGCGCGTACGCACCAGCTGAAGGTCGACAAATATGGCTCCGGAAATAACGCATCAATGATCTCGAATTATATAAGCGCACAATTCCCCAAGACACGCGAGAATTACCACCATCCAATTATCTCTAACAATCGCGGATTTATATATCCGGCTTCGGCGAAATATATGACGGCTCTTGGTTTCACCATACTCGACAACACGGATATCTGCTTCTCCACTCTCCGATTCAGCGCAGCGCATGCCATAAGAACACAAGAGAATTTTCTGAGCTAGCTTTGTATTAAGTCTGTGAATCGCTACTTATTCGATGTACATTTAGACGAAAAACGGGTGTAATATGTAGCATGGCTGTTAAAAGTGTGAGCTGTTCGAATCAGAGCAGACGCCAATATCAAAAACATAGACGGATTGAATACGCTGCAGATTGCCTATCCTGTTCATGTGAACTGTGTCCTCCTAGTTACCATAAAAGTTAAGCATTGATTAAAAGGCGCCAAATTCAGTTTCTTCGGGTTGTGAATCGACCCGAGTAGACGTATTTGGAAACTACAGTGTGAAATCAATTATACACGATAAACTTAACAATCAGGTGCATACTTCCCATCAATAGACTCCCAAAATGCATAGAAGCGGCGTACTTGTAAATACATATCTAAATGACTGAATCATATCCGATACGCTTTTAAGCCTGAAATATGTTAATAAGCGTTTTGTTTGACCAGGTTATTTGATATTTAACCTCCTTTATCTCTTTTGCTTAATACATCTAGATTCGTTCCATTTGAATATGTGTGCAGGGGTACTTAAATATAATTTGTACCTTGTTGCATTATCTAGGCTTATTTCCTATCAACATCCTGTTGCTTTGATGTAGTATTTTCAAACGAAAGCTAGTAAATGTATACCGCAAACGAAACCGTCGCAATTGTCTGGAACAAGAAGTTATTTCTGTGTGTGCCCAGAATGGTAAAAAGCTCCCATTGGTGCAGTATAAGCAGCGTCGAACTCTGATGCTCAGCAACAATTTGACGAACGTAAAATTGCGAGTGCATCATACGATAACGGACCAGTAGTGCGCAGCGCTAAAATTAAAACAAATGATTGGAAAAATAGCAATAATTTTCCTTTGGTTAAGCGTTTACTATCATTTTGTGATAGATTGTTGAATGTCTACATTTGCAACGATTTATTGTGTCTAAGATAAATAAATGGGTTGTATGGAAACAAATACATCCTCCGTTTCTATATTCTAATACTCGTATAAACTGACATTTCTGACATGGAGACGCCAGCTTGAAAGGCGTGTATACACATGGATGTATGTAGCTTATTTGATGCGTTTCCACAAGCAAGTTAGAAATTACGGCTAGTAACCGAACGTGATCCCTTATTCATGAAACTTGGATCATTATAACAAAAAGATAATGACCACAATAAGCCGGGAAAGGTTTTGTGCACTACACGGGCATCCATTTTCGAAATGTGGTTGACCGCTGAAACAGTCATATAAAGCCCCTCCTTACCTCCATTCGGATTGCTACTGGTGGAACAATACCGCACAATGGTTTACATTTTTCTTCTGAATATCGACGAAACAACCTTAAGTAAAGCATATAAGATGGGGTCATTACTTGGAAGAACCATTCACATTAGACGTGTATATAAATTGATAATTGAATGCCAATGCAAAAGCGCGGATACGTTGGACCATGAACAAAACCAATGCTTAGTGCCGAGTAAAAAAACAGCTGCTTGACAAGTCCGCAGGATGGTGGGGAAAGCTACAATGTCAATATATATGTAAGTTGACAGTTTAAGCCTTTACCTAGCAGATATATCGCTGAATAATACTAATGTAAGTGAGAATTGAATGCGGACGACGATACCACGTGGGGGCAGTTATATTTGTTATACTCCGTGAGAAAATAATAACGAATATGCTCACTTCTGTCCTGCCCCTTCAGGTTTATGTATCATGTGAACCCAGTTTGGAGGGATAATTACTATATTCCAAAGTTACAGAGTTTAGGAAACAAAGTGATGGGGGTCAGGGGCAAGACCGAATAGTTTTTTAAAAATATCCAAGGTGGGGGAGTAAACAACGAAGTTTGGGAGAAAGTTCCAGGCTTGGCAAATCCGACGCGAAAAGTAATTCCGCCAGCTTTCTAGACGACTATACTGTGCACACATGTTCAGAGGGTTACCTCGGATGTTGATATTATGGTTGAGTTTCAGCAACTGACGGCATACGTGATCAGCGGCACTCCATATTTGCTAGACTAATTTGAGATCGCAGCGCAGTCATCGGTAATGGCCGCTGGAAAATCCCAGTGATTTCAGCGTTTGACGATAGGACAGGTTTCGTAGGTCGTTGACGTATTTTGTAGTCCTACTTTTTGGTACCTCTAGCACATCTAAGTCGCGTTTTAACCAAGGTTACCAAGATAGGATGGCTTGGTCAACATGAGAAACACGTAAAAATTGTGCATCTTGGGGAAGATGGACGGATTGAAACTTACGAATGCTTTCTGCTACAAGCCGACATGCTGGTTGGATGTTTCCAAAGCTCTCTGTGGCCGCTTTCAAAGTTTAGAGCTATTTGAATGAACACACCAAGATCGCGTTCATGGGAAATTGTATGCAATAACTAAGACTTAAGCCTATACACGTAGTCATGCATATGGCGCAATTGAACAGCGTGGTGTACTTCTACATTGAACAGTAGTGTGTTCTGCACTGACCCGTTCAAAATCGTGTTTAGGTCACGTTGTAGCTTTTCGTGGTTGTTCGGTTCTTTGATGGCTCGCCACAACTTGATATCAAGAATAGAGGAGCCGTTAGCACCGAGCTTTTTGGTACATCGCACACCACCACACTTGCATCAGACAGACGTACTTGTACTCGCACCTCCAACCGACGTTCGTGCACGAACTTGCCTATTCAACTCGGCGTCGAGTCACCAATGCCATGGAGCTGAGGTTTATAGAGGTGAATTAGGTAGTCCATGCGACCAAACACTGAGAAGCCCAGGTACATGAGATCGACTCCTGCTCCACCATCAGCTGCCTCAGTCAAGTCATTGCGTGCAAATGAACAAGGAAAAATGAATATGGAATTTGTGCGGTTTAAGAATCGTTGCTTTGCAAGTCCCTTTGGATAGTTGCTGGGAGCATCAACATAACTATAATGATACTAATGATAGTAAAGTGATTAGTACATTAAATAGGAACTTATGTACATGTCGTTTGCTCCGTTGTAGTCTTGCAATCTGCTTAGATTCACAGCACCCACAGCTAACAACAAACAAATAGATGGTGAACTACAGGTGTAAATGGAGACGAAACGCTTTGACAAAATGTAAGTGGATGAGTGCGTCATCTAAACTTACAAATACTGTTAATGTCGGTTCAGAGACAACCGTTTCTGGGACAGCACTCCACGGTTGGCAGACACGAATGAAAAAGAAATTTCTGCATCACTCCAGGCGGCCATACAGTACAGCGAGTTTCAATGAGTGGCCCCTAAGTGTTGTATTCATGCTCAGTCGCAGTAAACGGTGGCACACATGATATGTGATCACGCAGAATCAAATATGCTATAATCAGATCGCCTCGCAGTTTGCGATAGCCTCCACTGAATACCCCATTCGTTGCAGCCTCTTCTGGTATGAAAGATTGCGCCTTCCAATTAGGTGCTTAGATGTTCGACGTTGTGGCTGCTCCAGTATATTAATGTCGTGTTTCAGCCATGGATGCCAGGCTCCATTTGCGTATACTACATGGGGGCGAACATACGCATAGAGCATCCGTCGAAATATGGAGCTGTTTATTTGTCGAATTTCCCATCACAATAGTCCGTCGTGTTTGTTTCCAATTTTAAAGGCCTTTCAGGATTGCCTGGAGCAACCCAAGTCATCTTGAACCAGGACACCCAAGTCACGTTTGAGAGGTGATGGTTGTAGTACGTTCGTTCCGAACCGGTATGAGTAGCTGCTCTGATGTCGGATAGAAAGCACCTTGCATTTACTCATGTTGAAATGCAATAAACTTTTGGGTGGACCATTGTTACACCGTGGAAAAATGGCTCCGGTTGCCCACTGAAACAAATCTGCCTTATTTCCACGTCGCAATCGGCGACTTTGGTATCGGTATACCCAGCTTATCAGCCAATATTCCACAGTTACAGAAGGACCGATTGAAACGACATCTTAATAATGCGCACCCAGTTACTAGCTGGGTCATCCCTTATCCCGCAGCTAGCTCCATTCATCGACTGGCGCGCTCCAATGTTACCATTAGCAACCGAGTGGTGATGGATAAAGAAGCAACCACTTAAGCACGGAAAAACGCGCGACTTACCTCAGCAGACGGGTGCCCGCTCCGGGTAGTGGTCACCACACCCGCTGCACATCACTGGCTGCGGCATCCTACCAGGAAAATCCCTGGACCGTTCTTTCGAGCAATACAGCTTCAAGCTTGGTTATTCTCTACAAAAGTACGACGCGTAAGGGGACGACCGCCTAAGGCCCAATCCGAGCTACTATGTCGCAAAAACAGTGGACAAATGAGACTCTATCCCATGTCCTCCATCATGTGGCATCAACCATGAATCACGATGCAAACGCCACAAAGTCAATGCAGATCAAGTCGCCAAAAGTTCCGCAAACAAACAGTTAACATCGTTCTCGAACCAAGATTTCCAACAGCGACCTCATTCATCAAGCCAGATACATTCGCAGTAAAGGGATCATCGATGCACGTCATGGATGTCGGAATTTGTGACGCCACCGGATGGCGCGTACGCACCAGCTCAAGGTCGACAATATGGTTCCGGAAATAACGCATCAATGATCTCGAATTATATGAGCGCACAATTTCCCGAAACAAGCTACATTTACCACCAACCAATGATCATAAACAATCGGGGATTTATATATCCGGCTTCGACGAAGTATATGACGACGCTTGGTTTCACCAAACTCGACACCTCGGATATCTGCTTCTTCGTCCTCCGACTAGCACTGATGGGATATGATACATCTTTGAGGGGAGCTTCCTCTCAGTCCTGCCAAAACGATTCCCGCTACCTGACATTTCATACTTTCAGTGTCGGATTACACAAGCATACGGTTACGATGGAAGCGGTTCCGCCTAAAATTTTGCACTCTACTTAAAACCATTGATTATTATTATGACGGGGCATTCGCCCCTTCTCAGCAAATTGTTGTAAATCTCCAGTCAGGAGTCATGCATGCAATTTACCGAAAGTATAATTTTCTAGGTCACTCTGAACTAGATGCTGGAAGACGTTCATCTGGATCCTGAGCCAACTCTTGACATTGTAAACAAACATTAGGAAGTTTGAAGCGATTCCCTGTGCGAGGTCATTAATAATCACCAAAAGCAAACGTGGGCAAAGTACTTGGCCTTGTGGCACACCACGCTCGATTTGTATCGGGTCTGATAAAGAGCTCCGCATTCTGACTTCTAGTTGCAGTTAAAGTAGAAAATTGGCAATCCAGCTTTAATTAGTCGCCGATCCCGTAATGCTGGAGATTGGAGAGTAGTATCTGATGATCTATACGAGCAAAGGGCTTGGAAAAATTCAGGTAGGTTACATCAACGTTTTTTCCAGTGTAAGGGGACTCGGTTTAACTACTGCGTGCAATTAGTAAATTCGCTTTGCATAACCGCTGTCAACGGCAACCGTGCTGATCAGGCGTACTTATGTTACAGTTTTCCAGGTAGCACACTAGTGCATTGGCAACTATGGATTCCATGATTGCGGGCCATATGGGAAGAGAGGATAATGGGCGGTAGTAGGACGGATCAGTTCTGCTCCCACCTTTCTGCTTCGGGTTATTCTTCCAAGCTTCCACATGGTGGGAGCTTGATTCTGGTCTAAGCAGCGCTAGAAACACCGAGCTAAAGCGCCTGTCCTTTTGCTTGCTGCTGTTTCTAGTGCTTCCGGACGAATGGTATCGACACCCGGCGAGCTGTGTTTACTTACAGACATCAGCTTTTCCAATACAGTGGTGTGCGTTAGTCCTAGAGAGGAGACAAAAAAGTTTAGAAGATCACTTGGTGGCAAGACGGTGTGAAACGTGGGGTCATATGGCATCCGCGGCTTGTTTGCTGCTTTCACAGCCGTTCTTGTTTGGTTATCAGCCGTCCTGAGGGGGAAGAATCCTTGCCTCACCTTTCTTAGGCTATTGACGTGCTTGTACAACAGTTTGTGGTTAGCATCCAAGGTTTTTAAGATGTTGTGCTGATAGGCGGGTTTGTCTTCTCTGAGCAGTTCTGTGCATTGTTTACCTTGGGCTAGGTAGTTGTAAAAATTTTCTGGTGTTTGGACTGCGCTGTACACTCGCCATGCGGCGTTCCGTTCTGTGGTCCATTTTCGAGTTCTGCTCCTAACGAAAGAGTCTGATTGACACTTATTACAAACTCTTATTTCTGAAGCCTTTGCAATCAGCTGACTGAATTTGTTGACGAACTCGTGCCAGGCGAATTCCGAGGGTTCTTTGACAAGGAACAACCAAGTTGTAGCGCGGAAGATTTTTAGCTAATCGATCGTAGCTTGGGTTGGTGCACACAGTCTCATCTTTCTCAACCAGATATTCTGCATAACAGACGAAGTTGAAACTGATGACTGCGTGATCACTGAGACCCAACGGGCAGTCTAAAACCAACACATCAATCATATGCTCCTCGTTTGTAAGCACAAGATAAAACACAGATGGCCTGTTACCCGTTCTGAACCGAGTGGGCAAAGTGATGTGACCGTAAAGAGGAACACTGGTTAAGAGATCTTACATTTCGACTTTGAAATGTTCTCCGGTCTTGGCAGGAGTTACTACACAATTTAGGTTGAAATCGCCCATGATAATTATGTGAGTGTACTTTCGCTGTAAACTCCAACTTAAAGCAGCCGCTAGGTGGGAGTCGGTTTCGGGGGTAGAGTTTGGGGCGGTACACCCAGGAAATAAGGCAGACGTCCCTGCATTTTAATAGCAAGCAGCACCCAAAAGAGTCGGGGAACTGCGAGTGTGTATCCGTCATGTCTTCGCAATCTAAGTCGCATTGGTAATACAGGATTACCCCTCCTATTTTGTGAGCCTATCTTTTCCGATCAGCAACCTGTCCGGTAGCGAAACTTCATTCTTGTGTGTAACCACGTCTCGGTGATACCATTGACATCATATGAACCGGAAGCTTAGCGATCTTTCAACTCAACCAGATTATTAAGAGACCCTGAGCATATGTAAACAAGCAGGCCAGTTTCTCTGTCTCTAGAAGCCCACATAGGGGTGAAGGGGTCAAGTGTGGCAGAATGCCGACCAATGGAAGATAGGCAATTACTTGTTTTCTGATGGGATAATGTGACCTCGTCGGCCATGGTGCGTCCTAATCAACATTTAGTACTAGGTCAGAGTCAAGTAAAGCATCAGAGGAGTTATGTTTCTGTACATTGGTCCGTACAATTACTGCTTCAGTTGCTTTAATATTTGAACTGTGAAAGCTTCTGCGACCTTTAAGCGAAGTTCAGAAATAGGACGTTTCCGATTTCTCCCCCATCATTCTAAAAGTTCCGTTACTTGTTGCTCTAACTGAACCACCAGTTTTAAGATTCTGGGACCGCATCCTCCATAATTTGGTGAGAGATGTATCCTGGTGAGCGATAGCGTCACAAGATTATCTAATGGAAGTGTTTCACGAATGAACCGCCACTATCCTAAGTTGTGCTTTCTGGTCTCTTGAACATCGTTGGAAAGCTGTTCTGACATGCCATGTATGAAGACGGCGTTTAGGCGGTCTTGCTTGCTGTGCCCCACTTCATGGTTTCTTTTCGACTGTCGCTCGCTCCAAGGGACATCAGAATAGATGCATATCCCACAGAATCCATCTTTTAGTGCGCTTGCGGAGAGCAAAACGGTTTCTGCATCCGTAAAGGATTCTAGTGTTACTCGAATAAGTCTGGGTTCTCTATAGTGTGGCAAATTCGGATGGCGTGGAATTCGTAATAGGTTTATGGGCTTGCCTTTGACACTCATCAGCACTCATAATGAGTTCCATTGGTCTTGGTCGTCCGGTAACTTATCCCCCAATATGATGGCGGTGGATCCCTGGACATTTGAGCATACAAGGGTCAAGGCACTATTGTTGGATCTCTTTTTCGTCGATCTACAAAGTAAGGTAATCGTTAGTTCTGATATATAGACAAGCGTCGATTTTTTTCTGTTTATCCCTCCATTCGGGATAACAGTGTTTAAAACAGAAGAGCTCTCAACACGGCCTCCAGGCTTACCTTTGCAGCAAGCGCTGCATATTTAACGGACATTCCGGGGGGAATAGTCTCGACAAGAGACTCTTGACCTACAGGTACCATAACTTTTGGTACGGTTGCTTCATCCTTGTTAATGCAAGATTTTGGATCTAGTAAAATTTACTTAAGCAGACTTTTCGAGTGGTGTCTGTTTTCTTTGCCATTAGTTCTGTCCGACTCTCGTAAGCACGGTGTGCGGTAAAACGGCGTTCTACCAAAGATGAAGAAGATAACAGAGATGGTGCTGTAACTGATTGCGGTTCAAAGGGAGCGCATTTTGCTGCCTTCCGTTGCTGGGAAGCCACTACGCTTCCCTGGAGCATATCCGCTTCTATTAAAGTAATCTTTGCGTTTATCATTTGCTGGGTTTTTCGATTAACCGGGAGCACTTCTTGACTTGCATAAGCAAGCACTTAACGATTGGGATGGTGAAGTACGCAGTGCAGAACTAAAGTACAACTTGCAAGTTATTTCGGTCTCGTACCTGTTGTCGGGACACATTTGGACATTTCGATGATACCATATCAAACAGTGTGAACAAGCCAGACCTATTTTACCTACCCCAGGGAAATTGTCCTAACCAGCAAATGACTTTCGCTTGAAGCCTTTTCCGATTCGCATTTCTGCCCTTTAACGTGGTGTCATTACTTGACCCATTGGGTTGCTTAGCGTTCTGCAATTTTCCAGATTTGAGAGTGGCTCAAATCGGCCAGGCGAGCGCGGTGGTTGCAAGGTCGAATGAGCGATCGGCGTGGGCACGCGGTAAGTGAAATGGGTTATGCAGGCGCACTGGCTGACAAGTTCACAAGGAATGGCTAGAGAATAGAACCTGCTAATCAAATCTGAACACAGCGCTGAACACAGGTTGCGGGATCACAAATTCTTTAACAGCTGCTTTGAGAAACTTCGGATCTAAATGAGCTTAGGAGTTTCGGACTGCCTCGAGAATTCGGTATCGAATGGTGTTACAAAGAACGGCAATCGGCTCAGTGTGATTGAGTTAAACACTTGCGCTTAATCACGGATGCCAGTAAAAGCGGTTGGTGATGGCATGGACTGTAATATTAGAAGATAGTTTCAAGTATGATGGATCAATGTGTAGGGCTGGTAAATCCTGTTCGAATGAGTGTACAGTGACAAAGCTGCGAGAAGACGAAGAGAGGATAGAGAGGAATAATCCAAATGGACCAGGAGCAAGCACTTCACGCATGTGTGTGGATGAACTTGCAGGTTCGTACTGCATGAGCGATATTTTCGGAAGCCTTGTTTCTCCGGGGTTATCGTGTTTTGGTTTTCCAGACATGCTATGACTGCATCGGCGATGATAGACTCCAAAACCTTGGGAACTATAGGGAGCAGTGTTATCGGACGGTAGTTGGTTGCGTCAGTGCGACTACCATCCTAATGAATAAGAGTGGTGACCCCATACTTGCATGTTCAATTCAAATTGATATAGACTTTCCGTTCCCGGATGAGTGCATTTCCAGCATTTTTAGTATCAGCTTCAAAGGAACCAAAATAACGTCAAGAAAACTGAAAACATTTATTAATGGTTAACGACATGAAAGAATGCCCTGATGTCACTCGGATAAAAAGCAATGCATTCTTGGTCACTAAGCGCAAATTAATAAAATGAACCTCTGGGTTATTATCATTCCATTGAAAAATGGTACGAAGATATTACCTCAGAATTGGTTTCAAGTGGACCAAAAGTTCGTGGTCAAACCCAACTAATCACAAATAGTGCGCGCTATCTCGACTTATTACGCAGAATGTGGTGGAAGACGGTCATGGTAAATTTGAAGGCAATTCGGACAAAGAAGGTAACAAAATACTCCTTTAAAACCTAAATATTCACAGGGAATAAAGCTAACATGATGTTCATCAAGAAGGCGAAGGCTGATTTAATGGTTTACCATGTTGGAATATGGCTTCTCTCTAAACAGTGTAGATAGAATATTGCCACAAGTTCCACTAGATCACTGGCTGCTGCCTGTAACTCCTTCAGTCGAATGTTATCGACACCAGGAGAGCTGTGGGTACGCAGAGACAACAATTTCTTTGACCCAGTTTCTGCAGAACAAGTAACATTGGAAAGGGCTGGTGGTGGGACAATAGAAACGTATAACCGTTTGGTTCGTTAACCACTGGAACTTTTGTGAGTAATGGAACCATAAGTGATGAGCTGCTCCCTTTGCTGATTGCGTGCATCCGTCAGTCGTGATGAGTGCTGGAATTTCGCGTTGCGCATTACGAGGGCCATTAACATACATGTATCAGAGCTTGCGGTTCGTTAAGAATCGCTTCATTAACTCCTGCTTATGCGTCAACTTTTCCTCGCGGGTCGAGCTCATACACAATTTATACCGTGTTTCGCACGCACTCCAGGGTTCGGAATTAGGAGAATCCTCATGAGCTCTTTATGCTAAGTCCCTCACAGGAAGTGCATTTATGTGTTTTGCTCCTAAGAAATAACTTACTTCTTGGTTGCCGATGGAAAGGTTTCCGCCCAAGCACATGCACTACGAGTGGGCTTAAGGTCCCCGTGAAAGCGTATCAGTCGACTTCTGGGATGCCTCTGAGACGCCTCTTTAGCAAGCGCGGATAACACGTAGTGCGTGACGGAATACAAGTTATCATCATCTTCCTCAGAATACAGCGCATAAAATACACAGTTAAACCGTAGAGAAACTTGGTCACTAAGCCACAGTGGTGTACTTGTAATTATTCCTTTGACCATGAGCAGAAGATCAAATATCGACGGCTTTGACAGTTCGAAATCTGGTGATAGAGGTCATGTCGTTGTGAAATGGTTAGCTGAAAATTACCTCTTGTAAGTAGGCTATAAAATTCATGCTATCAGTCGCCTATACCACCGTGTCGTGCATATTAAATTCGCCTGCGATGAGAACATGAATGTGCGACTTGCGCAAAGCAACCAGAAGAAAGTGGATTAGTTTAGAGTCCACTTCACTCCAAGGGTTGACGGGCGGTAAATCACAGCTATAAGACATGTGAACTTTGTTCGTCGCAATCAGCCGACAATTCAAACATATGGACCAGCCTTCCGGAAAAACACCAGACGGCCGTTTCGCCCTATGGGGGCTCATCAGTGGTGCGCATCGTTCGGTCCTATGCGGGGGATCGAACCCATGACTGCTAGGGGCTCTTGCCAACTAGCCCGCAGCTTATGCAACCGAGCCGTGGAGGACGGTATCCGACAATCACGAATTGTTAGCTAAATGCGATATAACCCCAATAGAGCGAAACGGCCGTCTGGTGCTTTCCGGATGGCTGGTCTACATATCTGAATTGTTGGCTGATTGAGACGAACAAAAATACTCACCAAACGCCTTCCACTCAAAGTAATACCAATTCGCCCTTATGGATTCCACAAAATGCTATGTCGCTTCATAGCTACCGTAATCGGGAAGTCCTGACGCCGGAAAGCCAACCGCTGTCATCTGCATGACAGGTGCCTGCATGGCAGTGGAGGATGGGTCGGGCTATATCGCATTTAGCTAACAATTCGTTATGGTCGTATACCGTCCTCCATGGCACAGTTGCGTAAGCTGCGGGCTAGTTGGCAAGAGCCACTAGCAGTGATGGGTTCGATCCTCCACATAGGACCGAAGGATGCGCACCACTGAGGAGCCCCCATGGGGCGAAACGGGCGTCTGGTGGATTTTCTGGATGGCTGGTCTACATATCTGGATTGTCGGCTGATTGAGACGAACAAAAATACTCACCAAAATCCTTTCATTCAATATAACATGTGACTGTTTCGCAACCATAACCGGCACCAAAACGAATTTGGGGCGCAGATCTCTGGCTGGTCAATAAGTTCATATCAGAGGTTAGCATTGTAATACAGAAAATCTTGCAACCAACTTTTCCAACTCTGTCTTTCCGTAGCAGTGACATACTAGGTCAATTGACTTCAAAAGCTGCTATCTCAAGCTTAACCAGGTCTCCGGAATTATAATGCGATGCCGCGGTTATCACGCCTGACGCGCTCTATGTCCAACCAACTTACCAAAAAGACCTTGATCGTCAGTTTACAAATAGGACAGCTTTTTAATTTTAGCAGTGTGTGGGTAGACAACAAATTCGTGTTTAGTTTTAAGCCTACCGTGTATCGATCGGCCGCTAATCGATTTTCACCTGCATCATTGGTTCGTAACTTTCTGGCAAGTGACTTGGTCGCACAAAGCGTACCAGATCGTGATATTCTCCCATGTGTTTTCCTGTCCTGTCAGGTGTCGTGAGTGCTAATGTGTCTGCCAGTCTGCAGGATTGTTTACGCAAATATTTTATTTAGGTTGCATTTTCTAATGAACTGCTGACAACCGTTGTACTTGCGCCTGTAATCATTGACCTAATCTCGACAGGTAACCGGGAGCAGTACTTCAACCAGCTCTCCAATAGGACTTTCTTCATTCTTTCGGAGGCTTGCATAATTTCCAGTAATTTTAGACCGCGCCCAAATATGAAGGAAAACTCGCAAACTAGTTTGCCATAGTTTCGGTCAGCGAGAGTGCTTCGCAGATGTTGCACCACTGCTTTTGGTCGTGTTTCGGCGCTTCGAGATCAGGAAAACCCGTTTGCTTGCCTTCGTTAGTAGAAGGTCGGCCATGGTTTACTTTTCTTTTTTCTGTGCTTTTCTAGGGAGGTCTAGTAGTATGGGTGCCAAGATCAGTGAACAGCTAAAATGAACCTCTGGCTCCTCAGTTGAGTACAATGTTACTCAACGAAATTGGTGTTCGTCGTAGGACACTGAATTGGGGTGACATGCTACACTTCTTAACATAAAATGCTCAACCAGATTACCTATCGCATCGCAGATGGAGTTCCACTGGTTGCAAGCATCTACGAACTAGCTCTCTATTGATCAAGCTCTGGACTCAGGAACGTTAGTGCACACAACCGTTGACGCACTGCGGTTCTGTTTAGTGAATGCCGCTTTAACTGTTGTGGCTAGCAACTTGGAGTGTTTAGCAGGCACTAAGGAAGGTTGTGAAAACAGCTTTGCATCGCTCGTACTTGGTCTATAAAATGCATTTACGGGTTTCTTTGAGCGTTTGATCTAGACTATCGAGGCATATGTTACCTGGCTCTGGACCGCCAGTGTTGTGACCAACTTGTTAAGTTCAGCATGCTGGGATAACTTAATAACAGTCACGCCGGAGATGGCTTGAGCATTTAAAGCTTAGTAAGTGTTGACGCAAGTGTCCTTGGGTGGTTAGCAAGACTGACTTTCACCTTCTAGTTAGCGAGAGATTTCTGAGGGTTTTGCTGTAGAACAAGATCGATGTTATTATATTCCAATGGCAAAACCCTTATGCTCGCCATCTGCTGGACGGTTTCAGTCGGTTTTCACAGTTTTAAAGCGCAATATTGGCATTCCTTCGCAAGTTTGGCAAAACCAGCTCTCATTATTCAGATCTCCTTGTCTCTTACATTCTCGTTGAGTTACACCCGCAAAGCGGGTGTGAAACTCAAGGCCGCAATTTGTTATAACACTACTGCAGAATTTGGAGACCGGACGACGGGACGCTGCCTATACAACATGTACACTGCATACAAATAGTTCTGCTGATGTTATGATTGTGACAAATTATGGAGCCTCCTATTCCTGTTTCATGTATGTGTGTATGACAACGTTGGTGCTCCTGCGCGTGAAACACGTGCACATTTGATGAAACCGGTAGTGAAAGCACGCACTCACAATCAGCTGCGCTGATTTCGTTGACAGGAATAGCACTAGCAACATGTTCTTTCACCGACCAGTTTGTCGTGTACGATGGAACACTTGTGTGTAGTTATCACTTCACAGAAATGTACCGTCGGCTCAGATACAAGCAACCTCCAAAACACAGATATATCGGTTGCATCAGGCTTGTATGAAGTATAATATGCGTTCAGTGAACATGTTGACTCTGGTCCCTTGACTCAATACCAGAGAAGATATCAGGATATATAGAGTAATGAGGCCAGATTAATGTGAAGCCATGGTCCTCATGTATGAAACGGATTATTCATGCCAGATGAAGGCGCAAACCATAGAGAAGTCCGTATCTAAGTCGTTCAGGTGCATTAAGCTGAACAACCTGTATTGCATTGGTACCCTGTTAAAAATGGGCGTAATATCAGAGTATTGCACAATATGCCGGAGAGAGTTATAGTTTTATCATAGACTATAAAGCTCTACGTGTAACCACATTTGAGTGGTTATTTGGATCTGGATACGACTAGCACGGAACAAGTTGACAGTGTGTGCTTTCATAAACCCGGTGTATAAATGTTCAACATGATAGACATCACAAGTGCTCACTTATGAGTGTGATAAACCGTATAAGCGAAGTCAATACCTTTTTTACCTAAGACCAAAAATGGCCTCAGATGCGACACCTTGACATTCGGCTTATCCTCTCAGTGACACCTGTTTTTATGTACAGTATATTACCTGCTTAAAGGTTATTTTGTGCATCTGGTAATGATATGTGTGCTCCTTTCCTAATGAAACTCCGCATATGAGAAAGGATGTTTCACGATGATCTGACGCAAATGTCCAATCCTACAGAATTGCAAATCCGCATATTGTCAACATAGTAGGAAGCTTCTACTCGTAATTGGCCGCTGTAAAATTTCGGTCATTTACGATATACCTACGATGATGACAGAACAGGTGTGGCTTGCTTTGTCGAGCAGAAACTTCGTTTGTTTATTTATTTTGTAATAGCATGCTCTTCTGGAATGAGGGAACTAACATGAATGTCATCATGACATCGGAACTCATTGGATGCAGTGCACAACTGGTTACACCATCGCAGTGCGGTTGTTTTGATGCGGTTGGTGTATTAAGTGAACCTGATCCAACCTATCTGTATTCCTTTCTGTTTCCGCATCCTTTTAGTTACCATTGTTGCATTGGCCCATGGCACACCAAAGCATATCATTATAAACCGTTAGAACCCACAGCTTAATGGAGCTAAACTCCGCCCTAGAATGGTTGTGCGGACACCCATAGAGTTGTATTTAGCATGATCCCTTGATTACAACTCCACGCTGAAACGAACGGAATGCGTGCGTAGACTTGCAAGGCTGTTCAACCCGGCCGCACCACTCCGGCGCCCGACTGCTTTGGCCTCACCAGCTATGCCGGTCTTTTGATATTTTTTAGAAACTTTTTATAAAAATATGTATATATATCAATATATATACAAAACTAAACGTATTTAGACTGTACACAGTCGGAGAATCGAACCAGCTTACGCACATCCCGACAACGCCGATTGGTCATGGGCGGCGGCGGGATGGATTCGGGAGATGTGGGAACGTCTGAAGCTTGTAGACCGGCGTCGTGGTCTGGTTGAACTATAATAGGATGTTGAAAGTCAGTGCGGTGAGTTGTGACGTCGCACGAAACACTACCAGACGAAGTACGCGAGGTGGTTTCTTCCATAAAGGCGGGTTTTAGCCGGTCAATGTTGACGACTTCGCGTCGACGACTGCGGATGTTGGTCGACACTGATTCAAGCCACTGCCCAGAACTACATACTGGCAAGTCGACAAGAGGTATAGTTCAATACCTTCTTGACATGTACAAGAATAAGATACTCTCTGTCTACTTATACCGTTTTCCATACACTTATCGTGCTATGACTGTTTGCACTATGCGCACTTGGACCCAAAGTATCGTCATCCATTGGCGACTTCATTTCTCATGATTATTTTCTCAATCTCCACAGCCAGTACATCTTTCGGCCACTGCCAATTACCCACACAGCAACGTGTCTGTTACGAAACATAACTGCCTGTAAATTTTGATCAAGCCTGCTTTGCTGTGCCTCGGTGAATTCGAGAATAAACCATTTATTTATTCATTTACAATGTGTATTATATGCGTACATCGCACAAGACGATAGTATGACGAAACGTACAGGTTCATTATAAACCTTCCATTCTTTTTACACTGCACACCGGGGTTTTTCCTCATACTTCCTTTCATCACATTCGTGGATACGTTAGAAGGATAGACAATTCAAATATGGATTATTATCTTGCATCACTCACCCATATGAAAACAACCCGAGACATGTTGGACCCAAGTAACAACTGATTGCACCACCGCACCACCTTGAGGAAAGGTTCGCTTTATGCGGAGGACCTAAACAGAAGAAGAAATTACATCCGCGTTCACTGATCATAGCAATGAAATTAGTAGTAACGTGGCAGATATTTAACGTCATCATTAGCGCACACGCAGCTAAACGAAACAGGAAACATAAGTTGACATGTCGGGCCTGCGAAAGGCCACCAACTCAGTTCGCAGTGTCATTCGAGTAGCTGTTCGAAGAAAAAGCACCAGAAAACAGTTATAATGGGGGCAGCAGAATACAGCTTTAATGATACCAACGTGTACAATACGGGCTTTGAACCCCCCGTAATGTTCGCCGCTCGTTTTATTCCGGATCTTGGAAGTCGCATTCTGAGCATATTTCTTCCTCGATCACCAAATGTTGCAAACTTGCATGATTGGTTTGTGCCCCAGCTGTTGCGTTCCGGGGTTCACGCCTTGCATCGTAAACAGCCGCCGTTGGTTTTGCACCAGGTAGAACCATTGGTATAGTATCTTCTTCTTCCGAGCTTGCAATTGTCACATTCCGTTCCTCGCTAAAATCCGCGTTATTGGTGGCCGATGTGACAAGCCACTCTGACAACACCGAAAGATAGAAAGCTGCTGCGTCAAAGTTCAGAAATGTGGACTCCGGCAGCTGGTCGTAATCGGCAATATTTGTGTCTCTGTCCAGGTGCACTGGAGGGGGGAAGGCGAACGGAGGCATTATTTGCGGGCCGGCTTTTCGAACAAAACTACGTTGCCACGAGGCATACAGAGCGAAGTGCGCTGGCTGCAGTCGCTGATACAGTGCGGGTAGGTTATCCAATGCCATATCCAAAATGCCGCTCGGTTCTTGCCTTCCGATTATAGGCGCGTCCAACGGCACTATTGAAACGGCAAGTACCCCATTATTCGCTCAAGTCCAATGACGGCTGACCGGTAGCTCGTTGATATCTACGCTGTTAAGCTGTACGAGCTACAGCAGGTGTCTGCATGGAAGTCCAAATCCCACGTTAGTTTGTATGTGCACGTGCGTCTGTCGTGCTTCACCGCCTCCAGTCCGCGATCGCTGAAAACAATTGCGTGCACACCGTTGCTGAGAACCACAACCGGATATCATGAACTCAAGTCAGACACTATCACGAAAATAACGTACGGCATCAATCGATGGTACAAGCTTTCCAACTCCGGATGACCGATAATACGTAGCTCGCGACGAGATGCACCCGATATCGGTTTCTGTCAGTTCCATATCAAATACGTCACCTTCATCCGTGACACTCATATGGCTTCCAATAATCCAATTCATCCATTCAGCAATTCCATCTTTAAGCAGCGATTCATGGACTCCACCATATTCGTGTCGTGTATGCCGTATGTTGCAGCACCAGGCATCCTGCTGTTGACACATCTGCAAGCGTCATGGGCAAAATGAAAGAACTGATATAGCGGAAGAAAGCTTGATCAATATTAAGGATGAGCTCCTAATTAGCTAAATACTTCCAAAAGTGGAATGTGTACATCACAATGAAAAAAAGGTTGAATGAAGTGGATTGCGGAAATCGTTTGATAACATTGCTATTTATGTAGATGCGACATAAGGAATGATGAGTGGAAGGAAATAGGTTATGTACAGCGTTTGCAATGGCCAGTACACCATCGGACATGGTGCACTAGACGTCAGGAGCACCTCCTACAAGATTTATAAACTTGAGGAGGAAGGTTCTGACGTCAGTCTCCGTCTCCCGTCAAAGAAAATCAGTGGCAATTGGCAGACTTTTTCGACAGCCATCGGCTATAAGCAATAGGTAAAAATATCTGTCGGTTAGTGGAGAAGGTGCTATCAATATGCAAAAGTCGGGAACCAGGAGTCGAACAGTCATCAGTCACGCGCTGATGCCTGGTGGTTCACCCAAGAGCTGGCCATGGAGGAGATCGGATATTGCAACCCCCACCATATGTCAACGCGGTACTGAGACGGCGTTGCCCACCCAGTAGAATGTGGAGCCGACACCTATTTCATGCAAATTATCTTTCTCAGCAAGCCGAGTTTCACTGAGCGTCGCAATATCGAAGTGGTAATGCGTCAGCTCCATCGCGACGATTGCAGTGCGTTGTTTGGGGCGCTCAAACGAGTTCCGGTCCAGTAGTGTGCGCAAGTATCAGCACCAGCTGCTGAGTGCTTTGCGCGCAGGCCTACGATTGCATTGCTGGGCGATCGCATGCGAGGTGGTCGTTGTGCTTCGGAGGTTTGCTTGAGGGACTCCACCCGGAGCCCTTGGCTCAAGAGCCTGACTCACATGGCAGTGGGGGAACAGATCCAGCTAGGGAATGTGGTTGCAGAGACAGATTTGGATCTACTTGACGGCCGTCACACGCAGCCTTGGAGGTAATGAAAAGATTTATATGTTTTGCGACCCTAATAGGATACACCTGCGACCACGGCCAGACGCAGTTGGGTTTTGGCGGGTTTGCACCAATTTGACCAGGGCTGCCTGGCTTGAAACGGGCAGTAGCAAACCATTGAACACCCAAGGTGCCCTCCCACCGTCAGAGACAATGGGTGGTGATCGTGCTCTACGCCAATCGAGCTGTGAGCTTATAACCCATAGACCTGTTGTCTCCCATGGCTAGGTTTTACGGGAAGTGTGCCATTGACCACTTTCTAACCTCCGAAGACCATGGACTAGTTTACTAGCAGGGCGCCCACAACTGACAGGAGAACGACTCGGGTCCTCAGCCAAAGCCGTCGATTAAATGTACACTCGAAAGTCAGCGCGTCTATCACATTGTCAGTTTACTGACTAATGCGGATTGGTGTCCTAGATCTTAGCATGGAGAAGGGCGAAAGCCAACTCCCATCCAGCGGTCGCTACAAGGAGGCATTCAGGACATAAGTCAATGACGCAACAATAGCAGCGGTGGATACATCCTCTGTCAGGATCTAGCCACCACCAGCTTCAGCGCACCATGGACTCTCCCGCCCGAATCCAGAATACATTCCTCTTATAAATCATCAAAGCCAATGAAACCGCTGGAGATATTTGCTACTCATAACTTGCTACTCATATGTTTGTCAGCAGTGTGAATTCAATCTGATAGAATCTTTTGGCACATCTGCCGTTTTCTTCAACTAACAACACACCAGAAAGGTTGAGGCGACAGTGATATCCGTAAACGGAGATTAGAATTTTGCTGTCGTAGTATACTTCTTCGAATTGCGAGGGCTGTGTGTCTAGCTATCCGCGCTAGACTTCGTGATATTTGTGGTTTAATCCTAGGTTGAGCAACGGTCCTTTGAGGAATCCCCAGGAACTCCTTGCTAAACTTTCGGACCACGGAGAAAGTGTAAGTAGGGTGAAGAACCCGGACAAGACCGCTAAGAAGAAGTAAGTAAACGAGCAACCTGAACACCCTATATCATCCAAATGTTGTCCAGACATAAACTGACGTAAAATGTGCAAAGGATGATATACTGAAAAGGTCTTCTGGGCAGATTACACTGCATATCTCGACGCACTGATGATGCCGTCTCGCATGACGGTGAAACGTTTGCAAACCAATTTCGCAGCTCGGCGAACAAATGAGCAAAGGAATTCTCAACCGGAGCTACCAGTTTTCCAAAACATTTTAAATAATAATGGCAGCGTGGGTAAATCCTTCTCCTATATTGAGAGAACAAGAGAGAAGCTGCTGCTCTGCTAGCACATTGTCACAATCTTTCATAAGTCATCCAAAGTCCTTCAGCAAATATTGGCTGGCTAATTGAACTACTACATAATTATGGCAGGTTAGGCACATATATATGCTACGTGTTAAACCAAATTTATTTGTGCTATATTACAGGAGCATCATTTTGTGGAAGACTCGGTGCATAGTAGCCTAGCGGCACCATTTGCAGAAATATTACAGCTTGTCGGGCTCTTAAATTCTGACTTGCCGCCGGCAATTGTCAGCTTGAGAGTGGTTTCTGCTAATGTCCAGTGTGGTTTGGATTCTGTCGTCCAGCCTCATGAATTCTAGATTACTTTGACGAGGTAAGATACAATCTTGAATAGATTTACCTAAAGCAATGCCCATAGGTATTATTGTTATAATGATGCATACGTTTCCGGCGTATCTTTTGGCAAGCTATGTTTCAATAAGGATGGATTAGCATTCCTATTGAAACACAGGTGACCGCACGTATATGTGCGATGATTTTACGTCGAATGGGTATGTTGCGGCTGCTTTAGTGATCTTAGAGCAAAGGGACACCTAAGCCTACCACTAGCATGATTTTCATACGGCATTTTGTACGGTCAGAAGCAGACGAGCAGACATGCGATTTACACGGACCGCCGTCTTGCAAATGTCAGTTTTGTTTTCCCGTTGTTATGAGCTAGATGGCACAAAGTTAATGGTATCCTCCTATTACAACGATTGTGATTCAGATTCCACACCTGTGGGTTTGAAGTGTAACCTTTGTAGCTGTTGGGGTTTTGCCTTTTCTTATGACCTTTTCTAACAACAAGTAAACAAAATATAACTCAAGTGTAATATGTACATACCCTAGTCACAGAACCAGCAGATATTTGCAATGCACAGAAAGAAGGCAAAACACCTCAATTGCTACCTTTCAACACGATCACAATACAAAGTACTGCGCGGTATTGGCTCGCCTCTTTAAATGCATTCAGGAACCGTATGGTTGATGCGGTTCGCATCACGCCGCATCAAACGGTGGTTATAGTGTGTCTCCGGGCCAATGGGAAATTAAGGGAATAACATGGTGGATGACAACCAGTGACTGAAGAATTTCTCAAATGGGTATGTGGTGGGACACCTGGGCATGTTACTAACTATTGGCACAATGATACTTAACAGCGGGTTTTGCAATGGAACCACTTAGGCATGGCTAGGAATACAACGCACAAGGAAACCTCCGTACCCGTGATGTGACTTGCAATGAAAACATCGAACACTGCATAGTTAATCACATCGGGGTAGACAAATGATGGGTATCAAGAGTCGCGGCAATGGCGCAGATAGCGTGCTTAGCTGAAGCTATGATATTCCCATGCAGCCTACGTTTCACATCGTAAATTTACCGCTTACAATTTACTACCAATCTGTCATCATACATCACGGTTGCAGCTATTTTTTGCAACAAATCAATTGTTTCTGTACGTGGATTTATTCTCCAAATTAATATTACTTTAAACACTATCGTACCACCACAGTTGGACAAACCTACTTTTAAGTCAATCTAAATGATTGACCATTATAATTCAAACTGTAGTAGGCACGTTTGCTCTTCCGCACCTTATCTCAATAATA
>OX104067.1:110877397-110953161 GCA_944474145.2 Dicrocoelium dendriticum
AAAGTAATATTAATTCGGAAAATAAATTCACGTACAGAAACAATTGCTTTGTTGCAAAACGATAGCTGCAACCGTGACGTATGATGAGAGATTGGTAGTAAATTGTAAGCGGTAAATTTACGATGTGAAACGTAGGCTGCATGGGAATATCATACCTTCAGCTAAGCAGCTATCTGCGCCATTGCCGCAACTCTTGATACCCATCATTTGTCTACCCCGATGTGATTAACTATGCAGTGTTCGATGTTTTCATTGCAAGTCACATCACGGGTACGGAGGTTTGCTTGTGCGTTGTTTTCCTAGCCATGCCTAAGTGGTTCCATTGCAAAACCCGCTGTTAAGTATCATCATGCCAATAGTTAGTAACATGCCCAAGTGTCCCACCACATACCCATTTGAGAAATTCTTCAGTCACTGGTTGTCATCCACCATGTTATTCCCTTAATTTCCCATTGGCCGGGAGACACACTATATCCACTGTTTGATGCGGCGTGATGCGAACCGCATCAACCATACGGTTCCTGAATGCATTTAAAGAGGCGAGCCAATACCGCGCAGTACTTTGTATTGTGATCGTGTTGAAAGGTAGCAAGTGAGGTGTTTTGCCTTCTTTCTGTGCATTGCAAATATCTGATGGTTCTGTGACTAGGGTATGTACATATTACACTTGAGTTATATTTTGTTTACTTGTTGTTAGAAAAGGTCATAAGAAAAGGCAAAACCCCAACAGCTACAAAGGTTACACTTCAAATCTACAGGTGTGGAATCTTAATCACAATCGTTGTAATAGGAGGATACCATTAACTTTGTGCCATCTAGCTCATAACAAAGGGAAAACAAAACTGACATATGCAAGACAGCCGTATGTGTAAATCGCATGTCTGCTCGTCTGCTTTTGACCGTACAAAATGCCGTATGAAAACCATGCTAGCGGTAGGCTTATGTGTCCCTTTGCTCTAAGATCACTAAAGCAGCCGCAACATACCCATTCGACGTAAAATCATCGCACATATACGTGCGATCACCTGTGTTTCAATAGGAATGCTAATCCATCCTTATTGAAACATAGCTTGCCAAAAGATACGCCGGAAACGTATGCATCATTATAACAATTATACCTATGGGCATTGCTTTAGGTAAATCTATTCAAGATTGTATCTTACCTCGTCAAAGTAATCTAGAATTCATGAGGCTGGACGACAGAATCCAAACCACACTGGGCACTAGCAGAAAACACTCTCAAGCTGATAATTGCCGGCGGTAAGTCAGAATTTAAGAGCCTGCCAAGCTGTAATATTTCTGCAAATGGTGCCGCTAGGCTACTATGCACCGAGTCTTCTACAAAATGATGCTCCTGTAATATAGCACAAATAAATTTGGTTTAACACGCAGCATATATATGTGCCTAACCTGCCATTATTATGTAGTGGTTCAATTAGCCAGCCAATATTTGCTGAAGGACTTTGGATGACTTTTGAAAGATTGTGACAATGTGCTAGCAGAGAGGCAGCTTCTCTCATGTTCTCTCAATATAAAAGAAGGATTTATCCACGCTGCCATTATTATTTAAAATGTTTTGGAAAACTGGTAGCTCCGGTTGAGAATTCATTTGCTCATTTGTTCGCCGAGCTGCGAAATCGGTTTGCAAACGTTTCACCGTCATGCGAGACGGCATCATCAGTGCGTCGAGATATGCAGTGTAATCTGCCCAGAAGACCTTTTCAGTATATCATCCTTTGCACATTTTACGTCAGCTTATCTCTGGTCAACATTTGGATGATATAGGGTGCTCAGGTTGCTCGTTTACTTACTTCTTCTTAGCGGTCTTGTCCGGGTTCTTCACCCTCCTTACACTTTCTCCGTGGTCCGAAAGTTTAGCAAGGAGTTCCTTGGGATTCCTCAAAGGACCGTTGCTCAACCTTGGATTAAACCACAAATATCACGAAGTCTAGCGCGGATAGCTAGACACACAGCCCTCGCAATTCGAAGAAGTATACTACGACAGCAAAATTCTAATCTCCGTTTACGGATATCACTGTCGCCTCAAAATTTCTGGTGTGTTGTTAGTTGAAGAAAACGGCAGATGTGCCAAAAGATTCTATCAGATTGAATTCACACTGGTAACAAACATATGAGTAGCAAGTTATGAGTAGCAAATTTCTCCAGCGGTTTCATTGGCTGGGATGATTTATAAGAGGAATGTATTCTGGATTCGGGCGGGAGAGTCCATGGTTCGCTGAAGCTGGTGGTGGCTAGATCCTGACAGAGGATGTACTCACCGCTGCTATTGTTGCGTCATTGGCTTATGTCCTGAATGCCTCCTTGTAGCGACCGCTGGATGGGAGTTAGGTTTCGCCCTTCTCCATGCTAAGATCTAGGACACCAATCCGCATTAGTCAGTAAACTGACAATGTGATAGACGCGCTGCCTTTCGGGTGTACATTTAATCGACGGCGTTGGCTGAGGACCCAAATCGTTCTCCTGTCAGTTGTGGGCGCCCTGCTAGTAACTTAGTCCATCGTCTTCGGAGGTTAGAAAGTGGCCAATGGCACGCTTCCCGTAAAACCTAGCCATGGGAGACAACCGGTCTACGGGTTATAAGCTCACAGCTCGATTGGCGTAGAGCACGATCGCCACGCATTGTCCCTGACGGTGGGAGGGCACCTTGGGTGTTCAATGGTTTGCTACTGCCCGTTTCAAGCCAGGCAGCCCTGGTCAAATTAGTGCAAACCCGCCAAAACCAAACTGCGTCTGGCCGTGGTCGCTGGTGTATCCTATTAGGGTCGCAAAACATAGAAATCTTTTCATTACCTCCAATGCTGGGTGTGACGGCAGTCAAGTAGATCCAAATCTGTCTCTGCAACAACATTCCCTAGATTGATCTGTTCCCTCAATGTAATGTGAGTCAGGCTCTTGAGCCAAGGGCTCCGGGTGGAGTCCATCAAGCAAAACTCCGAAGCAAAAGACCACCTCGCATGCGATCGCCCAGCAATGCAATCGTAGGCCTGCGCGCCAAATATTGGCTGCGTTACGTAGACGATACTTTTGTCATCCTCAAGCGCTCCAGACTACAAGAAACACATCAACTAAGCAACAATATATTTTCCGGCATCCATTTCACCAAAGAGGAAGAGAACAATGATCAGTTGCCATTCTTGGACGTGCTCGTGAGAAGACATGCTTCTGGGTCACTGGAAACAACGGTTTATCGGAAAGCGACTCATACCGATCAGATCTTAAACTATCGCAGCAACCATGCGACCATATACAAACGAAGTTGCGTGAGAACGCTTTTCAAACGGGCCCAGACACATTGTAGCACGCCGCAACTGAGAAAGGCGGAGGAGGACCACCTATTTAGCATGTTTCAACGAAATTCATACCCTAGAAGCTTTATACTACGCTGCCTGATGTCGAAAAGCCAGTCACAAGACGCGTCCACATGTGCAACAGAAAGAAGAACGATTATCCCATCTTACATCCATTTGATTTCTGAAATGGCAGCGAGGCTTCATTGGATAACCGTTGCACACGAAGCCACGGAAACCACCCGAAGTAAACATTTTAAGGTGAAGGACAAACTCTCTAAGAAAGAAACAGCTGGTGTAGTATACAAAGTTTCCTGTAAGAACTGTGATAAGTATTATGTAGGCCAGACTGGAAGGAAACTGGGCACAAGACTGTACGAACTTAGTCTGGCAATCCGCCGGCACGATGAGAAATCCATAATGTCAGTATACATGGATGCCGAGAACCATCAGTTCGATCTGGAGAACGTTGAAATAGTTGGGAGAGCAAGAAACCGCAGAGCGCGTGAGTTCCTCGAGGCCTGGTATTCTGGCCGGAACTCAATCAACAAACACCTGGAGCTGAAAGGTGTCTATGAAGCTCTGCAGGTTAAGCCAGCATTAGGCACCAGATCGACAAAGGGAAGCGGTGCCCCCTCGATCAACTCACGTGAACCGATCGAAGGCTAACATTCGAGCAGGCAACAATCAATAGTCACTCGGATCTGGCATTTTTTTGCGAGACTCCGCGAATCGGGACTGCATAGCCGCACTGAAGATGTTACCTAGTTTGGTAACGAAACGTCTGCAACAGAACTACCCAGCTCGGAGAACAGGACGATCCTTTCTTCTGGCTATGATGCCTACATATAATCTTTACCTACAATACTCGTTCACTAATTGCTTCGACCTTGGATTTCCTGTCAACATATGGACCACCTACCTCTGATCCTCCACAGACTTACCTTTTACACCGTAACTCCCCACGTTGGTGCGTAAGCCGCAGAATCTGGCCATGCTGCCTTACAATCATTTGTCTCGTCCTAATCCTTAGCTTACCACTTGTGCTTTAACTCATTCCGTCCTACGATGCTCCATCGAATTACCTTCCACACTGCAGCGCAGCAATCTCGCGCGTAGAACCTCAAGTAACAGGCTAGGTTACCCAAGAATATGCTTATCGCTAAGCAGACATTGTTCTAGCTTATAATTGTGACCCTATGTACCAAAACGCCATAGAATATTCGCTTTAAATCCCGCTTCCATCTATCGCATATCCCCGCCGCTTACCTGTTTGGCTCTGGCTTTCCTCTCCTCCTAGGCCGTTCCTATCTACGGTTCTCCAACGACTTATCTTGCACACTGTAGCTGCACACTTTCGTGGCTAAGACCTCTAGAATCTCTCTATGATGTCTACTTATTATCTTATCTCGACCTACCTCTTCACTTACATCTTTGACCCTGGCTTCCCCATCCAATTATGGAAAATGTATCGCTGATGCTCCATTGACTCATCCGCCACACTCTAACTCCAAACGTTTGTGCGTAGGACCTGAAGTAACAGGCTATGTTCCTCATATATATCCTTATCGAGAATCAGGCATCGTTATTTCTATAACTGTTCCTGTTTAAACCATAATACCATGGAATATTTTCTCTACATCACGCTTCCATTCATCGCATATTCCTACTACTGCTCTTAGCTGTTTCGCTCTGGCATTCCTCTCCCATTATTGACCACCTACCTACGATGTTCCACCGACTTACCTTTCAAACTGTAGCTCCGCACTTTTGTGCGTAAGTCCTCAAGAACCTGGCCATGCTGCCTGAACATCATTTGTCTCGTCCTAATCCGTAGCTTAACACTTGTGCTTTAACTCATTCCCTCCTGAGAGCCACCAAGCTCCGATGCTCCACCGACTTACCTTCCATACTGTAACGCCGCAATTTCTGCGGAGAGCCAAAACTAACCGTCTATATTGGCCAAATGTATATTTATCGCAAAGCGGACGTCGTTCTTTCTTATAATTGTTACCCCTTTAAACCACAACAATTTGAGTATACTCTTCTAATTCCGTTTCCACCTATCGCATACTCCTGCTACTTTTCTTACGTGTTTGGCTCTGGCTTTCCTCTCTTCCTATGCACTTCTTAAATACGGTCCTCCAACGACTTATGTTTTACACAGTAGCTCGGCACTTTTGTGCGAAAGACTTGATTTATCTCGCTATGATGCCTACCTATAACCTTACCTTGTACTAGTTCTTCACTTATCTCTTTGCTCCTGGCTTTCCTATCCACTTATGGAACATCTACCTCTGGTGATCCACCGATTCATCTTCCACACTGTAGCTCCGAACTTTTGTGCGTAGGAACTCAAGTATCAGGCTATGTTTCCCAATAATAGCTTTATCGCGAAGCTGACCTAGTAGTTGCCTTCTCATATTTAACCCGACTCCCAGTATCGCCGTATTCTTCTGTCTATTTGACTTGTTTGCTGCACTGTAGAAATCCCTGTCCTTTTCTGCTGTTCCCGGTCCCTTAAGGCTTTCTTCGCAATCGTATTCTCTTTACAGCTGTAGTATATAAATTTTCTCTCGTCACCACTTTGACATTCCGTCTCACTCTTTTTCCCAGCTGTTTCTCTAGCATCCGATTACTGAACATTTTACGTTTTATTTTCGTGGGCCTCAGACCCAACGTAGTAAATGCACTGGCTCTCATACATGTTCGAACGATGGGCTCGAACAATGTCAACCGATCGCTCAACCTATATATTAAGGGCATAGTAAACCTTACTATGTTGTTCTGATTCCACAAACTCATTTAACGGATAACAACGCCTGACACTCCCGGTTGCCCCACAGGACAACTTTTGCGTACACTACGCCACTTCGGACAGCATTCGTCTCTCACATTCTGCAAATAATGCGTCCCGCGATTTTACACGAAACTACGGATTTGATGTATAACATATTCGATCCTTCGATTGCTTTTACCCAGCACAACTTTTCCATAAATTTCATATTTATACTTTAACATATTCCTGTTGAATTTCTTTGGCAGTTTGCTCGGTCCGTTTTTCTTTTCTTCCCTGTACTGAAGGATAACATTACCTGCACGGAACACCTCTGAGGACATACCTGTGATACTCACCTGGACACGGCATCAACACAGAACAAAGAAATCACTCTCAGTTTGCAATTCTGACACACTAAATGTAGCCAGAAAATCAATCAAATCAATACAATTCCCCAGAGTCATCCGACTTCAACAGCTCCAACCACTTATAGTCGACTCCAAAGGAGACTACACAACCATGGGAAACAAATAGGCGAAGTTTGACTGCGAATATCCGTGAGGGTAATCGGTCAGTTGCAATCTCGTCAATGTCATACCACCAGTCGGCAGTGTTCCAGGAGGTGGCGGGTTTACGTCTAGCAAGCGGTTTCCCTACAATAGGCTACAAATGTCTGTTTAACAACACTGCGACGTGGCGGACGTGACACGCCACGCAATAAAGTCACCGCCCTAATCACACGTTGGCAAGTTGACCGATACCACATTTACAAATTCTGTGAATATATCTGCTCACTTACGAACACGCCTACATATTTGCTCAGTTACATGCCCCCATTCTTAAATAATTTTGCAGCTTCTTCCTCATGCTTCACTCACCTGACTCGCCCTGTGTACACAACCTCATCGGTCTAGTTCCTCATCAACATACCACATTAGTGGTCAGATTCTTATCTCTACATCTCACATTCTGTGGACATGGATTTGTACAACCTTTGGGCCATATGGGCCCACAATACTGACTCCATCTGCAGTACTCCCGCTCTTGGTACTGTTAAGAATGCTATCATGCATAATATCGCAATGTGCTGATCATGCCCAAATGGCGTGCCTCGCTTTGTCGAGAATAAAATATTTATTTATTAATTTATTTTTAAACATAATACGTCAGGCCTTCGACAAACTGGATGACCTACACGGACGCGACTTGCAATAATCGGAGAAAGGCATTTATGTAGCCTTTGGCTTGCAACCAAATCTGTGCAAACTGCCGCTACAGGATGTTGTTTGCAAGTGCATGTGTACAAAGGGTGCACGAAAAATTTATCATTTTCATATTGCACATCTTTCGCCCCTAGACATCCCTCGCATTTGTATTTTTGCACCCTGTACTGAATTCTTGTTCAATAAAGTCTTTATTATACAACAGTAACACTGCCCATCTTTCTCTGTGAATGCTTCCAAGCCCATCTCATTTCTAACATAACCCTTTATATCAGGTCAAGTCCAAACCGTAGTATTAAATAGTAGCCTTACGAACGGAATTTGGCTCGGCGGTCACCGTTATTAGCAGCAAGTGGCCGCAAAATGCTGGTCATACCGTCATCATACTTGAAGTACTCCACGGCGAATACCGTAACGCGGTCCGGAATCACCGAACAACCGCACCCGGTGACCGCATGCACTCGGTTCGCATGATTATGCAGACAGATTTGTTGTGTTTGGCGATTTCATTTCGCAGATGGCTATCTGTATGCAAGCTCCATGTCTCTTGCGTATGCATAACGGTTATTTGCGGGGGACACAGTGTCAATGAGCGCACCACGCAAACGAGTCCGGTACTTTCATTTCCTGTTATTTAATTAACATTCCAAGAGGCTACTTTCCGACAGTGATGGGGAAGAATCTCGTGCCCACCCGCGAAAGCAAACCTACCTGCCGACACCACGTATCGAGCTGCACCATCCGCAGAAATATTTGCGTTGGTGTCGAAATCAGTTGACGCCATCCACCAACCCGTTCCATTATGCAGCTACACATTCCCTGCTCCAAATACTCTCTAATCGGTAGGCGGAAGCTCACTGGTTGCAGACGTAGACGTTAAAACTAATGGTAAGTTTCTGTTAGTCCACTACCAAACCGTTCACCACAGGAACTAATATGGTTTACCGTTCGCCTTCTGTAACAACCGAAAGGACCATTAACTGTAAGCTTTTTCCGGTCTTACTGCTTTGCAGTTGTCACCGTTGCAGACCTATTTCAGGACTTAAAAATATATCACGGATATTAAAATTCGGTAACGATTAACAAAGGTGTGCTTTCTAATCCCAATGACAGCACGCCTCTTTCCGGTAGGTAATACTCAACGTTGGGACCGCTTATTTGTAAAGCTGTATGACGCGCTGAAGTCTTTAACAGAGGCTTTGCGTCAATTGCGACAGCAAAGTAACCCGGACTTACCAGTCCCGTCCACTACGGTGGATGCTTCGCATGTATATGTCACATCACTAACGAATGAAAATCGTCGAAATGAACAATGAATAATGAACAATGAATTTAAACGTGTTGGGAAGCTTTGCTTTACAAGTCTCGCTGGATAGTGGGTAGGGATATCAACATAACAATAATGATGATAAGGAGAGTAAAATAGTTAATACTTTAAATATAAAATAAGGACTTATCGTTTGCTTCGCCGCAGGCCTGCGATTCTCTTAGATTCACAGCATCCACAGTTAACAACAAATAATTCCATGGTAAACTCCAGGTGTAGGATGGAGACGTAGTGTTAAGTGACAAAGTGTAAATGGATGAGGGCATCGTCCAACCGTCTTTTAAATACCGTTAGTGTCGTTGCAGAGAGGACCGATTCTGGGAGAGCATTCCACGGGTGACAGACACGGATGGAAAAGAAATTTCTGCGGCAGTCCAGACGACTGTATTGTTCTGCGAATTTTAATGAGTGGCCCCTCAGGTTTGTATTGCTGCTGAGTTGCAGTAAAGGGCGACACTTATGATGTGGGTCTTGCAGAATCAAGTATGCCATAATCAAGTCGCCTCGTAGTCTTCGATTGCTTCCACTGAACAATCGCAGACGTTGCAGCATCTCTTGGTAGGAAAGGTTGCGCATTCCAATTACGTTCTTAGATGCCCGGCGTTGTGGCTGCTCCAGTGCATTAAGGTCGTGTTTCAGTCATGGATGCCTGGCTTGAATTGCATATTCGACATGGGGACGAACATACGCACTGAGAATTTGTCGAAATATGAGCTGTTTATTTGTCCAAACGCCCGCCTCAACAGCCCGACGTGTTGATTCCCGGTCTTCGAGGCCTTTTCGGATTGTCTGGAACAACCCAAGTCATCTTGAACCAGGACACCCAAGTCACGTTCGAGAGTTGAGTGTTGCAGTACATCCGTTCCGAGTCGGTATGAGTAGCTGCTCTGATGTCGGACGGAAAGCACCTTGCATTTACTGATGTTGAAATGCAATGAGTTTTGGGTCGACCATTGATACACCGTATCTAAATCACTCTGAAGCACATTTTGGTCGGTGTTCGCCTGGATCCTGCGTCAGCTCTTGATATCGTCGGCAAACATAAGGAAGTTTGAAGCGATTCCCTGTGCTAGGTCATTAATAAACACCAAAAACAAACGTGGACCCAGAACCGAGATTTGCGGCACACCACATTCGACTTGTATGGGGTCCGATAAAGAGCTCCGAACTCTGACCACTAATTGCCGTTGAAATAGCAAGTTGGCGATCCAGGTTAAAAGAGGGCCTCTGATCCCTTAATGCTGCAACTTAGATAGTAGTATCCGATGGTCTAGACGATCGAAAGCCTTGGAAAAATCCAGGTAGATCACATCAACACCTTCTAAAGCGTCGGCTGTCTCGGTCCAATTACTGCGTGCAATTAGTAAATTCGTTGTACATGACCGCTATCGACGGAAACCGTGTTGTTCAGGGGTGATAAGGTTGCATTTTTCCAGACAGCACACCAGTGCATCGGCAACTAAGGGTTCCATGACTTTGGTGAGTATAGGAAGAAGGGTTACTGGGCGGTAGTTGGAGGGATCAGTTCTGCTTCCACCTTTTTGAATCGGGCTTATTATTCCAAGCTTCCACATGGCGGGAACTTGGTTCTGGTCTAAGCAGCGCTGGAAATACTGAGCTAAATGTCCTGCCAGTTGGTTTGCTGCTGCTCCCAATGCCTCTGGACGAATGGTGTCGACACCCGACGAGCTGTGTTTGCGTATGGGACGTCATCTTTTGCAATACAGCCGCTGCGAAAAAATTGATGTGGGTTAGTCCTAGTGAGCAGAATACAAAGCTTAGTAGATCGCTTGGTGACAAGACTTTTTGAAACGTGGGGGCGTATTGCATCTGCAGCGCGTTTGCAGCTTCCGTAGATGTTCTTGTTGGGCCATCAGCCGTCTTGAGTGGAGGAAATCCTTGCCTCAACTTTCGTAGGCTATTAACGTGCTTGTACAGCAGTTTGTGGTTAGCACTGAAGATTTTTGCGATGTTCTGTTGATAGGCGGCTTTGTCTTCTCTTAAAAGTTGCGTGCAGTGGTTCCGTTGGGCTACGTAGTTGTCCCAAGTTTCTGATGTTGGAGCTTCTCTGTACACTCGCCATGCTGCGTTGCGTACTGCCATCCTTTTTCGGGTTCTGCTCCTAACGAAAGAAACTGATTTGCACTTATTGCAAGCTTTTATCTCTGAAGCTTGTGTAATCAGCTAACTGAATGTGTTGACGAACTCAAGCCAGAGGACTTCCGGGGGTTCGTCTTCGAGGAAAGACCATGTTGTGGCGCTGACTAGCTGGGCGAGTCGGTCGTACCTCGTGATGGTTCGCACAGTATCATCGTCATCATTCAGATATTCTGCATAGCAGACGAAGTTGAAACTGATGGCTGCGTGATCACTGCGACCCAACGGGCAGTCTAAAACCAACGCATCAATCATATGCTCCTCGTTGGTAAGCACAAGATCCAGCACAGAAGGCCTGTTACCAGTTCTGAACCGAGTGGGCAAAGTGATGTGGTTGTAAAGAGGAACAGCAGTTATTAGATCTTGTAAATCGGTTTTGAATTGTTCTCCGATTGTGGCCGGGGCTTCTAAACAATGTACGTTGAAATCACCCATGATAAGAACGTGAGTGTACTTTTGTTGTAAACTGCACCTTAAAGCAGCCGCTAGGTGGTGGTCGGTTTCGGGTGTAGAGTTGGGGGGCGGTACACTAAGACAATATGGCAAACGTCCCTGCCTTTTAACTGCAACCGGCACCAAAGAGAGTCGGGGAACTGCGAGTCTGAATCCTCCACGGATTCGCACTATAAGTCATTTCGGTAATACAGGATTACACTTCCTCCTTTTGTGAGCCTGTCGTTCCGGATCAGCGACATGCCGGGTAGCGACACTTCAGCGTCCGTCATTCCCGTGTGCAACCATGTCTCGGTGATACCAATGACATCATACGAGCCGGAAGCTTGGCGCTCTTTCAGTTCAGCCAGTTTGTTAGAAAGACCCTGAGCATTTGTATACAATCAGGCCAGTTTCTCGGTCTCTAGGAGCGCGCAGAGAGGTGAAGCTGTCAAGTGTGGGAGAATGCCGACCGATGGGAGGTCGGCAGGTAATCGTTTTTTTGATGGGTCAATGATACCTCGTTTGCAAGTTGATTCGGCCAAGGTTCGTCCCAACCTTTGTTTAGACCTACGTCAGAGTCAATTAACGCAGCAGTCAAGTTACACTTATGTACATTCGTCAGTATGCTTGCTGCTTCAGTTGCTTTAATATTTGAGCTGTGCAAAGTGTTTGCGAGCTAAAACCGGATTTCGGAAAGAGGGTGTTTCCGATTTCTTCGCCATCGATCCAAAACATCCGTTACTTGTTGCTCTGACTGAACCACAAGTTTTAGTATTCTAGGGCTACATCCTCTATAATTCGATGAGAGAGGTATCCTGGTAAGCGATAGTGCCACAACATTATCCAAAGCAGCACATATTGTCCATAACCGCTGATCAGGCGCAGTATCTTATTTGCCTACATGGCCATAATGTTCAACATGTAGCCCGGAACATGTCTGCAATATTATCTCGAGGTGTTGAACACATTCCATGTCGTCGATGCCCGAGGTGCATACGTTTTCAGAAACACGAGGTTGTGCTCCGTCTTACACAGTAAGTTACTAGAATTTCAACTTGACATTCTTCACAGCAACTCTATTGACCTGTTGTGCCGTATGTGACTTTTCTTGCGAAGAAGTTGCCGAGGCAGTAAAGAAATGGTTGCACACTGCGCGACACGATTTCGCACCACAACCTATGGGCACAACACTGACTTTCATGGAAGAAGTAAAGAAACGCAATATTATGCTCGACTATTGATTTCCAGGTTGCCGAAATAGTTGACCTGGACAAACTGAATATGCACTATGACCGTCATGTAGTTATTTGTAACTGCATATTGTATGCGCATTTATATATATATATATATATATTTGTTTGGTTCATTTTGCAGATTCGTTTTCCAAATCTACTTCCTCGGTAGGCGTGTGAACATAAACTGTGCTTTGCTTATATCCGTACCCAGTATAAGTGCACAGTGGAGCAATTTTCCACGTAGATGAGGTTTATCTCCTGCTCGCGGGTTTACAACTGCCTGCAAGATTGGTGCGTCCTGTAATAGCAGTGAGCGGCACCTAGGAAGGATACAGATTTCCTTTTTGAAGCTTGAGACAAGGTTAGGTGTACCCCTAGAAAACAGTACAGGGCTTCCGGGAATGGGCAGCACCGCGGCAGCGTGAAGGAATCAGCTGGTTCCTCATCCGGCTGATTTCTTAATCAGCTGTTTAACGTGGGAAGGTGACCAGCGTGATGATTGGCGGCGACAATTCTCAGAAATTCGTAAAGTCACCCCAGCGCGCTTCAAGCCAAAGGGACGATTATATGCCGATGGCGTGTAGGGGCCCTATGCTGATGCAAATACAGCAGTTCATAATTCAGCCGTCAGCATGTGCTGGGAGAGTGATGCTTCTTATGCTTTTTGCAGTCTCACATTAGTAAATGTTATCCTTATATTTATTGACCAATTAATTGCTACCACCTATTTGAGCCCTCTTTTCTAGCTCTGCACATATTAATTACCTCACTCTATATTAATAGTGCAGCTCGCTTTCGCCCTGCTAGCACAGAAAGTCTCGGAAGGCGAAGTAAGTGGTAAAGGCTTTCACGGACTACGATAGACTTGAACCCATAGTGAAGGACTTTGAAGACCACCTTGAAGGAGGAATTTGGCTGCTGACTTCAGGTTAAGGAACTAAAAGTTAAAAGACATTTTAAAGTGTCTAAGCAAAGTGCAAAGTTAAACGGTCGACGAAAGACACATCAGCGGTGTGTGAATGCTCACTGACTGTTGCCCTTGGGCGATTTGGCCCAATGGATGTGCACTCACCTAGACGCCGGGCGCGCACGTAGCCCCTACCCTACTACGCTCGCACATAACCACAACCCCAATACGACCACACCTAGCCACTTCCCCAGCACGTCCGCGCCTAGCCGGTTCTCATCTACGCTCGCGCACCTTGGAAAATTGCTCCAAATTCCTGAGCAGATGAACAATTCATTATAATGTAGGTATTACCCCTGCTTGCGTAATCTGCGTAAAACTGATTACCACGGTTCAGCGCGCTACGAACGTGATGTGGCATGCAACACTACAAACTAAAATAACTAGAAAACAACAGCACGTTTGTCGGTGCCAGACGCAGGGTTTGGAACATCGCGTAAAAGGTGAAGTCTTACTGCTCACCTTGATGCGCCGCAATAAATTCGTCTCAGTAGCCGCAATAGCTGAGCAAATAGAAAGCTAAACGCGCTGTGTGATAGTTATATTTACGAAAGAAGGAAGTGTTCCGTAAGAAAGTAGTCGGAGATTGTAGAGTTGCCACGTGGAATGTTCAGTTCAACGCTGTAGAATTAATAATAATTTGCTTTTGGCTGCTGGAAGCGGATTTGAGGGGTCACACCATGCGTTGCTGCGGATGGAATTCAGAATATATTCACACATACTGAGTCATGCCATCCGTGGAGCAAGTGCGTTCAGCGAACCATTTTAGCAATAAGGTAACCACAAGGCTGGTAAAGAAGAGAGGTTGCTTACCATGCACTTCTATGAAGACTTACATTTTGCCAAATCCGGTTTTATTACGAAAACCGGTGTACTATATCTTGACCAAGACTGCGCGCGTCAACAAATGCTGCATCATGAGGCGGACAGTTTCCGACAAAGTTTCAGCTTGAATAACATCCAGCTAAGCATTTTGCATGCAGCTCTGGATTGCATGATAAACTTTCTTCTCAACTACTGCCTCCGTGCGTCGCTCTGCATTAATGTATCAATAGACTGCAGTTCTTTCAACGAAGCAATTTTTAGAGGGATTTGCGCTGACCGCCAGGCATTTTGAGCGGCTGCCATCGTAGCCATGGATCTCATCCTGGTTCTCATCGCTTCTTGGGTGTCCGTAAACTTTTGTACATTACCTGAAAATGTATGCCATGTATTAGGAAACACCAAATGTACTATCAATGGACTTAAACTTCTTATTCAATTGTTCCATATCGCATCGCAACGAATGAAGTACTTCTGCTAGCAAACTATGAAATCTCAAGCAAATATTTACGAAAATGCGATCTAAATCTCTTTTCTTAATGGTGGTGTCGGATGGGTCCGGGCTGACATCTAAAACGCATATTGCGTGCTTGAAAATGGATATAACAACTTGCGCCCACGCTGTGGATAGTTCTAGTTAACTTTTCACGACTGAGCAAATGATTGTTGATTACTGAACTTTGTTGTACATGTAAAAATAACCCTCACGCATTGTTAGGAAGACACATGTGTGCTCTTGTGTACGGAACGTGACAACGCAGTGAGAGAACTCATTGGCGGTGGATCGTAAGGAACGGCTGTAGGGACTAACCGTTTCCTGTGAGCTCTAAGTCTTCGTCACCCGAAATGAAACGACCAGGTATATAGCTGTAGTCAAATGTAACGTTGATGCTTCACTAACTCACGTGATTCTGTAAGGGCGTGCCCATATCTGCCTCTGAAGATGTGTCTTCGTTTAAGATTGAAAACTTCCCGGCGTTGGCTATGGTGACAGCCTGATTGAAATCCCTTGCAAAGTGATTACCTAACACAACTTACTAGTGTGACCAAGTATAGTCACTTTGGCGAATTTGAAGTTTTTGTTCGCCGTTCAGTGTTCCTTTACAGCTTCCGGGTTTTCCAAATGTGGGACTTTGGGAATTAAAGCACTTCAACCATCCCCCAGCAGCCATGAGCTGCTAAAGGCTGTAAGGAAGGATACCGTGGATGTACAGAGGGTTACAACGCACTAGGTTAACGAGTCCACTTTGCTGAAATGGGTGGTACACTTTGTGAATTCGCGTCCATCCGCACAGAGCATCATGATGAGAAGCACACAGTGATGGTATAAAAATTTATTGGGTATATATTGATGGCCGCAAATGTATGCGACTTTCATTTTGTGTGGTGTTGTCCCCGAAATGGTTCCTCGTACCTCGGCGTCCCAAATGAAAAGAACGCTGTAAAAAATGACAATGTGCAAGAGACGTTACCTGTATGAGAGCTGCACAGATTTTCATATGATCTCATATAACCGTTTCACTGCATGGATAAGCAGATATATGAAATCAGGAATACAATTAGTGCACAGTCGTCTGCCATGCGAATGACATTAGAAGATTTCACTTCGTCAGTAGCTCAGTTATTGCCGATCCGCCTATTTTATTGATGTCCTTTGGGCCCGTGAAAGCGTTAGGTCGTAACACATAATCCGAGTTGGCTCAATGTGATCAGTTTAAAGAATAAACTAATTGTTACTGAAGAAGAACTACGTATAACGATGCGCAGTGCAATAATAGGTTGATAAGGGATACGTAAGCCAGTGTTACTCTGCTGCGATCTGGTGCGCGTGAAGAAGTCCAACGGCTAATCAGGTTACGCGATAAGAAGAGGATCTTTGCAAACGCTTTAATGTCAACACAAAAGGAACAAAGTATAAAGTGCACAAAAATTACAGCATACTGTCAAGTAAGAAAAAAGCAATCCACAAAAGCGGTGGCACTTCAAGCTCGCTGAGTGTCACGGACATAAAGTGCCCTGCGGAACGCCACTATAGTGGCGTTCTTATAAGAACAGCTTTTTAAGGTAATGGCGATGTCCCCCGCGTGCACCCTATTCTCTCCCCTTTAGGAAAGCGGACACCCATTTGAGGGCGCCACCAGATATGCCATACGATCTCAACGTTGGAGAATCAAAAGTATGGTTCTTTTTGAGCCAATAATGTAGAGCCTCATATAGGTATGGGCAAATATTTTGTGCCTAGTTGGAATGTACCACCTTCCGCTCTACTGGGATGCGTACCTGCTGAGTAATGAAAATGCAGCTTAGAGAAAGGTTTTCTTGCCCTGCTCTCAAATATTCCATGAGATTTGGGACGGGAACTACCCTCCTGAATTCATAAAATGGGTATGTCGTCACGTACTTGTTTATGTTTTCCTCTATTATATAATGATGTACCTTCCATCCAGTCGAAGTGGTAAGGGTCCTTATTGATTACTGGCCCACGAAATGGGACACTCGTTAATCGGAAGCTTGTTTCGTCCCTAGATCTTGTCCTGTCCTGTAAACCTTAGTGAAAGTCCTTGATAAGGAACGGTACAAAGCCTTTCCAGAAGTCATTGAAAAGCATGCCAATATCATGACCGCTATCTATTGTCTAAGCCCAGCATTCACGGGCTACGAGCATATTAGTCAGACACGAAAATCTCTCACCGCATTCTTGTGGTGCAACACTGAGAAGGTTAAAGTTGTTTAGGTGATTCTCCATCAACTTGCTGATCAGTTTTTAAACAACGAATACTATGCTTTTAAGGAAGACAAGCCGGTAGCTTGAGGGCAGAACCTTGTCACCACCCTCAAGAATCAGACAGATGATTGCATTCATCCATTCGAAAGGCACAACTGTCAAGCGATTTTGTAAAAGCGCACGTGAGTTGGCCAATACATGCACGAGCTTTGGATGAATTGAATCCGGCACGGAAGCTTTGGAAGGAGTTAACCCACGCAATAGTCTGGATATTTGTGTATCCTTTATGCTGATTTCAGTTACGCAAGAATCCTGTGCGACTCTTGTGACCAACTCAAACTGAGGTTGACAGGTCTCTTGAGGAGACACGGGTATACTGTTCGCAAAGTATACAAGCCTTATCATAGTCGGTATCCAACCAGCTGTAAGTAAAGGCAACACCGCAACAGCTACAAAAGTTACACTTTAAACCAACGGGTGCAGAAGCTGAATCACAATCGTTGTATTGGGAGGATAACATTAACTTTGTGCCATCTAGCTCATAAAATCGGGAAAACAAAACTGACAAATGCAAGACAATCGTCCGTCTAAATCGCATGTCTCCATCCTACACCTGGAGTTTACTATGAATTTATTTGTTGTTAACTGTGGATGCTGTGGATCTAAGAGGATCGCAAGCCTGCAGCGAAGCAAACGATAAGTCCTTATTTTATATTTAAAGTATTAACTATTTTACTCTCCTTATCATCATTATTGTTATGTTGATATCCCTACCAACTATCCAGCGGGACTTGTAAAGCAAAGCTTCTTAACACGTATAAATTCATTGTTCTTTTTTCATTGTTCATTTTGACGATTATCATTCGTTAGTGATGTGATATATACATGCGAAGCATCCACCGTAGTGGACGGGAATGGTAAGTCCTGGTTACTTTGTTGTCGCAATTGACGCAAAGCCTCTGTTAAAGACTTCAGCGCGTCATACAGCTTTACAAATAAGCGGTCCCAACGTTGAGTATTACCTAAGGGAAAGAGGCGTGCTGTCATTGGGATTAGAAAGCACACCTTTGTTAATCGTTACCGAATTTTAATATCCGTGATATATTTTTAAGTCCTGAAATAGGTCTGCAACGGTGACAACTGCAAAGCAGTAAGACCGGAAAAAGCTTACAGTTAATGGTCCTTTCGGTTGTTACAGAAGGCGAACGGTAAGCCATATTAGTTCCTGTGGTGAACGGTTTGGTAGTGGACTAGCAGAACCTTACCAGTAGTTTTAACGTCTACGTCTGCAACCAGTGAGCTCCCGCCTACCGATTAGGGAGTATTTGGAGCAGGGAATGTGTAGCTGCATAATGGAACGGGTTGGTGGATGGCGTCAACTGATTTCGACACCAACGCAAATATTTCTGCGGATGGTGCAGCTCGATACGTGGTGTCGGCAGGTAGGTTTACTTTCGCGGGTGGGCACGCGATTCTTCCCAATCACTGTCGGAAAGTAGCCGCATGGAATGTTAATTAAATAACAGGAAATGAAAGTACCGGATCTGTTTGCGTGGTGCGCTCATTTACACTGTGTCACCCGTAAATAACCGTTATGCATACGCAAGAGACATGCAGCTTGCATGCAGATAGCCATCTGCGAAATGAAATCGCCAAACACAACAAATCTGTCTGCATAATCATGCGAACCGAGTGTATGCGGTCACCGGGTGCGGGTGTTCGGTGATTCTGGACCGCGTTATGGTATTCGCCGTGCAGTACTTCAAGTATGATGGTGGTATGACCAGCATTTTGCGGCCACTTGCTGCTAATAACGGTGACCGCCGAGCCAAGTTCCGTTCGTAAGGCTACTATTTAATACTACGGTTTGGACTTGACCTGATATAAAGGGTTATGTTAGAAATGTGATGGGCTTGGAAGCATTCACAGAGAAAGATGGGCAGTGTTACTGTTGTATAATAAAGGCTTTATTGAACAAGAATTCAGTACAGGGTGCAAAAATACAAATGCGAGGGATGTCTAGGGGCGAAAGATGTGCAATATGAAAATGATAAATTTTTCGTGCACCCATTGTACACATGCACTTGCCAACAACAACCTGTAGTGGCAGTTTGCAGACATTTGGTTGCAAGCCAAAGGC
This sequence comes from Dicrocoelium dendriticum, assembly GCA_944474145.2. Lineage (NCBI taxonomy): Eukaryota > Metazoa > Platyhelminthes > Trematoda > Plagiorchiida > Dicrocoeliidae > Dicrocoelium > Dicrocoelium dendriticum. Next base: position 110,896,516 of record OX104067.1, read on the forward strand.
TACATAAATGCATTTCTCCGATGATTGCAAGTCGCGTCCGTGTAGGTCATCCAGTTTGTCGAAGGCCTGACGTATGATGTTTAAAAATAAATAAATATTTTATTCTCGACAAAGCGAGGCACGCCATTTGGGCATGATCAGCACATTGCGATATTATGCATGATAGCATTCTTAACAGTACCAAGGGCGGGAGTACTGCAGATGGAGTCAGTATTGTGGGCCCATATGGCCCAAAGGTTGTACAAATCCATGTCCACAGAATGTGAGATGTAGAGATAAGAATCTGACCACTAATGTGGAGTATGTTGATGAGGAACCAGATCGATGAGGTTGTGTACACAAGGCGAGTCAGGTGAGTGAAGCATGAGGAAGAAGCTGCAAAAATATTTAAGAATGGTGGCATGTAACTGAGCAAATATGTAGGCGTGTTCGTAGGTGAGCAGATATATTCACAGAATTTGTAAATGTGGTATCGGTCAACTTGCCAACGTGTGATTAGGGCGGTGACTTTATTGCGTGGCGTGTCACGTCCGCCACGTCGCAGTGTTCTTAAACGGACATTTGTAGCCTTTTGTAGGGAAACCGCTTGCTAGACGTAAACCCGCCACCTCCTGGAACACTGCCGACTGGTGGTATGACATTGACGAGATTGCAACTGACCGATTACCCTCGCGGATATTCGCAGTCAAGCTTCGCCTATTTGTTTCCCATGGTTGTGTAGTCTCCTTTGGAGTCGACTATAAGTGGTTGGACCGGTTGAAGTCGAAAGACTCTGGTGAATTGTATTGGTTTGATTGGTTTTCTGGCTACCTTTAGTGTGTCAGAATTGCGAACTGAGAGTGATTTCTTTGTTCTGTGTTGATGCCGTGTCCAGGTGAGTATCACAGGTATGTCCTCAGAGGTGTTCCGTGCAGGTAATGTTATCCTTCAGTACAGGGAAGAAAATAAAAACGGACCGAGCAAACTGCCAAAGAAATTCAACAGGAGTATGTTAAAGTATAAATATGAAATTTATGGAAAAGTTGTGCTGGGTAAAAGCAATCGAAGGATCGAATATGTTATACATCAAATCCGTAGTTTCGTGTGAAATAGCGGGACCCAATATTTGCAGAATGTGAGAGACGAATGCTGTCCGAAGTGGCGTAGTGTACGCAAAAGTTGTCCTGTGGGGCAACCGGGAGTGTCAGGCGTTGTTATCCGTTAAATGCGTTTGTGGAATCAGAACAACATAGTAAGGTTTACCATGCGCTTAATATATAGGTTGAGCGATCGGTTGACATTGTTCGAGCCCATCGTTCGAACATGTATGAGAGCCAGTGCATTTACTACGTTGGGTCTGAGGCCCACGAAAATAAAACGTAAAATGTTCAGTAATCGGATGCTAGAGAAACAGCTGGGAAAAAGAGTGAGACGAAATGTCAAAGTGGTGACGAGAGAGGGATTTATATACTACAGCTGTAAAGAGAATACGATTGCGAAGAAAGCCTTAAGGGACCGGGAACAGCAGAAAAGGACAGGGATTTCTACAGTGCAGCAAACAAGTCAAATAGACAGAAGAATACGGCGATACTGGGAGTCGGGTTAAATATGAGAAGGTAACTACTAGGTCAGCTTCGCGATAAAGCTATCATTAGGAAACATAGCCTGATACTTGAGTTCCTACGCACAAAAGTTCGGAGCTACAGTGTGGATGATGAGTCGGTGGATCACCAGAGGTAGATGTTCCATAAGTGGATGGGAAAGCCAGGAGCAAAGAGATTAGTGAAGAACTAGTGCAAGGTAAGGTTATAGGTAGGCATCATAGCGAGATATATCAAGACTTTCGCACAAAAGTGCCGAGCTACTGTGTAAAACAGAAGTCGTTGGAGGACCGTATATAGGAATTGCCTTGGAGGAGAGGAAAGCCGGAGCCAAACACGTAAGAAAAGTAGCAGGAGTATGCGATAGGTGGAAACGTAATTAGAAGAGTATACTCAAATTTTTGTGGTTTAAAGGGTAACAATTATAAGAAAGAACGACGTCCGCTTTGCGATAAATATACATTTGAGCAATATAGACGGTTAGTTTTGGCTCTCCGCAGAAATTGCGGCGTTACAGTATGGAAGGTAAGTCGGTGGAGCATCGGAGCTTGGTGGTTCTCAGGAGGGAATGAGTTAAAGCACAAGTGTTAAGCTACGGATTAGGACGAGACAAATGATGGTCAGGCAGCATGGCCAGATAGTTGAGCTCTTACGCACCAAAGAGCAGAACAGTAGTGTGAAAGGTAAGTCGGTGGAACATCGTAGGTAGGTGGTCTATAATGGGAGAGGAATGTCAGAGCGAAACAGCTAAGAGCAGTAGTAGGAATATGCGATGAATGGAAGCGTGATGTAGAGAAAATATTCCATGGTATTATGGTTTAAACAGGAACAGTTATAGAAATAACGATGCCTGCTTCTCGATAAGGATATATTTGAGGAACATAGCCTGTTACTTCAGGTCCTACGCACAAACGTTCGGAGTTAGAGTGTGGCGGATGAGTCAATGGAGCATCAGAGATACGTTTTTTTTATAAGTGGATGGGGAAGCCAGGGTCAAAGATGTAAGTGAAGAGGTAGGTCGAGATAAGATAATAAGAAGACATCATAGAGAGATTCTAGAGGTCTTACCCACGAAAGTGTGCAGCTACAGTGTGCAAGATAAGTCGTTGGAGAACCGTAGATAGGAATGGCCTAGGAGGAGAGGAAAGCCAGAGCCAAACAGGTAAGCGGTGGGGATATGCGATAGATGGAAGCGGGATTTAAAGCGAATATTCTATGGCGTTTTGGTACATAGGGTCACAATTATAAGCTAGAACAATGTCTGCTTAGCGATAAGCATATACTTGGGTAACCTAGCCTGTTACTTGATGTTCTACGCGCGAGATTGCTGCGCTACAGTATGGAAGGTAAGTTGATTTAGCATCGTAGGACGGAATGAGTAAAAGCATAAGTGGTAAGCTAAGGATTAGGACGAGACAAATGATTGTAAGGCAGTATGGCCAGATTCTGGGGCTTACGCACCAACGTGCGGATTTATAGTGTAAAAGGTAAGTCGGTGGAGGATCAGAGGTAGGTGGTCCATATGTTGACAGGAAATCCAAGGTCAAAGAAATTAGTGAAGGAATATTGTGGGAAAAGGTTATATGTAGGCATCATAGCCAGATACTTGACGTGTTACGCAGAAAAGTGCGGAACTGCAGTGTGAAAGGTAAGTCGGTGGAGCATCGCAGAGCCGCAGAGAGGAAATCCAGAGCCAAACAGGTGAGCGAATTAATAGGACTAGGCGATGAATGGAAGCGAGATATAGAGAGAATGTACAATGATATTATGGTTCAAAGAGGAACAGCTATAGAATTGACGATACCCGCTTCGCAATAAGTATATAAATAGGAAACATAACCTGCCGTCGTCTGTGTTCTTTACGGAGCGGAAACCTAAAGCGTGTGGAGTACGACAATTACTTAGTCCGAGCTAAATGGGGTGCACATGGAACCGTTGATGGTGAAAGCCAACTCATTATAGTACAGCACTATTATAACATCGCTTTTTGTAGGCAAGCTGGAAGAACAAGTGGCTTAGCGGCATTTCCAAACACTTGCTCATCAGTGGTGTTGCGGGACTGACGACATTGTGAAGGAATCTTTTTAGCACAAAAGGTGAGATTCAAATGGAAATGCGAAGAAATTGTCCAACACACCATGTATTTTCAATTCCTTGATCAGGAGTACCAATGAAGGCACAGTGAAAGTCATTTCTGCTTCACTGTATAATTCGTAGTAAATACGCACAAATATAGTCAAAGTATCCTCCGAAACACAGAATGCCTAACAGGTAAATTCCAAGGTGTTAATCTGGGAAATTCTGGTAGTAAGGAGGCTGTAGAATGTACTGCAGCACAGCAGGCCTGGTAAACGACAGGACATTACGAAACTCAGTTGCTTTCCAGAACCGTAATTTCTCTAAACTACGGAAACGCCTGCAAAAGTCCCTTGGCCAACAACCATATATTTCATGTAGAAGCTTGTTAAGTATCCATACCTTCACCCTTAATGAAACATCTCCGTTTAAAACCTGATTGTCACCATGAGAATATCGTGCGACGCATCACACCCAAACACACTTCGTGCATGTAGTCTATGGGGAATGCTGCTAGCATGTCAGTCGCGAGACTCTCAAAAGAAGATCTTTCTTTCCGTCGTTTAGAAAGAAATGACCGATACTTTCGCTCATAGCATTCAGATTCCGGGAAAATTACTTTACTTTTAACATAAGCGCCACGTTGTACACACTTGCTACAACTGCTATACCCTGTGTGATACGTCATCCACTTCACAAATGCACGTACTAGCGCGTCCCATAAAACAGCTTTTAAATCAACTGTGAAAGGCGAATCACATCCTCTCAGGATCAGTCCGACAGATATCACCCCCATTAACTCATTGATGATTGGATCAAAGCAATTGTGGACACTTCCTGGCTTGCATTCACCAGCGTAGAATCCGATGACGAAATAGTGGGTGGTTACGGGTGAAATAACACGGCATATGACGGGCCAACTTTGCAGCTTGGATGGTCGAAACGGCTTAAATCCATCAATGTGTAACTGTATACAAATATATTCACTGGAAGGTATGGGTTACCCGCGTAGAAGGCTCCTCAAACTATTACACAAAGCCAAATATCCCTACTTAACTGTTGACACTACAACAATTTCAGTGGATCTAAGAGTTCGCGTTAATGTGCGGTAATCTTTCGGTAGTCCTGATAAAAGCGGTTTCAGCACATGCAGCAGGCTGTTCACATATGCAGTAGTTCCTCAGTCGTAGGCAAATGTGGTGATAAGGTACTGATGTAACCGGCAGAATCGCTTGGGGCTCGAGTGCCACGTAACAACTCCCTTTGTCCAATCAAGAAACGAAGCCGAGACGTTACCAACCGTACAAGTAAACCAAATATAACTCAAGTGTAATATGTACGCACCCTAGTCACAGAACAACCAGATATTTGCAATGCACAGAAAGAAGGCAAAACACCTCACTTGCTACCTTTCAACACGATCACAATACAAAGTATTGCGCAGTATTGGCTCGCCTCTTTAAATGCATTCAGGAACCGTATGGTTGATGCGGTTCACATCACCCCGCATCAAACGGTGGTTACAACAATGAACAATGAACAATGATTTATCACGGGACAAAAGCAAGCGCTTGACACTTCACTAGGATGATTGAGGTGAATATGATTAAAGCAAAATATGTCTGGTTCATCTATCGAAATTCTGCCGAGATTAATACTATGATGATTAATATCAGTGTAAAATTATAATAAATTATCGAGCGTAAACGTTCAGAAAGACACTGGGATGCAGTGATCATTGAGGTAAGGAGTGAGAAAAGTAATATATGGTCGCTCACTTAGGTCCATTTGATACATAAATCCTGTTGAAATGCAACCTTGGCGCAATCCATAGTAGGGCAGTTTAGGTAACAGAATGTTGGGAGCTAAGAGCAACACCTAATCGTTTATTGAAAACATCCAAGGTAGGAGAGGATACAACTGAGTCTGGGAGTGCGTTCCAAGGTTTGTAAACCCGAAGTGAAAAGTAATTACCTCAACACTCTAGACGGCTTTATTGATCCTTCAACTTTAAGCAGTTACCCCTGAGCTGCGTGTTGTGGCTAAGTTTCAGCAAATGGCAGCATACGTGGTTGAGGTCACTCAATATTTGATACGCTAATATGAGATCACCGCGCAGTCTTCGATAGCGCCCGCTGAAAATTCCCAGCAACTTCAGCCTTCGGTGGTGTGTCTCTGGACCAATGTGAAATTTAGGATAAAGGATGGTGGATGACAACCAGTGACTGAAGAATTTCTCAAATGGATAGGTGGTGGGACACATGGGCATGTTACTAACTATTGGCACGATGATACTTAACAGCGGGTTTTGCAATGGAACCACTTAGGCATGGCTAGGAAAACAACACACAAGCAAACCTCCGTACCCGTGATGTGACTTGCAATGAAAACATCGAACACTGCATAGTTAATCACATGGAGGTAGACAAATGATGGGTATCAAGAGTCGCGGCAATGGCGCAGATAGCTGCTTAGCTGAAGGTATGATATTCCCATGCAGCCTACGTTTCACATCGTAAATTTACCGCTTACAATTTACTACCAATCTGTCATCATACATCACGGTTGCAGCTATCGTTTTGCAACAAATCAATTGTTTCTGTACGTGGATTTATTTTCCAAATTAATATTACTTTAAACACTACCGTACCACCACAGTTGGACAAACCTACTTTTAAGTCAATCTAAATGATTGGCCATTATAATTCAAACTGTAGTAGGCACGTTTGCTCTTCCGCACCTTATCTCAATAATAGCTGACTTGTCCTAAATTCAGTAAGAGCAATGTACAGTGGGAAATTTAGCTACGCTCATTCTCGTGACTAGTATGTGCAACAGAACATGTAATATCAACATCAGCATGTTAATCGCTAGCCAGTGACTTGCTGAGATTATCCAGCTTACTTGGACGAGCCAAGGTTTGGACAATTGTAACAACCGAATTTCCAAACTGCATTCGAATGCGAAGAAGGGTTGTAGAGTACTTGGCTCCAGGGATAATTGTTGATCACTACACCCAGTTGTTCATTGGAATGTACGAACAAATGTGGAATATTGTAAGCAGCAAGCGCTTGGTTGCCAGGAGTTAACGCGACCCATTCACGCAAGCTGCGTCACCATTACCGCTGGCCTCTAAGATGAGAATTCTTGAGGATAGGCGACCAATGCATTTGATTCATTAGTGTCCCATTGATTCCGTCACACACAGAGACACTTGCACACAAGCGCGCGTTTTGTGGCCTTTCAACTGGGCATACAGAGGAGGGCTAAATGGACGGCCTATATGTTGCTGACATTCAGAAATAGCAACGTTCATAACCGTTTGAAGATAATTCGAAGTCACTTGCAGAACGAGTGGCGCTCTGGTCGGACAGTAGGTCTGCGTGGATTGTGAAGCCCCTGTGAGTGAAATTGTGAAGCGCTATCATACTAGAAGAACGAACGTGTTCCCATGCTTTTGAGCTCCGGTCCCTGTGTGGATACTGGCACCTAAGGAGACAAACTCTTACAGCGCATGATAACCTGTATTCATGCTTCTGGTTATTGAGGCTGTAGTCAGTCTGAGTCTTAACAACTGCGGAATGTCCGCACCAATGCACTGGAATCAGGTGGGCTCACAGTTGCGCATACATCACGATCCCAACGGAAGAACATTTATCCTCAAGAACCCTAATAAGATGAAAGTGTAACACTTCCATTGGTAAGTATGAATAACAGCCAAACTTTGCATGTTACAAGCATTTGCTTGTCGAATAGTAAGTGCGTAATAACCGACGATTTACCGGCAATCTCGAATATTACCTCTGTTCCGGCTGGCTCACCACTGGCATTCTTTTGGATGCACGCAAGTTGGCATACATTCATTTCGATACATTCATCCGTCAGGATGCATGGAACACTGAGTTTGAGCGTCGTAGTAATTCTGCACCATTCTCGGCTATTGTGAACACCTCATGCCTAACACTGCGTGGATCAAGGATATGTCAAGACTAAGCATACGAAAGAGACCACAGTAGCATGTGCGGCGTAGAGAGAGAGAGAGAGTGCTGAACAATTTAAAGTAAACGATATCGACATTATATATATATATATTATATATTAACAAGTTGCTGCGAATGAAAGACGAAGTTGATGGGAGCCCATTCCGTGGCCACAACAAGAGGGCGGTTGCCCACTGCTGGAGAAGGCACTATTGCACGCGGAAGAGAAGCACGATGCGTAGGCTCTCATGCAGCCCAATAATCCAGAGCAATAAAGTGGCGGGTGTGGCACGTTTGCCAGCGTGGTGCGTATGCTGGCATTTCAGAAGTTCGATGTTGACTGAGCTCTCCGTTATGGCTGCGGCTGATGTGAATGATGACATGGTGTCTAACTCTCTAATACGCTGCACCTCGATTGCTGGCTTCAGCAGATATTTGGTCGTTGCTGGAGGGGACGGAGTGCACTGTCTTCTTGACGGGGTTAGGATCAAATAGCGCGCTGGGCTATGGCCCAGCCACTTTCTTGTGTACTTCTGGTGTTCGTGATTTCCAAATTAAGCCGGCATGCTTCTGTTCTGCTTGTTGAAGGTGTGTAAGCCGGCTCCGTTGATGTAAGGTGGCTCCCATTCGCATGCTTACTTGTCTCATTCCTTCAAGTTCACACCGGATATGACGTTTGTGGTTGGAAGCATTCGCGGTGCAGCGCAAGCCACCTATGTTTCCCGTGTAGGCGCAAGCTTCCTGTGGCTCTCCCCATGGAAGTCACAGTCAAATTCGGATACGCACGCCGCCAATTCATGTTTTTAAATTTATAAATATATATATATATGAGTAAGAGCCATTCATCGGGAATCTGCACCTAACTCAGACAGGACTTGGTCTGATCGACACAGGCTTAAGTTGCAGCCCTTGGTCCAAACCGCACATTTTATTACGTCCATTACCTGCAAGCCTGACTTTACCTATATGAGACTAAACGTACAATACACTCACGATGCATCATCACTATTTTAGCAAATGGAACTTGGGTGTTGTCTGTTCGAAAACACTGCATACTACAACGCGCTTCGATCTCTTCAGACCTTGCATCCGGGAACATCGGGATATTAGTTGTGACCTCTACCCTATAGACACCGGGTCAAAAACAACCTTTGGCACAAAGAGAAATAGCTAGTTGTTAGGTCTTTTAGTTGTACACGTTGTGTGCTTGAATAGCAACGAAAATTTTTGTGTGCACCGCGATTCCCATCGAAGTGTAGCTTGGTTTGTTCTATCACTAGAACATTCCGGGGCTTGCCAAATTCACCAGATGAATTCAAACGAGGTCGGAACGCGTTGTATTATGACGTTTCCAGGAGGGCTACAACCAAATCTCAAGGCCATGGCTACGGTCCTAATAAATGAATTGGCCAACGTTTCCTTCAATGTGTGTCGCGGTCTACACTGACATTGCGCGTCGCAATCCAGTCATACAGCGAATAATTAAAAAGATCATCCAAAGACTTTTAGCACGGTTCTGTCTTCAGAATTCCGTTACCTGTCCTGCTAGTTTGAAACCAATATAGTTACAGTTTGTAAATTTATTTTGCAAGTTAACGAGGTAAAGGTGATTTAAATATTAGGATTTTTGTTTGTTATTCATAGAAATATGCGATTTTTTAAGCGGTATATTTATGGTGCGCAGCAATGTCTTACTATGCCACTTATAGAGTTCTTGCACCACACCAAAGCCGTTGTTTCCGACAGCTCGAATCGGACACAAAAATATAGCTCATATCTTCTTAAAAGCGGAATACGATTCCGGTGCATTTATGTGTAAACATCAAATTTGTTCTTTCCATCCACTACAGAAATCAAGAGCTGGCTTTACTTCGACTTGATCTGAGCAATAGCCGACCCTATTTGCAGAGTGGATTATAACTTCACGCTTGCCACACTGTAGTTCATCTGTCTCCTGTTTTGCCTATTCAATAAATTTATGTGATTTACCAGCTCAGGACATATCAGTGATGTGTCTATTTCATCAGACATTTAACATTCCATCGCAATGGTTCGACTTTGATAAACGTACGGAAAGATTTCATTGCACTGTCCTGTTGTAGTAGGTGTGGTCAACAAGATTGGTAAATGTCTGGTTGCGAACAAAATATGATTGGATTGGATTGATTTCCACTTGCCTAATAGCCGTTTTACTCTTATCGCTAAATCACTGACTCAGCTCTGTGTACTAACTGAGCCATAGATTTAGACGAGGTATCTGAAGGAGATGGTGAAGAAAATGCACTGTCGCCTTCTGCTTATAAATGTACTTGATAGGGCTTATTCCTAAGTTCTTTCTTCAATTGCACTTGTAGACGGTACGTTTGACAACCAAGGTGTGTTTCCCACTACTATTGTGATACGGTGTTGCCTTATACTCGATAAAGAGACTACCTGTGTTATCCTCTTCTGTTTGGCAAACAGAACATTACCAGACACCAATTAACATTAACGCTGAATTTCTTTCCATGGAAAGCGATTTTCGTTGACCCTGATATAAACACTGTAACGAAGGCTACATGGTCAACATTACCCTGTAGTTAACGGGTCTGATTTCAGTAAATAGAATCCTTGTTTTCTCAAATTACGCAAAACACGAATCTGAGCAACCTATATTTATTCGGTCATCTTTCCAACAAGCACTTTTCAATAATTATTATGGAACTTGCGATCAGCCTTATAAGTTGCAGGTGCCATCAGACACAGCGAAGTTTCTTAAGAGTACGTCAACTGCAGCATCATTTATTACGAAATTGGCACCCTAAGTCCTAGTGCAAAGATCGTAGAACTTCGTACTTGAATTCAGCACCTAGGCCCTATGATTTCATAAATTTGCACGTTTAAAGGAGGTGTCGTTTAAACTTAACAAAGAAAGTTCGCCCTCATTTTCATAAATGGACGCATTACTAGACTTATCCAAGTTAACCGCGTACTTTGTCCGTTACCCATATTCTAGCAGTGTATGCGCCATATATTGCAATCAATACAAACAAATAATCCACCTGGCTGGTAAATTCCGAAATAATTGGGTTAAAGTTTGATCCTATGACCTATATTTGCACTAGTAGCTGCATTAGTTTCAACACCATAAGTGTTATCAGCGCAGTTTATGCTACAAGAAAAACCGTAGGTATATAATTGTGACGAAACAACGTCTACCTAAAAGTCCACCACCTTGTCTTCCACGGGAATCACATAATATCCCTGTGTATGTCGCTTCAAAATGAAGTCACCTACGTCAATCCACTGAATATGAGATTCATATAGAGGATACTGACCGACTTTAACAGCGTTATTCTTTGCAAATTTGTTTCATGCAAGGAATGCATCTTTTATAGGCAGTGTCAATTTCCTCTTATATCCTACATTCAGTGGATTAGGAAAGCTTTCTTCATTTCCGCATTTATGTTTCGAAATCAAATTGCAGCGTGGCAGCTCTCATCGAGCCGCGCATTTGATTTAGGACAAATAGCATTGTTAGCCATCTTGCTGACTTGCGAACAAACATGCGGAAATGAAGCTATCAAATTGGTCCTGTAACTTAAAGTTCATGGACAATTATTAGAAGTAAGGCTAAGCAATTTTATATTATACATTTGGCTACATCCCGAACGAATGAATTTTTCAATGGAAACTGCTACACCTCCAAGCAGCATTGGTTTCCATGGATTTTCGTTCGAATGCCATAAAATAATCTACGATTTCGGGCACATTTAATCATCCACGCATCTTGTTGTAATCCCGCAACATGTTATAATTAATCAAGAGTTGGCATAAATCCTCAACATGTGGTATTCAGGACAAATAAATTTGTTACGTGTTTTCTTGCTTTCAACACTACCCTCCACATAATATTCCGTCGTATTTTTCATTTCCTTGGAGTGATAGGATTACTTCAGCTCGAATCAGGGACATCTAGGTGTAATACAAGAACTTAAGGCATAAACCACGGACTCATGGAGTGAAATGTTTGTCACAACGGCTAACATCTAAGCTTCCCCAGGGGTTGTTGTATCTTCAAATAAAAATGTCGACATCAAAGCAGTTTGGTAGCCAACTGCGGTTGTCAAAATTGGTACATATCGTTTAGTTCGCGGGGATATCTGAATATACATTTCAATGCGTGCTAACAGCACTCGAACACATAAATTGCAATCGAGGTACGAGGGGATCATCATGAATGAAATAACTGTTAAATGTAGAAATTATCAGCGTTGACGTACAGCCTTCCATCTCGAAATTCAACATACAAGTAAATAGGCCCCCGCCTTCTTGAGATTTTAGTTCTACTGATCGACTTGCACGATAGCACACCAAGTTTTATTGTGTAAATGGCAAATCTGGTTGCTCTTCGCCCAATGCTCCACTAGTTTCCCGGTAGAAAAGCACTTGTAATTCGTATGAGGCTAACAAGTGGAGATCGCTTAGAAAAATCCCAGTGCCGAATTTATTTGCTTTTGTGCAAACAGTCAAACACGCCAGAGAGAAAAGTTTATTTGGTAGTTAGAATCAACTAAATGTGCCAACACGACACTCGTCGCTGTTTTCGTTCAACCTCCACACACCTAAGTTGGACAATACTCAAAGATGCCTTGCACTAATTTTATCTGTACCCAACTCATTACGGCAAGAACATCATGGTATCCAGCTTCATATTCTAGCCCGGTAACCAAAGTTAGCAGGGGCGAATCTTTTGCAGGGATTCGCACAAATGTTATTACACAACTAGTAGTGGGTTCATCGTACCCATTTCAGGCTTCGCACGCTTTTCACACGGCTCAGTACTGTCTCAGATTGAGATTAATCGCACCGTTATTATCGTCTGCGATGGCCACAGCATCGATAATTATTTAAAGGAACATGCATTGTATTGTATGATCAAGATACTATCAGGGTGTAAAGCCTAGGTAAAAGAACGATCAAAGTACTCAAAATTCTGATCGACTGCAGTAGAGTTTCGGCACTGTGTTTCTGAGAATCCATTTGATAGCGTAAGGAGCAGCCCGTAATCCAATTCACATAACAGAAGGGCTAAGTGACTTAGTTGCGCTGGCACATACGAACGAGTAATCTGTTATGGGATCCTTAACTAAGAAAAAGCAAATACCAGAAGGGCTGAGTTAAGCAAGGTAGGAGACACTACCGAATTTCCATGCAATTCAGCTGTAGTATTACTAGAGGAAGGGGCTAAGATTCTCTTCAATGTAAAGCACGGTTTACATTGAGATAGCTGGTCGCAATACAAGCAAAAAGCAGTACCCATTCATCGGTTATTAACCGTTTAGCCATGCTTTGCACGTCAGTAAATGTTGGCTAAATGCGTAGCGGATCCAAGTACAGTCCCAATGGTTTCAACTCCGAGGTGTGCTACCACCAAATGATGACATCAATGAAGCTCAAAATGCGTAGTGTAGCGCAGTGTTTTCAAGCGAAAAACACCCAAAATCATAAAATTTAACTTCCGTCATTTTGATGGAATTGGCCGAAGACCGCTTTAATGCGAAGCAGGTCCACATTGATATTTCGCGTTGCAATAAAAACGCACAACAGTGAGTTCAAAATAACTCTCTAAGCAGTCATTCATACTGTGAAAACCCTTGTTGGTCGTGTCCCGATGGCTAAAGGAGCAAAGTTATCAACTATAATTTGTGTAGTCTCCCGTTTGGGGTGTGATATTTTCACATGATGAGTTTAAACAAGGTCGGAACCCGTAGTAGAACGCAGTGAATTTGGGCAGGGAGAACCAAAATTCCATATGTTCAGCTACAGTCCCATTGACCTCCTTGGCCCAAGATGGCTTTACTTCGAATCACGGTCCACCTCGAGGTTGAACTTCACATTCCAAGCACACAAACGATGTCTCGAAACATCAGCATCAGGTCAGCATCAGTTGTGCCAAGCAATGCCTGTCGTGGCCGATCGGCCAAAGTTTTATTGGTCCCAATTAACTAACAAGACTGAAATGCATGGTCGAGTGCGGTGTTTGCGGTAACGCAATGTACACATTCTATGCGCTTACTGCGTGTTCCTATTGATTGATTTGCTTTTGAAGTGTTTTGACCATTTTATACTATTTGGTTATATATGGTTTGTAGAATATCCCCTTGGTACTCTGACTTAACTAAGCTTCCTTATTGCCTACGTGCCTCAATTCAACTGGAAATCAATCGCCAAGTCGTTTGCACACCGATGACGCTAACTACAGTAATTCTTATCTCGTGAAAACCAAACTACTTCATTTCTAAGATGCAGAACACGTAAATCCATGTCCTTGATAGACTGCGAGTGCAGGGCTCACAAGGACTAGCCAAATGCTGTAATTTAGACGGCATACGTGGTACAGCATAACTGTTTTTGGAAATGCATTCGGTTGGACTACTTGAAACCTCCGCAAGTACTGAAGAGGAGGTACTGCACAAATTATTGCGCATAATGTGTATAAGGGATCAGCGACAGTTGCATTGCGACTATATTGCTCCGCGAGGTAACAAATCATAATTTTCTCCCGGTTTCTATTGCCTCAGCGTTGGGTTTATCCAATCTTTCCTTTACCACCGACGCGTTGTGTAAGAAGGTGCTAACACAGCGCCATAAGAGTTCTGCTGGATTGACAACATGCGACCAAATGCTCTACACCCGGCAGTCATTTTTCTAGCAGAGCTACTACCGTTTTCCATCTGCGCTGTCTAAAGAAGTAGACAACTGCATTAGTATGGAAACAAGATGTCAGCACACCTATTCACAAGACAGGTAATCTCAATAAACATTCCAATCAATACCACATATCTCTCAATACTGTTCCTGCTATATTTATAGGATAAGTCGTGGTAGAAATACTGCTACAGTATCTAAGAAAACACCGAGTAGCTCCAGAATAATATGGCTTCCGCTCAATTCGCCTGGGTGTTTAGAACAATTGCCCACGTTTTACTTCTAACGTTATAGCTATCTAAACATATATGTCCATTAGTGTTTCCTCGCTGAGGTTACCATCTTGTTTGGATATAGATACAATCGGAAGAATGCGAAGTGACACGTGAAAATTCTTTCGTTGCACGAGTTATGGAAATTCGGAATAAGCAACATTTTATAATGGAGTTATTTCTTTTACGTATATAACAATTGTTTTTAAACATCTGCCTACGAATTGTTACCCCGTTCTGTCGCCTAAATTCACCATAGCAAAACTCTGCATTTTGTGGTTCTACACTGCGTCACTCTGTACCATTCGTTTCGGATTCCCGCGACACGCTATCACGTTGCAGTATCAATGTTTATAATTTGAACCAACACTAAATTGGTACTTACGAAAATGATATGCTGTGCACCAAGAGAGGAAATCAAGAAAGAATCCGCTGTCGTGAAGGTGATAGCGGTAAAAATTTAAAGATTGTTGGCAAACATTGTGCAATGAACCTACTGTTTCTATCGTCTTCTGCAAGGCCGGACGTATCACAGTAATGTGGTATCTAACTAGGTAGCGCGGTGGTTTGAACTACCAGCTGAATTGGCATGCAAACATTTACTTACGTACAATTTACATCGATGAATATCATTAATGGCTCGTCCATGTGAGTTTAATTAAACATACACATTTCATGTTGATGACCTAGTCTCAGGGCAACTACTATCAATTTCAAATATGTCGTACCAACCGAAACTACCTTTGTAATTAAACACATGAGAAAATGTACTCGACGCTGCCAAGACCTTGTTACTTTTATCGCGTTCATTTCTCAGTTTAAGATCGCCATGCACTCTACGCCCAACCTGCAACCAGAGATTTCCTGCGTAAACTTGAAGTAAAAGGAAACCAGCCGCATACTTTTGGAGATTTAATGGCAAAGCGTGTACATAAAAGTGAAAATTGAAAACATTGATGCGCTAATTCAATACGTTGTAATATCCGAATCGAAATGCATGGGCATAGGTAGTATTGTAGACACTGATGGATTGGTCGAGATATGTTAGCGGTCCGAACGAATGACCAGGGGGAAATAAATAGTAACACATGACTGACTGCTTGGTGGTTCTACCTCCCCGTTGATTCTCGCTTACCTCGGATAATAGACGATTAGAACCGGATCTGGTTTTACTTTACGACACGGATAGCCTGCAGTGGACATAATCGCATCATTTCCCTGCTAACTTGGAAAATTGCTTACGCCATCTCCGTCATTCATTTTGGTGTCATCCTTATTCTTTATACCGCGTGTTAGTCGGGCTTGGGTGTAGTTTCATTCTAGAATGATTAACTACCGACTTGGTGCAATGTGGTATCTTTATTGCACCTGCATAGAATGGATAAGCCACAGGTAACCTAACTTTTTTAGGCTTATTTAACCCGGTTGTATTTCGCGATGACTTCATGTGTTGCCCATTACGATATTGTACTCATCATTATCTATGCTATGCTATTCTTGCTACCTCCGCAAGCGGCGTCTAGTATGGTTACATACCGAGAGTGAGCTATGACATCTTCATTTTCGTATTATTATTCGGCCGTGATTCATATCACTATGTCAGCTCCATGGTATTGCTCACCATAACTGTAGCTTGACTAGCTGCTCAATGCTAACTTGCCTGATTTTTAGAGATCCGGTGCATCGCAGAATAATGGTTCAGTCCATCCATGAGCTCATTCGTAATTGATGTGAGTGCGGTATTTCCGAGCGATTTGTGTGCTTGCTACGGAGCAATGCTAGGGTGGCAAATTATTGTGTATGTTTCCAGTTCGATGGATACGTTTGAATCGAAATGTTATCATCGCTTGGCCGTTTACAGTACGTGTAAAATGTCAAATTTGACATTTGTAACACAATGCTCAACGATTGTCCTTCGTGTGACCACTTTGGATTATGCATTCGAAGAGAAATTTCCCTGGAAAATCTGTGTCAAGTGAACAATCCCGACAATTAACCGACTAGCGATTATCACGATATTGCCATTCCATATTCCACTCCGCAGGCTAGTGATGAGAGTGAGTATAGTTATAGTTCCACTTATCCCTCAGCCATACTGGATTTACCGTTGGCCTATGAAAACACACGTATTAACCGGATGGAAGGCAGACGTGCAGAGACGCCTACCAGAAGTTGCATTGCACATGGCCAATCTTTTGAATGGATTAAATAAAAGGTTGCATCTAACGGGAATGGTACGTCAGTGTGTCATTATATAACATCGGAAATGAATCGGCGCATAGCGACAATGGTTTTAGGAGTACCGAATGGGCTGCACCTGGAAAGTACGATATAGACCGTTAGCAAATAGCTTATGGCCACAGTAGAGTACAGGTCGGTAGGTAAAAACGGTTAAGTACTTGGACATTTGCACAATAAATGTGAACACTGTTTGGAAAGTCGCATGTTTGACAGTGGGCAGCGGGACTTAGTTGATGTCACTTGTCAATACCAAAGGTTGCGCATCAATCGTTCTTTGAGTAGGTGCACATGCCTCGGGCAGCACATGACCGAACCGGTCGGAGACACAGAGAGCCAGAAGTGGACACTGTATTGCATTCGACATGCTGTGTGATCTCCCACATCAGCTACGCAAACCAGACTGTACATGTAGAGGGCAACACCTAAGTGCACACTATTTCACTGTACCCATAGTCTAGTCATCATTCTACCTAGCAGTTGCTTTACTATTGCCACATCGGATTCCTTCAAATATGGATGCCCAAGATTTAAGGCAGTCACGTCTAAATGTGGAAGAAAACATCAACCGTTCGTATGGGGTTGTTATCCTCATACCTGCAAAAGTGGTTGTTAGCCTGACCTCCAAACGAAACCCAAACACGTTTGTCGTACCATTGATGATGATGTCTAATGTGTCTCTATCCACTTTGTGACAGTTCACACTTAAGTTTGCATAAACGCATGTACATACGTTGCATTCGAACTGCCATTGGACAAAGATGACGCCAATCTATGTATATATGTATACCGAATGAATTCCACGAGGATCTTCATACCGCTTTTGTACGGTTAACTTGGTGCAGTAGAACGACATTCGAGCAAACCGAAAATAATATTACCAGAACATGAGGAAGGTGAGTTTATGACAAACTCATGTTGATTTCAGGTGTTGCGAATCCAAGGCAAATTTGATCGATGCGAATTCCGTGAACTACTCAAAATGGCGGTTTCTCAGGTACCGGAGAAGGCACAATTGTACGCGGAATAGAAGCACCATGAGTATGTTCCCATTCAATTTACTAATCCAGGCCAATAAGGCAGCGTATGTGGTACGTTTGCCTGCGTGATGAATAATCTTGCATTTCAGAAGTAGATGTTTTTTGAGCTCCCCTGTGTGGATGCGCCTGCTGTGAATGTTGACAAGGTGCCTACCTGTCTATTACCCACTACCTCGTCCATACTGGCTCCAGGAGACAGTTGGTCGTCGCTGGAGGGGACGGAGTGCACCGGCCTCGTCACGGTGCTAGGCTCAAAGAGTGGTTCCATGCAACCTGTGTGGAACGGGCTACGGTCCAGCCACCGCCTCGTGTACGTTTGATGTGTATGAATTCCCAATTAGGCTGGAATGCTTCCGTTCTGCTTGTTGAAGGAGTGTGGGCCGGCTCCGTTGATGAAACGTGGCTCCCATTCGCATGCCTCCCGGTCTTATTCCTTCGGGTTTACACCGGATATGGGGTGTGTGGATGGAACTATGGGTGGTGCAGCGCAAGCCACCCATGGTCCCTCTGTAGGCGCAGGCGTCCTGTGACTGTCCCCATGGACATCACAGTGACAGGCACATCCGGATACGGACGCCGCCTAATCATATATATGTATATATATATATATATAATGCCACATTCTGAGGAGGATTTTGCATGCATTATACATTCAACGCATTTGGCTCTGCACCAACTTAAGCTAGATCAAATTATCCCTGTAAACGTTATCGCGCTTTATTTCACTCGGCGCGTATGTTATCCTGATACCGTGTCAGGGTTGCTGTTGTATATTTCTTAATTATGTGTTGGTTGCCCGATGTCCTCGGTGTGGATGCGCTTGATGTGAATGTTGCCAATCTCCTAGCTGTCAAAAAGCCGCCAGCACGATTTTACTGGTTCCAGGAGACAGTTGATCGTAGCTTGGCTAGGTATGATGCACGGTCCTTGTGAGCCTACTGCGCTCGTACAGTGGTTCCATCCAGTGTGGAGCAGGCTACGGCCCAGCCATCGCCTTGCGTACCACTGATAGGCATGATTCCCAAATTAGGTATACAGCAGTGCTGCTGCTGTGCATGTTGAAGCAGTGTGGGCCTGCTCCGTTGGTGGAACGTGCCTCCCATCCTCATGCCTTCTTGTCTTATTCCTTCAGGTTAACATCGGATATGGGGTGTGTGGTTGCAGCTGGGGCTGCTGCAGCACAAGCCCCCCATTATCCTTCTGTAGGCGTGAGCGTGGCTAACCCCCTGGAGGCAGCAGTGACAAACGTCCGGATCCAGATGCCGCAAACCAATTGTAAATGTAAACAGCATATCGCTTGGGAGAATTGAGCAAAGCGTTCCCAGCGGAGTCAAATCAACAAGCCAGCTTGGAACCAAATAACATACTACGTAAATGCATTTAGCAATACCATAACGTAAATACCTCAACCATTTGTGCGTTCATCACAATTAATTTCAACTAGCGAGCAAAATGGGTTTAAAGCAACACATGTACTTAAAGCGTCCTTAGCAGTAGCAGTTTACTTACTACGTGCGTCAACTTGAATGACCAAGCAACCTTACTCCAATGTGGCGTGGGGTAAGCGGAAAGACAGTATAGTATACGGATCAGTGAACAGTAGGTGTACTTGCTAACATAAATGCTCCAAAGAGATTCGAGGCCACTGATAATGTGACGACAAAGTGTTAATCGGGGTAAGTTAGTGCCAATGACAAGCGTAACTCTTGTCGTAGTATCTCGTGTTCCACACTGTTTATCATACAAAAACGTTTAAGGTCGGCAGGCCTGATGAACGGAGGTTTCACGCCACAAAGGGCACGAAGGTCACAGATTGGTGACACACACGCTAGTGAATTCTGACTGTATACAATTTGCTGGGCAACAATTTGCCAAACCATACATTGCCTTACCCCGATTTCTGTTGTCTCTCATTGCCCATGCAGGTTACCAATTTCTCAACATTGCACCCTTCGTTCGCTCTTTACCATCAAAAATATCTCGCCTGTTCGGACCTCTGCAGAGCAACCGAAAGAAGCGAACCACTTAGACTCAGTCAGCGTGTCACGCGAAATCCAAATTATGTAAAGTTGCGGATTCATTGCCTCGTGGATTGCATTCATGTATGAAGGAGGAAGTGGCATTTAGTTAAAATTGCGATTAGTGACAAGTGTGGATGAATTGGATCATCTCATCTACTCTTAGTATGGTTTAGAGTTCATCAACGCGAAAAATGATTTGCTTATTGCTGTCTATCATTATAATTTACTCAGTGACTTCGCAATTCTTACCATCTTTGAAACATGCGTAATAAAGAAACATTTCATAACCGTTGTGCACATTTTGTCTTATGGCAGATGTAATCAGAATAAATCGACATAACTGTAATCGTTTCAACCAATAAATGACAAAATGTAGTAACTTTGACAAGGTTTGGTGAAATTACACGACGGTGAGTTTACACACAAGACAGATACTGTACGTTAATGGACACAGCGAGAGATTACATTTGTGAGTAAGAGCACGCAATATTTGGTTGACTCATCCGTGATTGCATTGCAGCATTCGGTAAATTTCTAGTGACTTCAGCCTTCCTGGTTGGACATATTTCGTACACCCATGACGCTCCTTTTAGCGGTTCATTGCAGTGTATCTAGCACCACCACATAACGGTTCAACCAAGGTTTCCAAGCTTTGATGGCGTATTCAACGAGAGGGCCCAAGTAAGGATTGTGCATCATCCGGAAAATGGATGAGTCGGACCATTCGGACACTCCCAGCAGCAAGCTCACCTGGTTTTTTGCATTTTAGCGCAGCTTCCTCAGCTTGTTTTGATGAAGCAAGGTCACTTTGCTTGAGCACCCTAAGGTCGCATTCGAAGGAAGTGGTTGGCAATGTGTGACCCCAGCCAATACACGTGTTCAAGCTTACGTCGCATTTGGACAAGTCGAGATATTTTCGGCTTTGAATGATAGTGTATACCGAACTGTCCGGTTCGAAATCGTATTGCGTCACGCAGAAGCTTTCCATGGTCGGTCTGTTCCGTGATCACACACCAAATCTCAATCTTATGTACGACGCATTTGCAATCGAAGTAACCGATATCAATGGATGTTTTATGAAAACCAAAATTAGACGAAGCCCTAGCACCAAACCTTGTGTATACCGCATTCAACAACAATAGTATCGGAGAGCGATCCTTGTACTCGCATCTCCCAGCGGCGTTGGTAAGAGAAATTGCATATCAAACGCAGAAGTGGGTCACCAAAGTTAAATATCTGAAGTCTATACGGGAGAATTTGCAGGTTTAAACGTTCAAACGCATTTGAGAAGTGCAGCTAGATGACATAGACTCCTGGTCCCCCAGCAATTGCTTCCGTCCAGCTATTACTTGCAAGTAACAGGTTTGCGGTGCATCAGCGATTTTGTCGTTTTCTCCTCTTGCTCCACATGAATTAATTTACTTTTTGGAGCTAAGGATCTTAGTCTCTATGGAGTTCCTTTTATAGGGCTGAACAAGTCGACGAATTCATCCACCATGCGACTATTGGGGCTGATCAGTTAGGAACGACCGCTCGGTGACCTTAATGTGGTAGGAAAAATGTATTCATTTGTTAGGATACGGACCTACTTGATGTTCATGTGCAAGTGTTCTGCGTAGCAGACATAGCGGAAGGCAGTATTTCATGATCATTATAACGTAAAGAGGTATTCACTAGTAACTTGTTGTACATAAGTTCCTCACTGGTGAACACGAAGATCGAAATGGACGGTAAGTTTTCGTTTGGAACATTGCAAGATACGTGGCATGATTACTAAGTAATCGAGCAGCGTAATTCTTGCCTTTTAACCCCAAATCTTTCACTAAGCAAGGATGGAAATTCTAAAGTATGCAATTTGATGTATGCCACGAGGAGAACGTGAGTATTATGCTGCGCCATAACAGTTCTTTTGCAGAAGCTAGGTGGTAGTCCATTTCCAACCTAAACATGGAGGGAAGGTAGACGACGGGAACTATACATGTGTCCCCACGGCTTATTTGCAGGTAGCACAAAAGTGAATCCATAACCAAAAGCTGCTGGTCGTCAATAACTCCAAGAGGTACTTCACAGCGATAGTACAAATATACTCCACCCACTACTAGGTCGATCTTTACGTACGACTGAAATACATGGTAAAGTGATCTACGTATCAATGATTTAATCGTTTAGCTCAGTTTCAGTTATCATTATCTAATTCAGCCATCAAACATAGTCGCGATCTAAGCTTATTTAAATTACTGTGAAGTCCCTGAACGTCAGTATAAATAAATGGAAACACTGTTTACAAAGAGTATCTGCGAATAATGACGTCCGATGCGTACTTTTGCCGATGTATGGGTGATCGGTAACCGATCGATTTTTGATGGATTTGTGACATTTAACCCGGAGCTGGCTCAAAGTGAGGCTTCTAACGCAATGTTCGCTACTTTTCCAGGTCGTTGACTTGCATGTGTTTGGACTGGGGCAAACATAGCATTGCCTTGTATTAAGTATTTCGAACACTGATAATAAGGATTGCCTTGCGATCAATTTGGCGGCCATGTCAAGTAAGGTACTTGACGAGAGTAGCGCCATTCTTCCCAATAAAGTGCTTGAGCTTCACGTCCATAGAACGCTAGAAACTCGATAATGCTAAGAATATAGATTGGTTTTCCAATGTTAAAATGATGAGAGACATCAGCGTTATAATTTCTCGTTTGACATTCAGTTTTAAAGCAAGCTGGAGCAATTCAGGCGTTTCACTTATTTGTCCGATGACAAGCAACCGAGGTAAGATTATTCCGTCACTCGCATCAGTCATGTTTCCCTGTAGTGGGTCGAGGTTAGGTGCCGAACGATGCGCAACCTGCTAAATGGTTTAGCATGGAGAAACCTTAGCAGAACTATGACGTCCCACTGCTTTCCGTCGTCCAACAGTTTGTCTTTGATGGAGTTGGCGTTAGATTAAGAAAAACTGGAAGGTACGATTTTCAGGGAATCATCTAGACGGAACCATTTCATGAGAGAATGGCACCTGAATTCTTGATGCAGTGATGTGTGCCAGCTTGAAACTTCTGGTACACTGTATAATCGCGTCAAATGTAGCCATAGAACATGCTGCTGGTTCTTGAGCAACAAATACGGACGAGTATGTGGCCATGCCTTTAGCAATAGGACGTGTTTTTCTGTGTACCAGCATTTGTTGCTGCAGTGGGTTGCTCATGTACATACTGCTTAATGCATGATACATGCCGCCGAAGTAGGATAAACTTGGTTTACTTGCAGAAGTTTGTGGGTAGGGTAATGTTCGTAGAATGTAAAAGTCACGATTAAACTTCACACTTCGACGGGGAATCGAACTCCGGTCCAAAGAATTTCCGGTCCGCTGCTCTACCATTTAGCTACGGAGGGCTGACTATTAGGTGCACAGTTTAATACGTAACTTCTGTTTGGTGTGCGACGTATTGCCAATGAGCTCACAGTATCTGTCCTGATGTGACAGACTGGCTCACTTACTCGTCCCTTACTTGTAGGAGTAATCGACCATCGCCGTTTGGACATCAGAAGGACAGATCCTTCGGTCCATTGGGAAGTGACGCGTGAGTGAGCCAATCTGCAACACCAGAACAGATACTGTGAGCTCATTGGCAATACGTCGCGCACCAAGCAGAAGTCAAATATTAAATTGCGCACCTAATCGCCAACCATCGATAGCTCATCGGTAGAGCAGCGGGCCGGAAATTCGTGAGACCTGAGTTCTGTTCCCCGTCGAGGCAGACTATTGTATGAAGTTTAACTGTGACTTCTAATTTCTACAAAACATGGTTTGTTGTCTGACCTCAGGTTACAGTTGTTTGTGTTGCTGCCTTCTCGCTTTTACCCTTACCTGTATCTAGCCACCATGTTTAGTAGTGGAGTGTTGTGATCAAATCCAGGTTGGGCTTGAATCATAAGTGGAACATGCACTAAATCTAGGTTTTCGTCGATTGTCCCTGTCTTATCGAATATATTGTCCACAATATCTGCAACACTAACAAAAGTATTTGACAAATGTTAAAACAAAAAGAAAAAGAATTTGTTCCATTGTTCAAATTTTTCAATTAGCTTAAATTAAAACGAGTAAACTTGGTATGATTATATATGCAGTATTTTAAGTCATTTGGTTATCATAAATGCTATGCTGTATCGACACACTTGCAACTGTGATTTGCATATGAATTTTAAAATGTACCTAAACGACCGTTCCCGTGGATCGTACCATAACAAGCTGATATGAAAGACAAGCATGGGCCTAGTAGCAAGCGAATCGTTGAACTTGCTGCAGAAATTTGTATGGTTAATGGCATAACTAATGAACGAATGCTAAGGTCAACAGAACATGCATCGTGCCGAACATATGTGTCAAATTTCGTGTTGCACAAATTGACGCAGTCCGAGCAGCAAGAACTACTCCGTCTGATAATATCACTGGAACATGTCACGTGTCCACATATAGGGACATTCGTAATAGATCAATCTCAAAAACATTTAGAAGTGCCACGGCTATAACTTCCAATCTTGAATCAAAGCCTGTGAAGGTAAAGACCGATCGGACTGGAGAAATTACATCCGCAACGGTGTTGTATGCACATGAGGTATGCTGCGTCTGGGCTGAACACTTGACGTGAGTTGAGAAATTGCGACTGGTTATTAAATGGAGTATTTGTAATGCACCTGTGAGCATCCTATAGGGAAAACGCGAGTCCTTGCAAGGGGTGAAAGGACGTACTATTAACTTCTCGGTAGTTTAGTACCGAGCATTATTTAAGATAATTTCTCAGGTTAAAATTGCTTAGAAAAAATGCCAATTCTTTCCATTTATCAATTAGGTTTATTTCCAAAGCAGCACAAACCGTTAGAACTGGTATATCTATATTGGGAGACAGCGGATTAAAGTGTTATGTCGTTGTTTGGATCTTATATGTTAGCTATTACGATCCATGGTGAATTTAGCGAAGCGCATGTCATAGAAGGGCAAGGGAATTGTCTGAGATTGCTTTGGATTAAGTCTTTGAGGAGCTAATTATTCGATGTACATTTAGACGAGAAACGGGTATAGTATGTAGCATGGGTTTTAAAGTATGAGCTGTTTGAAAAAATGCAGGCGCCGATGTTGACAAACGCAAGTGCATTGAATGCGCCGCAGGCTATCCAACAATTTCTTGTGCAATTTCGTCCTCCTAATGTTATCATAAAGGTTAAGTATAGATTAACTGGTGCCAAACTCAATTTCTTCGGGTTGTAAATCTACCCGAGTAGACGTATTTTTAAATCACAGTGTGAAATCAATCATACACAATAAATTTAAAAATCAGGTGCAAATTCCCAGCCAATAGACTCCGGAAATTCATAGAAGCAGCGTACTTGTAACTATATAACTAAAGGATTGAATCATATCCAATACGCTTATAAGCCTGGAATATGTTAATAAGCGTTTTGTTTGATCACGTTATTCGCTATTCGACCTCCTTTATCTCACTTGCGTAACACATCTAGATTCGATCCATTTGAATTTGTGTGCAGTCGTGCTTAAATATAAATGGTATCTAGTTGCATTATCTAGGCTTATTCCTCAGCAACATCCTGTTCGTTTGATGTAGTATTTTCAAACGAAAGCTGATAGATTTATACTGCAAACAAAATCGTCGCAATTGTCTGGAACAAAAATTTATTTCTGTGTGTGCCCAGAATGGTAAAAAGCTCATATTGGTGCAGTATAAGCAGCGTCGAACTCTGATGCTCAGCAATAATTTGACGAAGGTAAAATTGCGCGTGCATCCTACGATAACTTTCCACCAGTACGCAGCGCATAACTTAAAATAAATGTTTGAAAAATAGCAATAATTTGCTTTTAGATAAACCTTTACTATCATCTTATGATAAATTGTTGAATGTCTACATTGGCAACGATTTATTACGTGTCTAACTAAGATAAAGAAATGGGTTGTATGGAAACAAATACATCCTCTGTTTCTATATTCTAATACTCGTACAAACTAACATTTCGGTCATGGAAACGCCAGCTTGAAGGACGTGTATACACATGCATGTATGTAGGTTATTTGAAGTGTTTCCACAGGCAAAAGTTATAAGTTACGGCCAGTAACCGAACGTGATCCTATATCCATGAAATTTGGATCATTATAACAAAAATAGAATGATCACAGTAAGCCGAGAAAGGTGTTGTGCAATACCCAGGCATCCATTTTCGAAATGTGGTTGACCGCTGAAACGGTCATGAAAAGCCCCTCCTTGTCTCTATTCGGATTGCCGAATGGTGGAACAATACCGCACGGTGGTTTGCATATTTCTGCTGAATATCGAGGAATCAATGTGGTCATTAATTTGAAGAACCATTTACATTAGCCGTGAATATATATTGCTAATTGGATGCCGATACAAAGCGTGGATACGTTAGACCATGAACAAAACCAATTCTTACTGCCGGGTAAAATATCAGCTGCTTGACCATTTCCGCAGGATGGTTGGGTAAAACTACGGTATCAATATATATATATATATATATATATATATATCAGTTGGCAGTTTAAGCCTTTCCCTAGCACATGTACATCTGCATAATATTAATGTAAATGGGTATTGAATGCGAACGACGAGGCAACTTGGAGGCAGTTATATTTGTTATACTTCGTGAAAAGAATACTAACGAGTATTCTCACTTCTGTCCTGCCTCTTCAAGTTTATGTAACATGTTAACCCGGTTTTGAGGGATAATTACTATATACCCAAGTTAATGACTAGATTCCAAAGTTACACAGTTTAGCCAACGCGGCGATGGGGAATAAGTGCAAGATCCTATCGTTTTTTGAAAATATCCAAGGTGGGGAGGAAACAATGAAGTTTAGGAGAGAGTTCCAGGGTTGGCAAACCCGACAAGAAAAGGAATTCCGCCGGCTTTCTAGGCCGCTATAATGTGCACACAAGTTCAGAGGGTTACCTCGAAGATTGGTGTAATGGTTGAGTTTCAGCAACTGACGGCATACGTGATCAGCATCAGTCCATATTTGCTAGACTAATTTGAGATCGCTGCGCAGCCATCGGTAGCGGCCACTGAAAACTCCCAGTGATTTCAGCCTTTGATGGTAGGACAGATTTCGTAGGTCCTTGACGTTCTTTGTGGCCCTGCTTCGTGGAACCTCTGGCACTTCTAAGTCGCACTTTAACCAAGGTTACCAAGCCTGGATGGCTTGTTCAACACAAGGCAATTGTAAGAATTGTGCATCTTGGGGAAGATGGACGGGTCGAAACTTCCGAATGCTCTCTGCTACAAGCCGACATGCTGGTTGGCTGTTTTCAAAGCTCTCTGTGACTGCTTTGAACAGTTTAGATCCATTTGAATGAGCACACGAAGGTCGCATTCATGGGAAATTGTTTGCAATACCTATGATTTGAGCCTATACACTTAGTCATGTATCTGGCGCAATTGAACAGCGTTGTGAACTTCTACATTGAACAGTAGTGTGTTCTGCACTTACCAGTTCGAAATCGTGTTTAGGTCACGTTGTGGCTTTTGGTGATTGTTCGGTTATCTGATAGCTCGCCATAACTTGATATCAAGAATAGAGGTGCCCATAGCACGGAGCCTTTTTGTGCACCGCACTCCACCACACTTATATCAGACAGACATATTTGTACTCTCACTTCCAACCGACGTTCTTGCGGGAACTTGCCTACTTAAAGCCGCGTCGAGTCACCAATGTCATAGAGCTGAGGTTCGTGGAGGATAATTAGTTAGTCTACGTAATCAAACACTTTGAGAAGCCCAGATACATGATAAAGACTTCTGCTCCACCATCAAGTGCCTTAGTCCAGCCAATGCGTGTAAATGAGCAAGGAAAAATTAATAAGGAATTTATGCGGTTTAAGTAGCGTTGCTTTGCAATTCCCTTTGGATAGTTGATGGGAACATCAAAATAACCATAATGATACTAATGATAGTAAAACGGTTAGTACATAAAATATGAACTTATGGACATGTCGTTTCCCCGCTGTAGTCTTGCAATCCGTTTAGATTCACAGCATCCACAATTAATATCAAATAAATGGATGGTGAACTCCAGGTATAAGATGGAGACGAAGCGCTTTGACAAAGTGTAGTTGGATGAGTGCGTCATCTAACCGTCTTTCAAATACTGTTATTGTCGTTTCAGAGACAACCGTTTCTGGGACGGCATTCCACGGTTGACAGGCATGAATGGAAAAGAAATTTCTGCGGTACTCCAGAAGGCCATACA
Organism: Dicrocoelium dendriticum; assembly: GCA_944474145.2. Classification (NCBI taxonomy): domain Eukaryota; kingdom Metazoa; phylum Platyhelminthes; class Trematoda; order Plagiorchiida; family Dicrocoeliidae; genus Dicrocoelium; species Dicrocoelium dendriticum. The sequence continues at coordinate 110,924,686 of OX104067.1, forward strand.
GTACAGCGTGTTTCAATGAGTGGCCCCTAAGCGTTGTATTCACGCTCAGTCGCAGTAAAGGGCGGCACACATGATTTGGGTCTTGCGGAATCAAGTATGCCATAATCAGGTCGCATCGGAGTTTGCGATAGCTTTTACTGTATAGTCCATTCATTGCAGCCTCTCCTGGTATGAAAGATTGCGCCTTCCAATGAGGTTCTTAGATGCACGACTTTGTGGCTACTCCAGTACCTTAATGTCGTGTTTCAGCCATGGATGTCAGGCTCCAATTGCGTATACCACATGGGGGAATATAACCAAGGAGCATTTGTCGAAATATGGAGCTGTTTATTCGTCGAAAGGCCCGTCACGACAGTCCGGCGTGTTGGTTTCCAGTTATAAAGCCCTTTCAGAATTTAAAGCACTGAGTTCCCTTTATCATGCTAAATAAGACAAAAAGAAGACTGGTATTGCCAGATGAAACCATTTCATGTTATCTGTTCACTCGCAAACGAACAACATATATAAATGAATCACATGACAGAAAAGACGAAGTTTTGAAACTGCTCACAAGGGGAAAATTACGTAGACGCAAGAATGACAGATCAGCATCTTGATCTTAGGGTCATGAGCCCCAAGGCAGCTTCAAGGAGACTGTTAATTGTTTTGTACACCCAGGATGGGGCGATGCCGGTTAAGTGCCACCGCTTCGGCAAACCTCAACACTTTGGGGTTGTCATTTCGATGGATAACTGTAAACGTTGACCTAGGGTCAACCTGATGGCCTGATTCTAGTAGATGTCTGGCGATCGATGAGGCCGGCAGCTTAGATATCTTTTCTCCTTCGGCTGCTTGTTGTGTCGATAGTTTGGCAATCCGTTTTGGGATATGCTTTCCAATGCGCTTACCCAAGGATCGATCTGTTCTGCCAATGTAACTACTACCGCAGTTACAAACGAATTTGTCAATGCAATGGGTTGTGGCGGAGATCGGTTGAGTAGGCTTCACTGGAGGTATAGACAACTTCCTGGTCTCCAAAATGGGGTAGAAATTGGCGGCGTTGAATGTCGGACGAATCGCTGTATGCACACGACCTTTGAGTTGGGCGGCAACCATATCACCTTTGAAAGGTAATCGAAGGTAGACAGACAATTTGGGCACAGTAAGTACCGTCGGCCTGTTTTCCTTCATTTGACTGTGGAATCGAATAAGCGCTTCTGGATATCCGTTGGCTCGTAGCGTCTGTGTGATAAACAGCAATTCCGATTCCAAACCGTCGTCAGTGCATATTCTGCGGGCTCGATTAAACAGCGTTTTGACTAAGCACCGCTTGTATTGTATAGGGGCGAAGCTGTTGAAGTGTTCATACAATCCTGTCCATGTAGATTTTCTGTGAACAGAACGCTTTACGGAGCCGTCTTCTCGTCTGGTCAACAGCACATCCAAAAACGGAAGGCAATTGTTATCCTACAGTTTGCAGGTAAAACTGGCGTTTGGATGTGTGTTATCGAGCACATTGAGAAAAGTTAGAACAGCGTCCCCACTTGGGGCGATCACTAATGTGTCATCTACGTATCGCTTGCACAAACACATTTGATTGATTTGCTGCTCACATCTCATTTCAACCATCGTCATGAAGATGTTAGCCAATACCGGACCTAGCGGACTTCCCATAACCACCCCATCCACCTGTCGATACGGCTTGTCTCCAAATAAGAAATGCACATTTTCAGTGCATAGTAGCAGCAAATCCCTAAGGTATTCCACGGGAATCGGTAACATTACTTTGTTACTTATGATAAACTCACATAAGAAATCCACCGTTTCTCTTAATGGTATGTTAGTGAACAAAGGCTGTAGGTCCATTGAACACATTACCTTGTCAGCGGTATTCATGTTTTGCACACAGTCAATCAGGTCGAATGTATCCTTCACCGTATACTTTCTCATCATTCGTCTCACCGGTGTAAGCAAATCAACTGGCCAACGTGCTAACTTGTGGTATGGTGAATTACACATGGATGGTACAAGTCTTAAAGGTGTGTTGGCCTTGTGGATCTTCGGTAAGCCATAAATTTGTGGGATGTGTGTCCCCCTGGAGCAACCCGCCATCTTGAACCAGGATACCGAAGTCACGTTTGAGAGATGAGGGTTGTAGTACTTTCGTTCCGAACCGGTATGAGTAGCTGCTGGGTTGTCGGATGGAAATCACTTTGCATTTACTCATGTTGAAAAGCAATATTTTTGGGTTGAGCATTGTTACACCGTGAGAAAATGGCTCCGGTTGCCCACTGACACAAATCTGGCTTATTTCTACGCCTCAATCGGGGACTTTGGTATCTGTATATCCCGCTTATCCGCCAATATTCCACAGTTACGGAAGGACCTATTGGAACGACATCTTAATAATGCGCACACAATTACTAGCTGGGCCATCAGAGATACCGCAGCTGGCTCCATTCATCGACTGGCGCGCTCCAATGTTGTCATCAGCAACCGAGTGGTGATGGATTATTAACCAACCGCGGAAGCACGGAAAGACTCGCGACTTACCTCAGCAAACGGGCGCCTGCTCCGGGTAGTGCTCACCACACCCGCTGCACATCACTGGCTGCGGAATCCTGCCAGGATATTTAATGGACTGTTTTTTCGAGCAATACAGCTTCGAGGTGGGTTACTCTCTACAAAAGTACGACGCGCAAGGGGACTACCACCTGAGACCCAATCCGAGCTACTATGTTGCGGCAACTGTGGACAAAAGGAGACACTGTCCCATGTCCTACAATCATGTGGCATCAACCATGAATCACGATGTAAACGCCACAATGTCATTGCAGATCAAGTCGCCAAAAAACTCCGTAAACGAACAGTGAACATCGTTCTCGAACCAAGAATTCCAACAGCGACCTCGTTCATCAAGCCAGATATACTCGCAGTAAAGGGGTCATCGGTGCACGTCATGGATGTCGGAGTTTGTGACGCCGACCGGATGGCGCGTACGCACCAGCTCAAGGTCGACAAATATGGCTCCGGAAATAACGCATCAATGACCTCGAATTATATAAGCGCACAATTCCCCGAAACACGCGAGATTTACCACCATCCAATTATCTTTAACAATCGCGGATTTATATATCCGGCTTCGGCGAAATATATGACGGCTCTTGGTTTCACCATACTCGACATCACGGATATCTGCTTCTCCACTCTCCGATTATCACTGATGGTATATGATACATATATGAGGGGAGATTCCTCTCATTCCTGCTAAAACGATTCCCGCAACCTGCTATTTCATACATTCAGTGTCGGATTACATAAGCACACGGTTACGACGGAAGCGGTTCCGCCTAAAAGTTTTGCAGTCTACGTAAAACCATTGAGTAATATTATGCCGGGGTATTCGCCCCTTCTCGGCAAATTGTTGTAAATCTCCACTCAGGAGTCATGCATACAATTTACTGAAAGTATAATGTTCTAAGTCACTCTGAAGCAGATGCTGGGCGGCGTTCATCTGAATCCTGAACCAAATCTTGACATTGTAAACAAACATTAGGTAGTTTGAAGCGATTCCCTGTGCGAGGTCGTTAATAAACACTAAAAGCAAACGTGGGCAAAGTACTTGGCCTTGTGGCACACAACACTCGACTTGTATGGGTCCGATAAAGAGTTCCGAAGTCTGACTTCTATTGCAGTTGAAGTAGAAAGTTGGCAATCCAGCTTAAAAGAGTCGCCAATCCCGTAATGCTGGAGATTGGAGAGTAGTATCTGATGGTCTAAACGACCGGAGGGCTTGAAAAAATCAAGGTAGATCACATCAACACCTTATCCAGCGTCAGTGGACTCGGTCCAACTACTGCGTGTACTTAGTATATTCGCTTTGCTTAACCCTTATCAACGGAAATGGTGCTGATCAAGCGTGCTTATGTTACAGTTTTCCAGCTAGCACACCAGTGCATTGGCAACCATGGATTCCATGATCTCGGGCAATATAGGAGGAAAGGATACTGGGCGGTAGTTGGAGGGATCAGTTCTGCCCCCATCTTTCTGCCTATTGGTTATTATACTAAGCTTCCAGGTGATGGGATCTTGATTCTAGTCTAAGCAGCTCTAGAAACACCGACCTAAAGCACATGCCAGTTTGCTTGCTGCTGCTTTTAGTGCCTCCGGACGAATGATATCGACACTCGGCGAGCTGTGTTTACGTAGAGACGTCAGATTTTGCAATACAGCCTCCGCAGTAAACGTGGTGTAGGTTAGTCCTAGAGAGGAGACCACAAAGTTTGGAAGATCGCTTGGTGGCAAGACAGTCTGAAACGTTGGGTCATATGGCAACCGCGGTGGGTTTGCTGCTTCCGTAGCTGTTCTTTTCCGGCCACCAGCTGTCTTGAGAAGAGGAAATCCTTTACTCACCTTTCTTAGGCTATTGACAAGCTAGTACAGCAGTTTGTGGTTAGCACCGAAGGTTTTTTGCGACGTTGTGCTAATGAAGGGGTTCATCTTCTCTGAGCGGTTCTGTGCAGTGTTTAGGTTGGACTACGTAGTTTTCCAAAGTTTCTGGTGCTTGAACTTCCTGTACACTCGCCATGCTGCGTTGCGTACTGACATCCATTTTCGAGTTCTGCTCCTAACGAAAGAACCTGCTTGACACTTTTTGCAAACTCTTATTTCTAAAGCCTGTGCAATCAGCTGACTGGATTTGTTGACGAACTCGTGCCAGGCGACTTTCGGGGGTTCTTTGGCAAGGATCAATCTAGTTGTAGCGCTGAACATTTTTAGCTAATCGATCGTAGATTGGTTTGGTACGCACAATGTCATCGTTCTCATTCTGATATTCTGCATAACAGACGAAGTTGAAACTGTGGACTGCGTGATCACTGCAACTGAACGGGCAGTCTAAAACCAACACAGCAATCATATGCTCCTCGTTGGTTAGTAAAAGATCCAGTACAGATATCCTGTTCCTTATTCTGAACAGAGTGGGCAAAGTTATGTGACGGTAAAGAGGAACACTGGTTATGAAATCTTGCATTTCGGCTTTGAAATGTTCTCCGATCTTGGCAGAAGTTACTCCACAGTGTTCCTCGAAATCATCCATGATAGGTATGTGAGTGTACCTTCGCTGTAAACTTCATCTTAAGGCAGCCGCTAGTTGGGAGTCGGTTTCGGGAGTTGAGTTAGGCGTGCGTTACTCCAAAACAATAAGACAACCGTCCCTGCATTTTAACAACAACCGGCACCAAGTATATTCGGGGAAATGCGAGTTTGAATCCTCCATGGCTTAGCACTCTAAGTCGCTTTGGTAATACAGCATTATCCCTCCTCCTTTTGTGAGGCTATCGTTCCGGGACAGCGACTTGCCCAGTAGCGAAAATTCAGCGTCCGTCATTCCTGTGTGCAACCACGTCCTGGTGATACTCATGACATCATATGAACGGAAGCTTGGCGATCTTTCAATTCAGCCAATTTATTAAAACACCATGAGCATTCGGAAGCAAGCAGGACAGTTTCTCGGTCTCTAGAAGCCCACAAAGGGGTGAAGGGGTTAAGTGTGGGAGAATGCCGACCAGTGGGAGGTAAGTAATTACTCATTTTCTGATTGGATAATGGGACCTCGTCGGCCATGCTACTTCTTAATCAACGTTTAGTACTAGGTCAGAGCCAAGTAAAGCATCAGAAAGTTATTTTTCTGTACATTGGTCCGTACACTTACAGCTTCAGATGCTTCAATATCGAACGGGGAGAAGCTTTTGTGACGTTTAACCAAAGTTCAGAAATAATACGTTTTCGATTTCTCCACCAATTCAAAACTTCCTTTACTTGTTCTTCTGACTGGACCACACGTTTTAGGATTCTAGTGTTGCATCCTCTATAATTTGGTGAGAGAGGTATCCTGATGAGAAATAGCGCCACAAGATTATCTAATGGAAGTGTTACACGAATGAACCGCCACTGTTCTAAATTGTGCTTTCCGGTCTCTTGAACATCGTTAGAAAATGTTCTGACACGCCATGTATGAAGATTGGGTTTAGACGGTCTTTCTTGCTGTGCCTCTTTTCGGTATTTCTTTCTGATTGTCGCTCAATCCAAGGGACGTCAGAATAGATGCGCATCCCATGGGATCCGCCTTTTAGTGCGCTTGTAGACAGAAAAACGTTTTCTACATCGGTAGAGGATTCTAGTGTTACTCCGATTCGTTTGGGTTCTCCATAGTGTTGCGAGCTCGGATGCCGAGTAATTCGTAATAGGTTTATGGGCTTGGCTTTGACACTCATCAGTACTCACAATGAGTTCCATTGGTCTTGGTAGTCCGATAACTTATCCCCTAATGTAATGGCGGTAGATGCAGGGATATTAGAGCATACAATGATCCGGGTACTATCGTTGGATCTCTTTTTCGTTGGTCTACATGAAGGTACTCGTTAGTTCTGATCCGCTGACAAGCGTTTATATTTTACCGTTTATCCCTCTATTCGGGTTAACAGTGTTTAAGACATAATTCTGTGCATAATTCTGTGCTCTGTGGTAATCCTAGGTTATTCCGTTCATTTTTTGTGCTACATTCTCGGAAATACGCTTATTCGTTTCGACTCGCCAAGTTCTATCGAACGGGATTTATATTTGCGCAGTATGTCCTCCGTCTCCCTATTTCATCCCAACCGGCGTCTTCGGCAATTCGTACATTAAGAACCACGCTTGAAAGCTTGTTTTTTCAAGGTAATCTCAGTGAATTTAAGAAACCATTCTACAGAGCTTTTCTAAAGCTATCAGGTGACATATAGCTTAGTACTGTGCACCACCATACACCATAGCTACTGGCTATTTTGTCCTTTCATCTATATTCCTTCGTGCACCCTACCACACGAAGTGTTTGTGATTCCATACACGCTTGCGCCAGGACCCATCACCACCAAACCCGGACAGCGACGGTTACCGCTAGCCGGACTAGTCAATTCACGCAGCTCACAACGGTGCGACCGGCGTGATTTAAAGTGCATACGAGTCACTAAGCCATGGGAAGGCGAAGTTTCTCAGCGGGTCCACGCGTGAACAAAACAATGAAGGTCAATCATGGCTCAAGTAAGCGGAGAACTGTCTTCACAAAAATCACGTGCTCTTTGTGTGCAAATTCTTACGACGAAGTGGACGTGAACTCAGATTTTGACGGAAATCAGCGTAATAACAAATAGTTTGTGGTTCTGTGATGCGTGTTCAGATAGCCCAATACCCAATATTATCCTAACTCTCAACGCGAGGTGTGAAATGTTGGCTGTTGCGTCATCCGAACAGAAAGAATTGGTCAAGACTTTGGGAGGGAAAATCGCTGAACTCGAGTTGCAGCTTAGTGTATTAAGTAGCCCTAACCCCAGACCTACCAAAAGACCAAAGTTATCCATTAAAAATGTTACACGTTCCGGCGAAAAACAAGCACCATTAGCGATAAACAACTGTGATGCCAAGCCAGTTGAAAATTCTATAAAATCTTCTGTTGCACCGCAAGGCGTAAAGAGTTATGCACAAATTGCACGATCATCGCTATTAGCTGGGCAGCACATTACAAACTGTGTGAATAACGTCGTTGCACAGGAGAATTCTTGCTGCAGCCTTGACTTGTCTTCCCCACCAGACAAGACCAACACTCCCACACGACAAACCTCCACCAAAAAGAACTGCAACAAACTTAATTACTACGCAACCAACAAGCGATGACAGTCATATGTTCAAACGTACCAGAACCCACCAGCGAGTCGTTAAAAGGTCGACAAGCAGAAGAGCAAAATCGCTGGACTGAGATAAGCTGCGCACTAGGACTAAACGTTCTCCCAACTGGTCTTACACGTCTGTCACGAAACCCATCGTCTCCTCACGTAGGGGAACCTCGGTTACTGCGAGCAACATTTGGCAACACAAAGGACTTGGAGGATGTTCTCTTTGTAAGCCACAGTCTACCGAACTCTTCTCTCAGTGCCCGCATTTTTCCAGACATGCCATGGAAGGAAAGACAAAAGCGAAAATCCGACCCAACCGCTTCTCGTCAAAATGTAATGAAGAAAGTGGTGTTGGTTCATGGTGTGCCCGAACTGAAACATGGCGACACCAGTGAAAGGCAAGAACACGATATTAATGAGTGGCGCTACATCACAGAACTCTATGTCATGCAGAATGTTGTGGCATTCGACGTCAGCCGCTTAGCTTCCTCCCCAAAGTATCAAGGGAGCGGGCCGAAAATTTTGAAAGTTACCTTGGCTACGCCGGAGATGGCATCAATGACAATTAACGTGTGGTACCACAGCAGAAGGCTAGGACCACCAGAAGTACGACTGAGACCATTCCTGCAAGCAGTACAGACCACTGGTACAGTTGAGTCAGACCTGGCTTTTCCGACCATAGACCAGCCAAGCGTGCAAACAATCGTGTCAAAAAACGTGGGCAGACCGGCACTGTTTGTGCCGGTCAAACACAGAGAACCCACCTCCTAATGCGGCAACAAATGCAATGCAGCTACACAAACGCCCAAGGGCTTTACTCTAAGTTGCCGGAATTGCGCCGTCGGCATGAAGCAGCAACTTGGGACATCATAGCATTAACTGAAACCTGGCTCTCAAACGAGATTTTGGATCCAGAAATTGAACTTAGTGAAATGTCAGTCATTCGAAATGATCGTCCATCTCGCGGTGGTGACGTTGCTATCTACTACCGAGATCACCTGAAATGTGAAGCTCTCACTGAGCATTCCCTTATTATCTCCGAAGCCTTATTTTGCCGGCTGCAGCTATTTGGTTCCGATGGTTGTTTTCAGAAGAAGACACATGATGCTTGCCTCATAGCAGTTGTCTACAGGCCGCCGAACTCCTCCGCCGACAGCGATGATATTCTGTTAAATGCTCGCCAATATGCTATGTCGAAAAAGTACTCACACTACCTAATAATGGGTGACTTCAATGTACCATCAATAGCATCTGTGTTCCCAAGTGGGCCATGCTTCAAATCAAAACTCCTTGAGTTCTTGACTATGGCAGTTTTGTATAACCATGTGGATCAACCAACCAGACACCGCGGTTCAAACAAGCCTTCAATACTTGATTTAATCCTGACTAATGAGGCGTTAATGGTTGAGTCGGTTTCAGACAACCCCCCGCTAGGTTGTAGCGATCATTCAGTTCTAACGTTTGATTATGTGTGTTATGCCAGTATGGTTGACAAAGAACCAGAAACCCGACGATTCATCATCAACTATTCCAAGCTTCACACTACAGTGACAACCGTTGACTGGGACCTCCAGATGCACACTTCGGCGAATGATGCCTGGCAAGTGTTGAAAGGCAAGATAAACTGGGTCCTACAATCAGCTTCAAAAGACGTACCATTACGAGTTTCGCGACGGAGCAACAACTGGATCCGGAGTAGAACACGTAAGTGGTTGAATAGGCGAGACGAGGCTTGGAGGGATCATTTGCTAGGTCCAAGTGATATCACGTGGAATCATTACAAAACAGTCAGAAACTACTGCACTTCACTCCTTAAAGCTGACAAGTACGAATGGCAGGAAACTATGGTACGCAAATTTACTAGCAATCACAAACTGCTCTACCAGTATGTGAATGACAAAAGGAAGGTTAAGACGGGAATACCACCACTAGAGACGGTCAATGGTCTAACGGTTACTGAAGAGGAGACCGCGGACGCATTGTTCATGCAGTTTGTCTCAGTGACTAGATACACCATGGAACCATCGCCTTGCTACATCCCAGTAAATGTCGTCGGCTTATCCACGGTCAACTTTAGCCCTACATCTGTGGCAAAGAAATTACAGTCGCTCAGGGAAAATAGTGCGCCGGGAATTGACAAGATCTGTCCGAAAGTACTTAAAACCCTTGCACCCACCATGGCAGTCCACCTTGCAACCTTTTTCTAGTTTCTATTTGATTCTCATACACTTCCGTCTGAGTGGAAATGTGGACTTATCACTCCGATATACAAGGGAGGTAAGCGGCCAGACCCTGCCAACTACCAACCTATTACTCTCCTTCCTGTTCTATCAAAAGTGATGGAGTCTATAATCGCTGATGAAATGGTGAGATATTTTGAAAGTCTACAAATCATCTCCAACCTCCAACATGGATTCAGACGCGGACGATCTTGCCTCACCAATCTACTACTTGCTCTGGACTCATAGACCATGGCTGCTGACGATGGGGTTCCCGTAGATGTGATTTACTTAGACTTCTCTAAGGCATTCGACAGAGTCAATCACCCAGCAGCTCCAAAAGCTTGCTGCCTATGGTATCCACGGATCCTTGATCACATGGTTGGAAAGTTACTTATACGACAGAAGAATCGAGGTAAGGATCGCCAACACCCACTCCGATAGCCTATGCGTCACTAGCGGCGTACCGCAAGGATCAGTTCTCGGAAGGTTACTCTTTCTAGTCCATATCAACGACCTCCCTGCCAACATTCAATCACCTATGCAAATATTCGCCGACGATGCTAAGATGTGGCGAGCTATTCAGTCAACATCTGACCCTGTCTATCTGCAGGATGACCTGAACCGGATTCACGAATGGGCAGTAAACAACCAACTACCCCTGAACCCCGAAAAGTGTCACCTGTTGTCGCTGCGCAGTAACTGCAGCAACACATATCACCTGGGGCAGCGCGTTATAAAACAGGTGAGCAACGAAAGAGACTTAGGGGTCATCGTGCAAGAAGGTCTGGGTAATTCGCTCCAATGTTTAAAGGCAGCTAACATAACGAACTTAAACTTGAGGCTTTTGAGGCGGGCGCTCGGTACCTTCGAGCGGCAACTCGTGCCATTTTTGATTAACGCCTACATTCGTCCCCACCTGGAGTATGCGGTGCAGGCATGGCGTCCGTGGTTAAAACGGTACATTCGTCTCCTGGAGCAACCACAAAGAAGAGCCACTAAGCAACACGTGGTCTATCGGGCCTTAGTTATGAACTGCGCCTTCGTTCGATCGGTCTGTACTCCTTAGAATACCGACGACTTCGCGGTGATCTGATCCTCACTTACCGGATACTAAGAGAAGAGGACCATTCATGTAAGTCGCTGTTAACATTATCTGCCGACAAACGATGCCGAGGCCATGCACTAAAACTTGTGACTCAATATTCCCGTTTAGATTGTAGAAAGTTTTTACTCACTTAGAGTCTGTCCGCACTGAAACGCACTGCCATCGCATGTGGTGAACGCACCAAATATCGAGACATTCGAAAGACTATTGGACTTGCACTTACATGATACACATTATATAACGGTATGACAAACTGCAGTGTCTAACTTACTGATATTTTGGTGTCACACCTGAAACTTTTGTTTTCTTCCATTTGCCATCCTGTGGGTCTTGTAAAGTTATTGTTTTTTATCCCACCATACACTATTGAACTATTGAATTGAAGACAAAACAGTTCACAACACGGACTCCAGGCTTACATTTGCAGCAAACTCTGCATATTTAATTGACATTCCGTGGGGATTTGTCTCGACAAAAGAGACTTGAGCTACAGGTACCGTTAGTTGGTGTACGGTTGGTGGATCGTTGTTGCTCCACCCAGCGCTGGCACCCGATAACCGGTTTCGTCCTCCCTTGGACTCACCAGGTGGAGATAGCCTGAGCTGGAGTGGAACTCGACGCGTAGTGTTCAAAGAATGGCGCCTTGACCACTATGGCTCCTAGGTCCGCGAGCAACGCTTGGCACACCGGTAAAGAGTTCCAAGTGTGATTTGGTGTCAGGGTGTCAGGGTTGGGTGGAGCAACAAGGCACCACCAATTCGGTTCCCGTCCTTGTGATCGTAATGACCGAGGTCTACTTCAAAGAGGACCGAGGTCTGAATACAGATTGCGAGTCGCAATCTAACCACACAGCGGTTACACCAAATACCACTTGGTGTACGGTTGCTTTATCCTTGTTAATGTGAGATGTTAAGTCTAATAAAATTTGCTTAAGCAGACTTTTCTGTAAAACTAAATCGTTGCCACCCCCCGCCGCCTTACGTACAGTTTTCCTAGCCAAAGGCTTTGGATGAGGACCCTAATCGTCCTCCTGTCTGGGCACCCTGGCAGTATTACAGCCCACATACAACCATGATGTTTTCTTCAAACACAAACTTCATCCTGCATCGGCCGTCGCGCATATTAACAAGGATCGCCTTAGCTGCTGCATACAGCAGGGTGGATAAGCGAAAATATGCTACTGCTAGCGCCTCCCTTCTTTATTTTTCACCTTTTTCTCTTACTCCCCTCCCGACCCCCATGATTAACCTTACTTCTATAATTCCCTGATTAATTGACAACAACCGAAGTGCCACTAGAGTAGAAACATCTGCACCCACCATCCCACAGCACCTATCGACAAAAGTCCCTTATAAGGCCACGCTATCCCGTTTCCATGGCGACATTCAACGAACGCACTCTAGGACAAACAGGTCAACAGGCTGCACTCGCACGCCCCTTGGACACACTGGGTATTGATGTGTGTCTGAAACTAGGATCAGTGACCCCAACGGGGTTCTTGAAGTAACTGCACTCGGATTATCCACTCGCTATTGGTTGCACGCATCCGAAGACGCCGACGCAGCACTCACGGGTCAAGCTGGTGTAGGTATCATTCTAAGCTCCAAAGCTGGGCCATTGTTGGTTGATTGGATTCCGGTGAACAGCCGTTTATGTGCAACCCGTTTGACGACATCAGCTAAGGCAGCTTCACGAAGTAATACAAAACGCTGTTTGTTTGTAATTTCCGTTTATGCTCCCACTGACTGCAGTTCTCATGTAGTCAAGGACACTTTCTATCACGAACTGAATGCGCTACTACGCAGTGCTACTAGTTCAGATAACATAGCACTTGCAGGGGATATGAACACACAAGTAGGGCGTCTGATCTCTTCAGAAGCTAAGCTGGGTGGTAATTATGAGCTTAAATCCGAACGGACTGACAACGGTGAACGTCTGCTGCAACTGTATGCGGATCACCAGTTGTTTCTTTGTAACACTGCTTTCACACAGTGGGCGCCGCAGTGCCACTTGGCGTCCTCCTGTAGCTGGCCAGCGATAAACCCAAATTGACCACATACAGATGGTGTGGTTCCATCCTGGATTGCCGTTCGTACTGGAATATCTGCATCGACTCTGATAATGCAGTGGTAGGCTGTGGTTTCTCCATGAAGTTTACTGGTAGGCGCACCCAGTGTCTCATTTGATTGGCAATTGAGAAATTGTCTCAGCTGTCGGTCAGACAAGCCTACCAAGACGGACTGCGTACCGAACTTTCACTGTCTTGTCCTAATGACACTGAGCTTCAGTGGAATAAATTCTCGGCTGCTATACACGATGCAGGAAGAATGGAACAATGGAACAATGGTTTATGACGGGTATAAAAGCAATGCTTGACAGGTCCCGTAGGATGATGAGAATTAACATCGTAAGGTTAAAATATCGTATCGATGAAAGTACGGGTGAAATGCATGACTCACCAAGGGATTGGAGATGCACATAAACAAGTAATCCAATAGGAATTTTAAGTGGATTCCGTCTACGTTCGTTGTTCACTAATACCATCATCCGATGGTCGCACGTTATATCACATAGTGCAATCGTGTCAGAGTTTCGTCAAGGCGTTTTTTGAAAAGGGATAGGGTGGGAGCGTTAATTACATGTTCTGGAAGGGCGTTCCAAGGTTGTGACACTCGGAGGGAGAAGAAATTGCGTCGACATTCCAGTCGACTGTACTGTGTGATCAACTTAAACTGATGACCTCTTAGGGATGCGTTTTGACTACGTTTCAAAAGGGAATGACACGTGTGGTTGGGGGTTCTCAGTATCCGGTACACCAATATGAGATCGCCTCTCAAACGACGGTAACGTCCACTGTATAAGTTAAGAGTTTTCAGCCTGAGTGGGTAGGGAAGGCTGGAAAGACCTTTGACGTATTTTGTCGCTCTGCGTTGTGCAGTATCGAGTGCAGTGAGGTGGCACTTCTGCCATGGTTGCCACGCTTGAATAGCGTATTCTGTGTGCGGTCTAACAAAAGTGATAAGCATTTTCGGAAAGATTGAGACGTCAAACTTCCCAAATGCTCTACGCAGAAGGCCAAACTGTTGGTTTGCTCTCTTGGAGGCCTTTTCGGTCTGCATTAAGCACCCAAGATCTTCTTGTACAAGCACGCCAAGATCGCACTCATGAGAGGTCCGCTGTAGAATGTCAGGTCCTAAGCGGTAGTTATACGCACTCTGATGGCGTATGCTCAAGATTTTGCACTTTGTGGTGTTGAACTGTAGCATGTTCTCGTTTGACCACTTGTATGCTTTGTCCAAATCATCCTGCAAGGCTGTGTGATCCTCTCCTGAAGCTATGACACGCCATATCTTTAGGTCATCTGCAAACAGCAGAAAGTTGGAAGATAGTGCAGCTGCAAGATCATTTATGAAAACAATGAACAAGCTAGGCCCGAGTACCGAGCCCTGAGGTACGCCACACTGAACTTCCATTGGTTCCGACAGGGTATTTCGGACTCTCACATTCAGGTGACGTTGAACGAGAAATTCGCCTATCCATCCTGGAACAGGTTTGCCGATACCACAATGCTGCAGCTTGTTCAGTAAAATCCGATGGTCCAGTCGATCGAATGCTTTAGAGAAGTCCAAGTAGGCTACATCCACTCCGACTTCGGCGTCTACAGACTCTGTCCAGTTTGAACGAGCAATCAGCAAATTAATTGTGCAGGACCTGCCTTGGCGAAATCCGTGCTGCTCCGGAACGAGGATGTTGTTTTTCTCCGGGTACTCCATGAGGGCCTCGGCTACAATGGACTCCATGATCTTGGAGATTACCGGAAGAAGGGTAATCGGACGATAATTAGTTGGATCTGCACGACTACCATTTTTGTGGATTGGAGTGATGATCCCGTGCTTCCACATCGTTGGGACGTGCATCTCGTTAAGGCATCGCTGAAAGAGTGTCGCCAAAGGTTCAGCTAAGCTCGTGGCGGAAACTTTCAGCGCTTTCGGCCGAATGCCGTCCGCACCCGGGGAGCTAAATTCGCGCAACGACATCAACCGCTTCAATACAGCTGCAGTTGTGAAGGAAATGTGGTTAAGGCCTGATGGCGGAATAAGTTGCCTAGATATGGTGCAGGATGTTTGCACACACTGGAAAGTGCGGCCGAAGTGTTGTCCTAGGACGTTCGCCGCATCCTGTGCCGGATGCGCTAATCCGAAAGCTGTGCGCAGAGCCGGAATTCCGCGCCTCACGCGGCGAAGCTTATTTATGTGTCTGTATAGTAGCTTTGGGTTAACGCAGAACTTTGACACAAGATCTTGTTGGCTCTTTACCTTATCCTCCCTGACGAGTGTGACACAGTGGTTTCTTTGTGTAATATAGGTGTTCCAAGTATCCTCGCTCGGAGAGGCTATATGGGCGCGCCATGCCAGATCCCTCAATTTCATGCATTTCCGGGTCCTGCTTCTGAGAAACGACTTCGCCTTGTCGGGTCGGGGGATTTTGGTTTTAGATGCCAATGCTACGAGCGTGTTGAATTTGTTGACAAATTTCCCGCATGCCACTTCTGGGGACCACTCAGTTAAGAAGGACCAGCTCGTAGCACTAATGAGTTCTGCCAGGATATCGTAGTTGGTTACGACGTAAGATTCCACGTTGCTTTCATTAGGATAATCTGCATAACACAAGTATTGGAACAATAGTGTCGCATGATCGCTGCAGCCCAAGGGAGTGGATGTGGTTACAACGTCAATCATCAGTTCCTCATTGGTGAAAACGAGGTCCAAGATAGCCGGTTTGTTTCCTGTCCTGAATCGCGTTGGGGTTGTGACATGGTTGTACAGCGGTGATCCTGCAATTAGCTCTTGTAGATCGGCTTTGAATGGTTCGCTCATGGTGGCTGGGGTTTCTAGGCCGTGCAGATTGAAGTCCCCTACCAGCAAAACATGACTGTATGACCGTTCCAGTAAATTCTTCAAAGCAGAAGACAGGGCCTTGTCCATTTCTAAAGTGGACATTGGTGGACGATATACGATGGTTAATAAGCATTTATCGCCGTGCTTTAGGTGTAGGCAGCACCATAAGGAGTCTACGGTTTGAATCCCAGGGTCGCTAATGAGCTCGATGATAAAGTCTGAACGATAGTAGAGAATTACACTGCCGCCCTTGGTGGATCGATCGTTACGCAGTAGTGACATGCCAGGTAGTTCGATCTCGGCGTCACTAATCATGTCGTTCAGCCACGTCTCAGTTATCATGATGAGGTCCCAACACATTGAGCTATGACGAGATCGAAGTTCTGCCAATTTGCTTAGAAGCCCTTGGGCGTTTGTATAAAGGCAATTGAGAACTACGGATGTTAGAAGCGTGTTTGAACATACGTTGGTTTTCCGAGAATTTACGCCGACCCTTGTTGGGTCGGATGAGGGACGTATTTTTGATGTGTCTCTTGCAAACTTCCCAGGGCCGTTACGGTGGGAAGCCTACCGCGCCCTGAGTCGATCTGCAGTAGACTGTCTTTTCCTTCTTCGTCGAACGGCTGGGGCGTTTCATTGTGTTCCGGTACAGAAATGCAGACGGCGGGGATCGCGACTACTTCTTGCTGGTTTCGTGTTCCCATATCCATTGGTGGCATGGTTCCAACCGCCTTCAGACGTATTTCTGATGGCAATTTGGTGCGGAACTTGTGCCAATTCCCGAGCACCGTTTCAACCATTTGTTTGGAGTAAAGCAAGACTTTAAGCACTCGTGAACCACTTCCTTTGTAGTTTGGCGATATGGGTAACCTCGATGTTGAGCTGGCAATTACGTCATGCAGAGATAGTGCTTCGCGGATATACCGCCACTCTTCCAAGTCATGAGCTTTGATCTGCGACTCTTCCGGTGCCTGGGTTTCGGGGACACCATGGACAAAGATGGATCTTTCATCAGTTTGCTTGCGGTGTTCTCCAGGATTTTGTTTTCATTGTCGACGCTCACTCCAAGGTATATCCGGGAATATGCGAACTCCGCATGATGAATCACGAAGACGGTGAGCTGACAAGAGGACTGTCTCTGCTTCGTTACCGGACTGCAATGTCACTTGAAGTAGTCTCTGCTCGCCATAGTGAAGTGAGTTAGGGTGGCGGATGATACGACATAAGCTAGCCTGTTTAGGCTGCATTCCAATTGCTCGGCATATGGATTCCCACTGTTTCATGTCGTCCAGTAGTCTATCTTTGATAGAGTTTGCCTTTGACTCAGGCACGTTAGAGTATATTATCTTAATCAAACTCTGCATCTTTTTGGAGTTCGTACATTTGGATACCGGCATGCCTCCTATTACCGGCGGCGTGGGGGGAAATTTTTTCGTGTACACATTGTTATTAGTGTCGCCTCTAACAACCTTCGGTGTGCTTGCAGACACGCTGGTTAAATTTGCCACGGGTGGACAATCAGCGACGATATTTGCATAGGTAGTCGGACTACCTGTGTTATTCGGTAAATCGGAATGCACTGGAGTATCATGAGCCACAGCCATATCACTCGGGAAAACCGAACTCTGCAACGTTGGATTCGCCGGGGTTGGCAGTCTTTCATAAACTCTCTGTTTGCAGCCTATCGTGAGTGGGGTTGCGGGATGTATGCTCTCTACTAAACAATCGTTTTGACTGGTTTGTGCCAGGTGTGGGCATACGATTAGACAACGTGAGTTGAGTGCGGCACCAGCTGGTTGCGATCCACCCGCTGTTTCAGCTGTTGCTAGTCGCACAATTTGGGTTAGTTTGTCACATTTCTCTGTCAGTAGAGCAACGCACCTCACGAGCGGGTTGGCCATGCACTCAGCACAGAACCAAATGGAGTCTGATGTGCAAGGTCGTTCCTTCATTTTGCCACACCTACGCACCGGGGATGAAAGCTCTTTTCACAGATATTACAAGTTATTGCAATCCGGATTGTTTTAGAGCACGATTTCAAAGCACAAATCACTTTCGTTTGCTGTTGCGTGGGCCGACGAGCACTTGTTTTCCTTGTAGCTGTACTACGAACCATTGCCGAATTTTGCAGTTTCGTCGTGAATGACCAATCGATGAGATCTCCACAATTAGCAAGAGATCCTCAATCAAATTTGCACAAAAAGAAACATACACCAAATGAAATATATTGGTGCACAATTCACACAGAAAGATAACGCAAAACACAGTAATTCCGAAGCAAAAGTGGAATCCAGCACGTGAATCCAAAAATCCGCGGCGTCCGTGGGTACATCCGTCAACAATCTGCTTGTGGTACTATCCATCGTCACCTCACCAGACACTGGAAATCCGAGAGGTCGGTGAACCTGTTGGAATCAAGAATACACCTCCCGGTTCGCTCTGAACACAATGTGACCAGACGGGCTATTAGGCGTGAACTAAAGCGGAGCGTACGTGCTGACAAGGAAGCCTGGTGAACCAGTCAAGCTCTAGAAATGGAGGAGGTAGGAGCAGTAGGCAATTACCGCAAGCTCTTCCAGCTAATTCGCACCACTGTTCTCAGAAAACCAGGCGTCAGTCACACAATCAGAGAAAGCACGGGTGCACTGATACGCACGAAGGAGCGCCGTATGGCTCGTTGGGTGGAAGATTTCCAAGCTCTTTTCAGCTGGCCGCCTGCTCCCGGACCTGTTCCTACTCAGGTGATGCAGGACGAGCAATGGACGGTCAGTTTAGAGCCTCCGTCGGAGGCCGAGGTCCGAAACGTGATCACATCCCTTAATCTTTTTCGTGCGGCTGGCTTAGATTCCCTCCCACCTGCACTATTTAAGGAGGGTGGTAAGGTCCTCTGCAATGTACTGACATTCCTATTCGAACGTGTCTGGAAGGAAGTGTCTCGGCTAATTTGATCGAATCGATTATAGTGGCAATATACAAGAAGTGCAGTCGCACAGAGTGTTCTAACCACAGGGGTATTAGCCTAACGCTAGTTGTGACAAAATTACTGGCCTCGATTATCTTTCGTCGCCTCGCTGCTAAACGGGAATCTCGCATTAGGGAAGAGCAGGCCGGTTTTCGCCCAGGACGTGGCTGTATAGACCATATATTCCTTTTGCGGCTGGTGATAGAGCAGCGCCATGCATATCGCAGATCGGCAATAGCTGTGTTCTTCGATTTCAAAAGTGCGTTCGATTCAGTCGATCAATCGATTCTGTTCGAAATACTTGTGCGGAAAGGTGTTCCCACGAAATATGTGAACATCCTTCGTGCTCTATACTCGAACACTAGAGGCCGCGTCAGCGTCTACGATGGCCTATGGGATTGCTTTTCCTCCACAAGTGGCGTTCGTCAGAGTTGTCCGATTTCCCCGTTTTTGTTCAATTTCGTCGTGGATTCCAGCATGGAGTGTTCCCTTGCTGAATCTCACGATGTAGACGTTGAAATGCTGCCTGGTGAAAGACTAGTTGACCTAGATTATGCGGACGATATAGTCTTGCTTTTCGAAGATGTTGCGGCGGAACAATCAACCCTGAATAGCCTGTCCAGAGTGGTCCCATTATTTGGTGTGCACTTCGCACCTTCAAAGTGCAAAGTGTTGTTGCAGGACCACCAGCCACTTGATGACCCCTTGACTCTTGCTAACGAGGAACACGAGATAGTTGCTCAATTCACTTATCTTGGTAGCTGCATCAGCAACGATGGGCTAGAAACTGACGTCAGCTCAAGTATTGCAAAGGCCAGAGCTGCCTTATTGAACCTACGTTATCTTTGGCGACAGAAGGGAGTTTCCCTTCGTCTGAAAGGTCGTGTATACAACGCCACAGTGAGGGCCGTTCTGCTCTATGGTAGTGAAACTTGGCCCCTTTGGTCTGAAGATCTGCGGCGCCTTCAAGTCTTTGATCATTGTTGTCTGCGAAGTATTGCTGGTGTCGGATGGCACCAGCGTGTCCGCAACGATGATGTGCACAGGCGAGTACTAGGTAGTAGTACTCATGCTAGCTCCCTAGAGCAACGGATGGCACTGAATAAGTTTTGTTGGCTCGGGCACGTGCTGCCTATGCCTGGTCACCGCTTACCTAAAAGGGCCTTGTTTAGTCTGCCAGGTGTAGGGTGGCGCAAGGCTCGAGGTGGACAAAAGTTGACTTGGCAGCGGGAAATGAAGTCACTGACGACCAAACTGGGTGCCGTTGGTCCGTCTCGCCTTCCGGACTGGAGTCCACGTGACTCACCTTGTGCTTGGCTCGAGACTTTACAGGACATGGCTCGCAACCGACATCAGTGGCGCTTCTGCTGCCGTCTCCTAATCGGATTGCCTGTTTAAAGTTTGTTTGGTGCTGAGTTCTCTGCGGGGTAATGGCTGATTATGACGCGCGGCAGTGAAAGCCGCAAGGAAGCTGTCTCGCCGATGCCGCCTTATCTTTGCACGATAGCCAGCTGTTTGTGACGGTATGTTGTCTACACAAGGTGTAGGCGCGTTGACCCTGAATGTTTGCTTAGGGTATTAAGGTTTTCAGGTTAGTCCCCTCTCTCCCTCTTCTTATTCTTTATTGCTAGGTCCTCGTGTTTGTATGGCAGCGAAGCATCAGTTCAAATGGCTGATGTACTGCTGTTGATTATGTTGATTACTACCAGAGTCAGCTCATAATTCTATGCGCCTGGACTATTAATCCGCAAATCAAACAATGCTTGCTTAATGACTGCGAGACTTGGTGGTCTCAGCGCGCCTCGGAGATGGAAGCCACTGCTCTCTCCGGCAATTTCCGAGAGCACTTCCAGCTCATTCGTTTCAAGGGCCCTAGAAAGCTTGATATCACCCAGACTATTTGTGAAGCGGACGGGTCACAAATCACTAACCTGCGAAGACGCGTAGAGCGTTGGGCCGAATATTTTCACTCCCAATTCAATCTCCATCAATTGTCCGCTAATATGCCAAGTACACACATTTGCGTGCGCTGTGTCATTTCATTGGCGCCATCTAACGCATCGGAGGTTTTCGTCGAGATTCGACACCTCAAGAGGTTTAAGCCTTCCGGCTAGGACAAACTTCCTCCGGAGATGTTCAAGTGTGGTGGCCCAACACTTGTCAAGCACTTGACATTGCTGTATTCCAAGATATGGAACGAAGAGAAGATTCCATCCTACCTGGGTGAATCAGTAATTGTCCTTCTTTTCAAGGAAGCACATGCTGCACTAATCACAGAGGAACCTGTCTCATGCCGGTTGCTTCCAAACTGCTGGCATCCATACTGCTCCGCAGACTATCCCCAATTCGCGAGTTATTTTCCCAAAAAGAATAATTTGGCTTCCGTCCTGGTCGAGGATGTGTAGACCAAATTTTTACACTTCACCAAATCCTTGAACACTGCCATCTCTACCACAGGACAACAGTCTTTTTCCTGGACAATAAAGCTGCATTTGACTCGATTGATCGGCCTGCTTTGTGGCACTATTTACTAAAAAGTAGAGTTCCAGGAAAGTACATTTCCTTCATGCTGACTCTTGACTCCCAAGTGTCATGTTGAGTGAGGGTCTATGGCAAAATTTCTTCACTCTCATCTATCTCTAGTGCAGTGCGACACGGGTGCACTTTGTCTCCGTTCTTCTTCAACTGCAATTGCGGACGTCCTGTTGTGATCTTTGGAAGGCTCCCAAAATCTTGGTGTTGAGTTTCTTTCTGGCATTCGCGTGACCCACTTAGATTATGCTGATGATTTCACTCTACTCGGTGACGATTCACAGAGTGTACAGCTCTTTTTGAACCTTCTGTCGATTGAAGCGTCTAAGTGTGGTATGCGCTTTTCTACCTTTACGTACAAAGTGCTACTCCAGGACTGGAAGTCGTCTGCCCCCTCACTTGCCATTGAAGGAACAGTTAGAGCTTGTGGACAACTTTGTCTACCTCGGAAGCTGTATTTCTGCTGATGTCACTATTGGGAAACAGTTATCTCTTCGCATCGCTGAAGCTCGATCGGCATTTACCAACCCGAGTCATTTGTGTCGTCGTCGGGACATATCCTTCCCCTTAAAGGGGAGGGTCTACAACGCTTGTGTCCTTGCGGTCCTGTTGTACGGAAGTGAGTCCTGGCAGTTTCGTGTAAATGACATGCGTAGGCTTTGGGCCTTCGACAACATGTTTGTGGCGAATAGCCCGTGTGTGGTGGCAGCACCGGGTTCGCAACGATGAAGTTCGGTGTCGCGTCTTGGGAAACATGAGCCCTCCGCTTGATCGCCTTGTCGCAATGCGTCAATTGAGATGGATTGCCCACGTTCTACGTATATCATGCGAGCGCTTGCCACGCCGAGCTCTATTTGCTCGCACTGGATTGAATTGGAAGAGAAAAATGGAGGTTGGCCAACCACTTGGCGGCATACCATGAAATCGCTGACCTGTCTCGCAATCGTCGGTCTTGTGAGTCTTCCTGGTTCGGGGCTCGAGGATGAAGACTGCCGATGGCCCGACGCACTTGGTGATATGGCGCGAAACCGGAATCAATGGAAGGACTGTATATTGAAATGTTTTGAACAATGAAATTAGAGCTTTACCATTCAAAATGCCAAAGAAAAACAAAATGGCGTATGAAAACAGACAAAAAGCCAAAGAACCCAAAATATTTGTTCCCCGCTTCTGATATTTGTACCTTTTTGCTTTGTTTCTCATGCATAAATTTCATTCCAGTTTCTTTAGTTTGTTTTGCCTATCTGAATAATCTTTTGTTAGCTGGCCACGTTGCTTACACTAATTGCGCTCATCTTCGGTAGCTTTATTGCGTTTGTAGCTTTATGAGTAACTTGTGGACATTTTTTCCGTATCGCAAATTCATTGCTAACCAACATAATTCAAATGCTAATTTAGCGAAAAATTAAGCCACCATATCTGTTTGCATTATTGGATTTGTTTTATTTCACTTGTCGTTCCACGTTATTGGCTGTTGCTTGATATCCCCGGTGCGGCTGCGCTTGATGTGCATGTTGACAAGGTGCCTACCTGTCTATTACCCACTACCTCGTCCACGCTGGCTCCAGGAGACAGTTGATCGTTGCTGAAGGGGACAGGGTGCACAGTCCTTGTGGCCGTGCTAGGCTCGAAGAGCGGTTCCATGCAGTCAGTGTGGAGCGGACTACGGTCCAGCCACCGCCTTGTGTGCGCTTGATTCCCCAAACACAGTGTGCTTGTGTTAGCCTGTGAAGGAGAGTGGGCCGGCTCCGTTGATGAAATGTTGTTTCCGTCCGTATGGCTCCCGATCTTATTCCTTCGGTTTTACACTGGATATGGGGTTTGTGATTGGAGCTGTGGGTGGTGTAGCGTAAGCCACCCACGGTCCGTCTGTAGGCGCAGGCGTCCTGTGGCTGGCCACAGTGACAGGCAAATCCGAATTTGGATGCCGACAACCATATATATGTATATATACATATATATATGGTGCGCTGAGGCTGGTGGTGGCTAGATCCTGACAGATGGTCTACCCCCTGCTGTTAATGTTATGACATTCGCTCATGTTCTGGGCGCCTCCTCGTGGAGCCCACAGGGTGCGATTTTGGTATTGCCCTTCTCCCTGCTTAGATCCAGGACACCAATCCGCATGAGACAGTGAACTGACCATGCGCTAGACCCGCTGCCTTTCGGGTGTTCATTTAATCAAAGGCTTTGGGTAAAGACCCGAGTCGTTCTCCTGCCAGGATTGGGCGCCCTGGCAGTAACCTAGTCCATCCTCTCCGGAGATTAAGAAGTGGTCGATGGCAGTCTTCCCGTAAAACCTAGCCATGTGGGACAACAGGTTTACGGGTTATAATCTCACAGCTCGATTGGCGTAGAGCACGAGGACCACGCATTGTCTCTGACGGTGGGAGGACACCTCCGGGTGTTCAATGGTTTGCTACTGCCCGCCTCAAGCCAGGCAGCCCCTGGTCAAATTGGTGCAAACCCGCCAAAAACCCACCTGCGTCTGGCCGTGGTCGCAGGTGCGTATCCAATTACGGTCGCAAAACATATGATAATTGTTCCAGAACCTCAAAGGCTGCGTGTGACGGCCGTCAACCAGATCCCAATCTGTCTCTGCGACTACATTCCCGAGCTGGGTCTGCTCCCCACTGCCTTGTGGGACAGGCTATTGAGCCAAAGGCTCCGGGCGGAGTCCCTCAAGCAAACCTCCAAAACACCCACTGCCTTGTGGGTCAGGCTATTGAGCCAAAGACTCCGGGTGGAGTCCCTCAAGCAAACCTCCAAACCACCCACTGTCTTGTGGGTCAGGCTATTGAGCCAAAGTCTCCGGGTTTAGTCCCTCAAGCAAACCTCCGAATCACCCACTGCCTTGTGAGTCAGGCTATTGTGCCAAAGCCTCCGGGTGGAGACCCTCAAGCAAACCTCCGAAGCACAACGACCACCTCGCCTGCGATTTCCCACCAATGCAATCGTATGCCTGCGCGTAACGCACTCAGCATCGGATGCTGGAACGTGCGCACACTACTGGCCCCGAACTCCAGCGAACGCCCGCAGTGACGCACTGCACTCGTCGCGATGGAGCTGGCGCGCTACAAAATCGATATTGCGGTGCTTAGTGAAACTCGGCTCGCTGAGCAAGGTAAGTTACATGAAGCAGGTGCTGGCAACACATTCTACTGGGTGGGCAACGCCGCCTCAGCACCACGTGAACATGGGGTCGGATTTGCAATATCCGATCGCCTCCATGGCCAGCTGGTGGGTGAACCAACGGGCATCAGCGCGCGACTGATGACCGTTCGCCTACAACTCGGAAGAGGTAAGTTTGCTACTTTTATAAGCACGTACGGTCCGACCATGTGTTATCCTGATGACACGCGTGATCAGTTCTACACTCAGCTATCCTCCGTGATACGGTCTGTGCAGAGGAGCGACCGACTATTTCTGCTGGGTGATTTCAACGCGCGCGTTGGGCGTGATGCATCGGTGGGACAGATGTTATCGGTTCGCATGGCATTGGTTCAGTGAATGCGAACGGTGACAGGCTGTTCTCTCTGTGTGCCACTCATGGCTGACGATCACGAACACTCGGTTTGCACTGAGTGCGAATGATATAGCAACCTGGACGCACCCACGGAGTGGTCACGCTCACCTGCTCGACTATGTCATCGTACGTCAGCGTGATATGCGTGAAGTGCGCATGACACGTGTACTGCGTGAAGCTAAATGTGGCACTGATCACAAATTGGTTCGGACCAAACTGTACATATATTTTCGCAAATCTATGTATTGCACTCCCGCCGTGAATCGGCGTAAATTTAACATTCTCTCCCTCGGTACTGTGGCGAAACGTACTGAGCTGGAGTGGGCGATGGCTGCACGCCTCTGTGGTGATGTGGACTGCATAGTCACAGTGGGCGACCTGTGGCACCACATTCGCGACCAGGTGAAGCTGCTGCTGAGGAGACCATCAGGCGCGCAACCTGTAAGCGGCCTGATTGGTTTGATGACAACAATGTGACGATTGGCGCATTGGTGTCATGAAGAATGCAGCATTTGCTGCACATGTGGCAGACCCCAGTGACTTGGGGAAGAGTAGTCAGTTTTACAAAATTCGACGGCGACTGACCCGAGAGCTCCGTCGCATAAAAAATGCATGGTGGACGCAGAAGGCGAAGCGGATGGAATGCTACGCCGAACGCCGCCAACACATGGAAGGTTTTGACTCCTAGAAGGCGGTGTATGGACCGAGATTGGAGCCGCTGAGGACACTGATCGATGGTAGTTCAGGCGCTACCTGCACAAGACTGCAGACATAATGCAGATCTGGCGACAACACTTTGACTGTCTCTTGAACAACCGTTCAGAGATCGACTGGCTTACTTTGAACGGCCTGAAGCAGCACGATGTGAAGGCGGATCTGGCGGATACCCCGACGCTGCTTGAGACGCAGAGAGCACTTGCTCAGCTGCACAACGGCAAATGTGCCGGAGCCGACGGGGTCCCGCCCGAAGTATTAAAACACGGCGGACCCGCGTTGTTGACATCGCTGCACCACTTGGTGCAACGCGTATGGATTGAGGAGGAGGAGGTGCCTCCTGAGCTGAGGGATGTCCTTATGCTACCACTGTACAAGGGCAAAGGTAGCAAGCAATGTTGCACAAATTTTCGTGGCATCAACTTGCTGAGTTGTGTGGGCAAGGTGATTGCCCGAATAATGCTCATTCGCCTCGTGAGTCAGGTTGTGGAACCTAACGTGGTGGAAGAGCAATGCGGATTCCGTTCGGGTCGCAGCACTATAGATATGGTGTTTGCGGCTCGTTAGTTGCAAGAGAAGTGCAGAGAACGACGCTAGCCATTGTACTCGCTTTTCACCAAGGCCTTTGATACGGTGAACTGCGAGGCACTGTGGCTGGTGTTGGGTAAGTTTGGTTGCCCGCGTAAGTTTGTAAGTTTAATTGAATGTCTGCACAGCGGCATGCGAGCGAGGGTGCAGCTGAGTGGAGAGACCTCGGATGACTTTTTAGTTGTCTCTGGTGTGAAGCAAGGCAGTTTCTTAGCTCCAGCCTTGTTTAATATATATCTCCATGCAATGTTGTCCTGTGCTTTTGATGCGGCTTGTGCTTACGGTGTTCGTGTGGAGCACCGTATTGATGGTGGGTTGCTGAACATCCGTCGTTTCGGTGCGAGAACTCTAGTCTGTGAGACAAGTAACCGTATGTTGCTGTTTGCTGACGACTGTGCGTTGTTTTCACACAGCGCGGATGATTTGCAGCACATGACTAGTGCTCTGGCTTCGACAGCGGCCAAATTCGGGCTCACCATCAACACAAGCAAAACTGTCTATCTCTTTCAGCCTTCACCGGAGGTGCAATCTTCAATATTGCCGCAAATCAGCATTGGTGCTGAAGTATTAGAAACCACCTCCCGCTTTTGCTACCTTGGGAATGTGATGTCGACTGACCAGCAGCTACACGTTCAGTTGCGTAATCGCGTGTCGAAGGCAGCGGCGGCAATCGGGAAGCTTGAATACCGAGTGTGGAACAACCATCAGCTTACCATTGGCACGAAGCTGATGGTGCACAAATCCATGGTGCTGTCCGTTCTTCTATACGGCGGTGGAACGTGGACGATGTACCGTCGGGATGTGCAGTATCTCGAGCGGTTCTATCAGCAGTGTCTGCGAGGAATTTTGCGGATCGGTTGGGGCGACAGAGTTGCAGACACCGAAGTGTTGCGCCGAAGTGGGATGTATGCAGTGGATTGCTACTTTTACTGAGACACCTGAGATGGCTCGGTCATGTGAGCCGTTTGGATCCAACGCGGATACCGAAACAACTACTATACGGTCAGCTGAGTATAGGGAAGCGGCACGTGGGGAAACCAAATTTACGTTACCAAGACATGATTAAAGTGAGCCTCACACGTTCTAATCTTGAATGCAGATCATGGGAATCGAAGGCGGTTGATCGGCTTGCGTGGCGCGATCCGATCCCAAAGGCAGTTGCTGAGGTGCAGGAGAAAGCCCTCATGCAAGCAGAGCAGAAGCGGCAAGTGCGGAATCGGCAAGCACCGATGGGTTGTACTCCATCGACATCAAGCACATGGTGCAGTAGAACATTTGATCGCGAGTGCCTTAGTCAGGCAGGCTTAGTGAGCATGAGCGAGGCCACTCCGGACTTCTACCGAAGCGACGACGGGTTCTGCAGTGAACGTAGGCAGCACCGGCACAGCGTTTGTAGGTACGCTGCATATGATTTACTAACCGCGTGCTTGCATGCTAAGTCTCTTTATTACAGGTGGTGGGTTTACAGTTTTTACCTTAATGCTTCTCTTTCTCATATAAATATCTCCCTTTACTCTATTCCATTAACTTGCACACATCGTCTAAGTCAATTGTATTCGATTTCCATAACATTTTTGTGTTCGTGACATTCCGTGAACTATACTTCCTGACCTCTTGCACTTATCTAGGATTTGCTTGTAAACAACTTATTACATATACTATAAAATTAAAGTTTATATCACCGTTTCCTTATGCATTAATCAAGTTTTTCTCTTTTTCTTTCTTTCTCTCTTTCAAGTGTTTGGCTGTTTGATATCCCCGGTGCGGATGCGCTTGATATGCATGTTGACAAGGTGCCTACCTGTCTATTACCCACTACCTCGTCCACGCTGGCTCCAGGAGACAGTTGGTCGTTGCTGGAGGGGACAGGGTGCATGGTCCTTGTGGCCGTGCTAGGCTCGAAGAGCGGTTCCATGCAGTCAGTGTGGAGCGGACTACGGTCCAGCCACCGCCTTGTGTGCGCTTGATTCCCTAAACACAGTGTGCTTGTGTTAGCCTGTGAAGGAGAGTGGGCCGGCTCCGTTGATGAAATGTTGTTTCCGTCCGTATGGCTCCCGATCTTATTCCTTCGGTTTTACACTGGATATGGGGTTTGTGATTGGAGCTGTGGGTGGTGCAGCGCAAGCCATCCATGGTCCCTCTGTAGGCGCAGGCGTCCTGTGGCTGGCCACAGTGACAGGCAAATCCGAAACCGGATGCCGCCAACCACATATACATACATACATACATATATATATATAC
>OX104067.1:110953659-111029591 GCA_944474145.2 Dicrocoelium dendriticum
TGAAACTGCGTTTCCACAGGTGTACCTATCAGGTATTTCGGTTAAACATTGTTTGATACGTAGGTGTTCCTTTTCAGCATGTCACGTCGACGAAGTTATCAATTAACTGCACAGTTTCCGTCTCGTAGCACCATATACCGTGCAGCGAAAAGAATGAAATCAGGATTCAGCTACGAAGACGTGCTTCTGTTGTCAGAAGCTAAACGAAAGAAGGGTAAGAGCATCTTTAACATATCTTAAATATGATTGCTTACACAGTTCAGC
Source organism: Dicrocoelium dendriticum (assembly GCA_944474145.2). Taxonomy (NCBI): domain Eukaryota; kingdom Metazoa; phylum Platyhelminthes; class Trematoda; order Plagiorchiida; family Dicrocoeliidae; genus Dicrocoelium; species Dicrocoelium dendriticum. The sequence goes on from OX104067.1 coordinate 110,953,924, forward strand.
CACCTGCACACGTTATCAACCGCAGTGAAGATGACAGGGACCCCGATGAATTGGTACATAACTTGAGAAAATTGATCGCAAAATCTCAAGTACCTGCGTCTTTTGTTCGTCCACTGTTGTGCCTTGTGCAGCCGTGGATGCCATTTTTGCCAAAGGATTACCGAACGTTGATGCGCACCCCACGGACCTCCCGCATTCGTGTTGTTTCACCGGAAACTTACGGCCACGTAGGTCTGCTGAGAGGTTTACAGCGTGCATGCTCTGCTATTTCGCTCGCCGCTGATGACACTGTTGATTATCAGTTGCATATCGACGGGTTTAAACCTTTTAATGCATCCAAGATGCATGTATGGCCAATCTTGTGCCGTGTCATAAAGCCAGTGATCACGAAGCCATTTATTGTTGGTGTTTATGGTGGGACCTCGAAGCCGAATGACGTGGACGATTACTTGTACGACACAATGAATGAGATACGTACTTTGCAACGCCAAGGATTATTCAAGCTTAAAGCCGTTATCTGTGATACCCCTGCACGTGCGTATGTGAAAAGAAAAAAAGAACATTCGGGTTATTACAGCTGTGACAAGTGCACCCAACGTGGTGAGTATATGAGCCGCAAGGTAACGTACCCACTTACTGATAGCACACTACGGACTAATGCATCCGTTCGAAGGAATGATAGCCAACCGTCGCCTTTTGCTGCTTTGAATGTCGATTTGGTTGAGGACTTCCCAATTGACTATATGCATTCAGTATGTTTGGGTGTTATGCGCAGAATGATAAAAACTGGCTTACTTCGCCCGTGGACAGTGGATTTCGACTGCGCAGAGAGCGATTGATTTTAGCAAACGAACGGTTGCATGAGTTCGGGCCTTCCTGGACATCGGACTTTCCACGTAAGCTTCGATCACTGGATGAATACAGATCTTGGAAGGCAACTGAGTTGCGTCAGTTTTTGCTATACGCCGGACCAGCTTGTTTAATTGGGGTATTGCCTGACGCTTTCTATCAAAACTTTCTAGATCTCTCATTTGCTATTTATATCATGTGCCACCCTCACCTTCACACTGCCTTATTTGATTTCCTTGTTCCTTTAATTCATGTATTTTTACATGATTACTTTGATCTTTATGGTCCCAGTGAGATGACGTGGAACGTACACTCACTGGTTCATCTTCCCGCTGACGTACGAAAGATGGGGACTCTAGACAGCTTCTCAGCATTTCCCTTCGAGTCTCACTTGTTTTCCATCAAGCGCATGATTCACAATTCCCCGCGTCCGGTTGCTCAAATCATGCGGCGTACGTCGGAAGAGGAACAGCTTCCTCCTACTTCCAGCAACGCAAGCACCGTTGGGAATGTAGAGATGTGCACATATAAGGGTCAGAAGGCGTTTTGTTTGCACGGCATTTTGTTTTCCACTGTGAAGCCGGATAACGTGGTCATCATCGATGCCAAACCCAGAGTACTGACAGATGTGTCTGTGAATGTGTCCGGGAACATTGTCGTGCAATGCCGGGAATTTATGAATCTTCGTAGTCTGTTCACGCATAGCATGGATTCCTCAACGGCGTACATCTTCCGTGCATCGCAGTTGTCAACTGAGGTATGTACCTTCTCTGTCTGTCATATTCTCTTTAAGTGCATTGCTTTACCCTTGAACGATTTTCTTGTAATTTACCCTATGCCACACAGTTATACACTTTAACTACTAACGTCTTTCTTTTTCAGCAATGATGGCTTTTCAAGGATACAGCGTTGTCAAACTCCTTGACTCCGAGGATTTAATAACTATTGTCAGTAACACTTGGCTTAGAGAAGAGGGTTCGTACGCTCAAATACCTTCAGTGCGAGGTACGCACTACTATGCAGCGGTGAAAAATCACACTGCGCCGGATGTCGATGTGGTTAGCACTGCCGTGTCCATAATCGTTAGCACTAGTAAGTATTTCTCTTATATTAACCCACCTCGTTAGTTAGCTTCCAACATGCCCGAGAAATGGAACGGCAATCTGAGCGCGGGATGCTGCCATCGACAGACGATACAATTCCCATGGGCCTTCCAGCTAAGCGTGCAATGTGAGTATTGTGTTTTTTATTTCCCCTTAGACGCCGGCCCGTCCGTTCGAGCTCCGATGACGAGGATGCCGCGCGTCCAAGCAAACCCAAAAGGCCTTCTGCAGCAACCTACGCACGTGCGCCCTCCTCTCTGTTCAGTGGCATTAGTCCGTCACGTCCAGGACCATCAACAAGCAACCGTAAGTATCGATTTCATACTGCCCCTATTAAACAGTAATCGCGCCACCGGTTATTGCTGACGTCCCACCAAGCAATCTGGATGTGCTGCACGAACTGCAGGCCATAAAATGTAAGACGCCACAGATGTATTGCATTGCACTCAGCCTTATTTTTAGATGAGTTGTGTCTCATTCGATCGGAATTGGTCGGCCATCGTCGCATGTCCGAAGCGATGTTGCAAATGCTACAACGACAATCCCAAAGTGTTGCGCCGGGACTATCTCTGCCATTCATCTCTCTCAGTGAGCTAAAGAGATATGATGAACGGCTGAAGGACCCGGATTTCAAAATCAGAGTCGTAAGTTCGTCTTATTATTCAAATACTTTAGGTCAACCATTTATGTGCTGTGCACGGTGATAACATACAACTCATCGTCCGGGGTACCATGGAGCGGCTAATGACAAGATCAGTTGCCGCGGAGATAAATTACTCCGGCGCTAGAGGTTCCTTTGCATTCAGGCGAACAAATCTGAACGGCCTTGTACAAGGTAGGTTGAAATGCAGTAATCCATAAAAACTACCAAGGCATCATTCGGCAACGCATGGGTGATGCAGCCTCGGATGCTGACATTACACGGCACATCAAAACGTGGTTGCATTCTGCACGGCACAAAAGACCGCCGGTTGAGCAAACTAAAGTATGCAGTGCGAATGAGGTGAGTCCCCTGCTTCCTTAGGCACATCTTTAGCCTCCTACGTTGACACTCGCGGAAGCAGATTAAGAATATTGACTATGCCGCTTTCTGCTACTAACGTTCTTTGTACTGCACCCCTTCATGTATATATAGCATTCCTATACCTCGGTTTTAATTTTCTTTCGCCTTGTGATGTCAGGTGCGCGGTAAGAGCGGTTTCCTTTTCTGACCAACAGCTTTGAGTCGCCGCCTAGGTGGGTTCCCAAGTCCAGAAACTACCGCAATTGGTACCGGGTGAACACTAGGTCCGAGTCGTCCATATATTCGTTAGGCGCATAGTGCGTTCAGGTGTGTTGTCTGTATTCGGATACCCATGGGAGGCAATGACGGGATCTGGACCAGCCGGATCGTCACGCATAGTGGTGAATTTCTATTGGTCAACGCTAGCATCATCTTCATTGGTCCAACGTAAACTGGACAGGAACCCTTTTTAGCCGTCTCACGGTAATACTTCCTGTCCAGTTTAGCCTAATGCTCTCATAGGAACGTTTAGGATGCTGAACTGGACAGGACCTGGACATGTGCTACCAGGGTGACGCCTGCAGATGGGCCAACAGCAGGATGCCTGGTGCTGCAACATACGGCATACACGACCCGAATATGGAACCGCTGAATGGGCGAATTGGATTATAGGAAGCCATACGAGTGCCACGGAGGAGCGCGACGTATGTGATATGGAACCGCCAGAAACCGATATCGGATGCATCTCGTCGCGACGTGCCTATTGTCGGTCATCCGGAGTTGGACGGCTTGTGCCGCCGATTGGTGCCTTACGCAATTTTCTTGATAGCGTCTGACATAACTTCAACGTACCTGGTTGTGGTTCTCAGTAGAGGTGTACATGCAACTGTTTCCAGCGATTGTTGACTGGGGGCGGTGAAGCACGACAGCCGTACGTGCACATGTCAAACTAACGTGGGATTTGAACTTCCATGCAGACACCTGCTGTAGTACCTACAGCTTAACAGCGTGGATGTCAACGAACTACCGGTCAGCCGACGTTAGACAAGAGCGAATGATGGGGCACTTGTCATTTCATTCGCGTCGTCGGATGCGCCTGTGATCGGAAGGCAAGAACCCATCGCCATTTTGAATATAGCATTGGGTGAGCTACTTGCACTGTATCAGCGACTGCAGCCAGCACACTTCGCCCTGTATGTCGCATGGCAACGTAGTTTTGTTCAAAAATCTGGTCCACAAACAATGCCTCCGTTCACCTTCCCCTCCGGTGCACCTGTCCAGAAACACAAACATTGCCGATTACGACCAGCTGCCGGAGTCTACATTTCTGAATTTGGACGCTGCAGCTCTCCCTCTGTCGACATTGCCGGTGGGACTTGTCAAATCGGCCACCGATAACACGGTTTTTAGTGGCAAACGGAATGTGACAATTGCAAGCTCGGATGAAGAAGGCACTGTCTCAGCGGTTCTACCTGGTGCACAGCCGACGGTGGCTGTTTACGACGCAAGGCGTTAACCCCGGAACGTGATAGCTGGCGCACAAACCAATCATCCAAGTTTGCAACATCTGGTGATCGAGGAAGAAATATGCACAGAAGGCGGCTTACAAGATCCGGAGGAACACGAGGGGCGAACAATACACTGGGATCAATGCGCCTATTGTACACGTTGGTATCATCGAAGCTGTCTTCTGCTGCCTCCATTATTACTGTTTTCTGGTGCTTTTTCCTCGAACAGATACTCGAATGACACAGTGAAGTGAGTTGGTAGTCGTTTGCAGGCCCGAAATATCAATTTAATTTCCTGTTCTGCTTAGCTGCATGTGCGCTAATGATATCGTTTAATATTCGCCATTTTACTACTAATTTCATTGCCACGAAACAATGAACGTGGATGTAATTTCTTCTTCTGTTTACGTCCACCGCATAAAGCGAACCCATCGTCAACGTGGTACGGTGGTGTAATCACTTGTTAATTGGGCCAACATATCCCCGGTTGTTTTCATACTAGATAATAATCCATATATGATTTGGCCATCCTTCCAGAGTATCCACGAATGGGATGAAAGGAAGTACGAGGACAAAAACCCCGGTGTGCAGTGTAAAACGAATGGAAAGCTTGTGATGAACCTGTATGTTTCGTCATACTATCGCCTTGTGCGATGTACACACATAATACACGTTGTAAATGAATAAATAAATGGTTTATTCTTGGATTCATCCAGGCACAGCAAACCAGGCATGATCAAAATTTACAGGCAGTTATGTTTCGCAAGAGACACGTTGCTGTGTATGTAATCGGCAGTGGTAGAAAGATGTACTGGCTGGATTGAGGAAATAATCATGAGAAATGAAGTCGTCAGTGGATGACGTTACTTTGGGTTCAAGTGCGCATAGTGCAAACAGTCAATGCACGATAAGTGTAGGGAAAACGGTATATGTAGACAGAGAGTATCTTATTCTTGTACGTGTCAAGAAGATATAGAAATATGCCTCTTGTCGACTTGCCAGTATGTAGTTCTGGGCAGTGACTTGCATCAGTGGCGAGTCAACCACGGTGGTCGACGCGAAGTCGTGACCATCGACCGTTTAAAGCTTGCCTTTATGGAAGAAAGCACCCAGCGTACTTCACCTGGTAATGTTTCCTGCGATGTCACAACTGATCGCACTGACTTTCCGCACCCTCTTATAGTTCAACCAGACCACGATCCCGGTCTACAATTTTCAGATGTCCCGACATCTTCCGAATCCAGCCCGCCGCCTCCCAAGACCAATCGCCGTGGTCGCGAGGTGCGTAAGCCGGTTCGGTACTCCGAGTATGTACAGTATAAATTCTTTTAGTTTTGTATATATTGTATATACATATTAGTATAAAGCTTTGAAACAAAAAATATCAAGAATCCGAAAACCTTATTCTAAAAATATTCCAAAACCAAGCAATCGAAACACCCAGCTCATTTGTTCATTCTTTCCGGCGTTTGCTGACGGTGTTCTATTTTCTTTTCTCTACACGCTCCAACCCTCCCCTTCGATCGACTGGCCCACATGCGCAAGATTTCCGAGGACCCTGACGCGAACGCTGGTCGTCTCTCCACGAAACGAGTGTCACTTCTTCGCGGGAAGAGGGTCGCTACTTCTTGGGTTGACGGTCGTTTCGTCGTGGGACGATGGTCATTTCTCCGTGGGACAACGGTCGTTTTGGTGCAGGGCGTGGTGCGGCTGGGTAGAGACAACTCCCAAGCGCACCGTTTCGAAGCAAAGGCGTCTGAGGTCCTGTCGTCTTTTTCTGGTCTATCCAGTTTTTAAGCCGACAAGCCCGCTCCAATGGCTCGCCGAAATACACCTTGCCCTGCAATCAATAAATAATAAATCACAAACGGCACAGCGGACTACAATTTCCGGCGAACCCCCATTTGACATGAACGCTCGCTCATTCGTATTCGGCACGATTTTACCCTACGAACCTCGATTCGACAGTCATTTTCGATATCGAAGGCTTTCTATGTTAAGCCTTCTTTGGGGAGCTGTGTAGCGCCCAAACAGATAACCGCTATCTTTTATGTACTATTTAATTGTTGGCCAATTGTTCATTGTTCTTTCTTGTTGTAATCACCTTAATACCGGCTTGACACTCAATCGCCTTGCAAGTTTCCGCGCTCACGTGTCCCTCCTGTCTTGAATCATCCGTCCCGGCTTTTCGTAGCCCACTGAATACAGTTCGCTGCGTCCGACGCCAAATGCCTTCTGATATCCGCGCTTATCTTGGCGCACCATTGTGTTTACTTATCAATGGGTGAAGGGTATCGCGTTCGTTATTACACATGCTCAGTGTGAGCAAGTTGCAGCAGCACATACAGCTTGTTTACATCCGAAGATGTTGTTCGCTTATGTTTTAAAAGGGGCAGCAGTTCGAACTAGTTTATTCCATCGTTGCAGCGTGCGAACTTTCAGCACTACCTTGTAGCGAATGTCGTTAGCCAGCCTACGGTTAATACTGAAAGGATGTACAAGAGTTCCAGTTATTCTGCTAAACACGTAAAATCAACCGCAGTGTGCTGCGATGCATAAACTCGCTGTACACTGCATGCAATTAGTTCTGCTGATGTTATGATGGTGACGAATTATGGAGCCTCATATTCATGTTTCAAGTATGTGTGTATGACAGCGTTGGTGCTCCTACGCGTGAAATACGTTCACAGTTGATGAAGGCGGTAGTGAAAGCACGCACTCATATATAGCTGCGCTGGTTTCATTAACATGATTAGCAGTCGCAACATGTTCTTCCACCGAGCAGTTTGCCGTGTACGATGGAACACTTAAGTTATGTGCGCAGTTATCACCACACTGAACGCTACCGTCGGCCCAGATACACGCAACCTACATAACACTGCTTGTGTGATGTATAATATGCGGTTAGTGAACATGTTTGGTCCCATGACGTAGTACCAGAGAAGATATCGGGATATTACAGTAATAAGGCCAGATGAATGTGAGTTCATTGTCATCATGTATGAAACGGATTATCCATGCCAGATGAACGCGCAAACCATAGATAAGTCCATATCTAAGTTGCTCAGGTGCATTAAGCTGAACAACCTGTATTGTATTGGTACCCTATTAAAAATGGGCGCAATATCAGAGTATTGCGCAATATGCCAGAGAGCGTTATAGTTTTATCATAGACTAAAAAGTTCCACGTGTAACAATATTTGCGTGGTTATGTTGATCTGGATGCGAATATCACGGAACACGTTGACAGTGTTTGATTTCATAAACCTGGTCTATAAATGTTTAACATGATAGACATTACAAGTGCGCACATGTGTGTGATAAACCGTTTCACCGAACTCAATTCTTTTTCACCTGACTAAAAATGGCCTCAGGTGCGACAACTTGACATTCGGCTTATCCTCTCAGTGACACCTGTTGTTACCTGCAGTATATTACCTGCTTAAGGGCTATGTTGTGCGCCTGATACCGACATGTGTGCTCCTTTCCCAATGAAACTCCGTATATGAGCAAGGATGTTTCGCGATGATCTGACGGAAATGTCCAATCCTATAGTATTGCAATTCCGCATATTGTCAACATAATAAGAGCTTTCTACTCGTAATTTGCCGCTGTAGGATTTCGGTCGTTTACAAAGTATCTGCGATCAAGCAGGAACAGACGTCCCTTGCTTTGTTGAGCAGAAACTTCATTCGTTTATTTATTTTGTAACAGCAAGTGATTCTGGAATGTGGGAAACAACATATGAATTTGAGCCTGTGCATGTGCTCATACTCCTCATGACATCGGAACTCATTGGATGCAGTGTACAACAGGTTATATCATCGCAGTGCGGTTGTTTTGATACGGTTGGCCTATTAAATGAACGTGGTCCAACCTATCCGTATTGCTTTCTGTTTCCGCATCCTTTTAGTTAGCATTGTGGCGCTGGCCTATTGCACACCAAAACGTATCATTATAAACCGTCAGAACACAAAGCTTAATGGAGCTAAACTTCTCCCTAGCATGGTTGTGCGGACACTCATAGCATTGTATTTAGCGTGATCCATTGATCACAACTCCACGTTGAAACGAACGGAATGCGTGCGCATACTTGCAAGGCTGTTCAACCCGGCCGCACCCATCCCCCTCTTGACTGTTTTGGCCTTACCAGCTACGCCGGTCTCAATTGTTGATCACACATCCACGTTGAAATGCGAACTGAGTGCCTGTGCGGACTTGCAAGGCTCGCCTGTTTCGGCATGAGCAGAGGTTCATCGTAAAGGAACGAAATGTGACAGCGGTCAGTTATTGACCAAGTATATGAAATCACATACTGTCAACGTATTAAGTGGTACTCGCATACAGGTCAAAATAGCCCTGCATATATGGTTACACATAAAGCTTTATAGTCTATGATAAAACTATAACGCTCTCTGGCATATTGCGCAATACTCTGATATTGCGCCCATTTTTAACAGAGTAAAAAAGCAATACAGGTTTTTCAGCTTAATGCACCTGAGCGACTTAGATATGGACTTCTCTATGGTTTGGCGCGTTCATCTGGCATGGATAATCCGTTTCATACATGATGACAATGATCTCACATTCATCTGGCCTTATTAATCTAATATTCCGATATCTTCGCTGGTGCTACGTCATGGGACCAGAGTCAACGTGTTCACTAACCACGTATTATACATCATACATCCTGATGCAACGGATATAGCAGTGTTATGTAGGTTGCGTGTATCTGGGCCGACGGTAGCGTTCGGTGTGGTGATAAATACGCATCTAACTTAAGTGTTCCATCGTACATGGCAAACTACTCAGTGGAAGAACATGTTGCTACTCCTGTCAACGAAATCAACGCAGCTGATTGTGAGTGCGTGCCTTCACTACCGGCTTCATCAAATATGCACGTATTTCACGCGCAGGAGCATCAACACTGTCATACACACGTACATGAAACATGAATATGAGGCTCCATAATTCGTCATGATCATCGCATCAGCAGAAATAATTGCATGCAGTGTACATATTGTATTGGCAGCGTCCCGTGGTCCGGTCTCCAGATTCATCAGTAGTGTTACAACCAGACATCGGTAGAGGCGCTTCTACCTCACTATCATCTGTAGTTCTGAGGTTTTGTAACTCAGGCAATGTAGCCGCAGGCATTGGTGCTGCTTGTGTGATGATAACTCCAACAGGTGGGCGAGAGAGGGTGTGTGCGCTTGTCGAATGTCACTTACGGGACGTGTTCCCGTTAATCCCATAACAAAGGGGTTGGAACCAGATGGAGAGCTTTGGGCAGCTCTAGCCGGATTGGCAATCATTGACATGATGCACTGGGTGTGGGGTAACAAAGGCGCGGAGTGGTGTGGATATGGTAGTTGCCCCTTAATTGTGTTCAAGGCGGAAGCTGGAACAGGAGTGAAAGTGCGGTGTGAATAGACAGCATTAGAGCGCGAATAAGTTGGGTAAGTGTTGGTTCCTTTTGCAGCGATCGTCAAAAGGCGATGTGGAGCTAGCGTGTCGAGGCAGTACATTATTTCTTTATAGAACAGTGTAGCTGACGCATACACTGAATCAGATATAAATAACTCATCCTCATTTCTTGATTTCACGAGTACGGCAAAGGTTGTCCAGTTAAAGATGTGAATCCGGCGGTAGACTACGACTGCAGTGGTTGTTGCGGAATGGGCATTAGTTTGCTTTGAACAAACCGAGCAATCTAATCTAATCTAAAATCACTACCATAGAATGTATGGCCAACTGACCCTCCGTTTAATGGAATGCCCAGAGTAAACATTAAGGCAAGAACATACTTCACCCTGGTTGGAGCGGTTCCATGTTGCGTCCAGCCGCCCAAATTGATACGTGCTAATAGACTTGCATACGTCGTTGTTGCAGCAGGTTGGATTCATTTTCACTCAAGCAGTTTGAAAGCCGCTGCAGTCAGGTTGAATTCGCACAAAACATATGGCGACTGCTCACAAGTTACCATAAGTTTGTTGTCACTATTAGCTGAGGTATCAAGTGGTCTGCATAAACACCAAAAGCGTTTCGTTGATTCCAAGATATCAGTCGTTATCCATACTGAGTCCATGATTATGGACAAGTTTCTTTGTTTTGTATTATTGATATAAATGGCGGCTCACACCCGTCGTTTATGCACACCAGATTGCATGCAAAGCTGATAGTCAGGTGAGTATACCTTCTCTTTAGCATAAGGGGAAAACCATGTTTTCATAACCAATATTGCGTCCGGGTCGGCGAGGAACGACACTGGAGGCGGGAGGTGTTTGTTACTATTTAAGGACCTGGCATTTATGAGCGTGGTTGAGGAAGAAAAATTAGAGTCTATTAGCTCAACGGATGAGGCAGTGAAGCCATTGATAGCTACTTGGCCATCTGTAGAAATGGTAGGAAGTGACTGAGAAGGCATTGCAGTAGGTAGTTGCGCTTTGACGTGTTTGGTGTTGGGATGAATCTGTAGTGGCTGATCCCCACCTTGTTTAAAATACCCTCAACTTGCTAGGTAGGAAGCAGTGGATCGTTTGGCCTAGGTATCTGAACCGGCAGCATGAGTTTGAAGGACGTTGCAGTACGTATTAACCTGGGTGCGCTGAAGTTGAACGGAGCTGTGTATATTGCCAAAGGAAACCCTAATGCGCTGTGTCACGCAACGTGTGTAAGGGGTGTTAGGTTGCTAGCGAGAGGGAGCAGGAACACAATAAGTATTGGAGGCTAGTGAGAAAATTGCATACAGGTGTGAGGCAGAATACCGAAGACGCCGTAAACGAGAAGCAATAGCGTGAGCCAATTAATGAAACGTTAATACCCTGCGTCGCACAAGGTTATTAAGTGTTGCTAAGTTGCTAGCAAGTGGGAACAGGAGCACGATACCTATTGAGAGCGTAGTGGAAATGCAATGCTGTGATGCCACGTCATACAGGCTGTTTAGTATTCCTAGCTTGCTTTAGATTGGACGCGGTACCTACCGTGTTTTGCCGCATGTTGTCTAACTAAAAGTGGTCAGGCTCCTGTTCGCACGACTGATCTACCGGGGTGTTACTTTTGAGAAGTAGTGTGACGGGCTCCGAGAATGTTATTGCCAATTGTAGTCGATTCCATGCGAAAGCTTACCTGCATAGGAAAATCTTACCTCGTATATTGCATTTCGCAATTGTTAGAATAAAGAAGTATGGTTTACTGAGCAGGGGATATCGATGCTCAACCGTCGTTCGAGTGATTAATGCTTACTGATTGGAAGTAGCAAGTAGAGTTCACTCTGCGTAGCCGCACTTAATGTCATTTAGAGACAAAGCCCCTTTACGTTTGGTTGGGTCCGATATAGTTTATATCGACAAAATGTTAGTCCGGGATTTCTAAAATTCCATGGTTATCAGCTTTGGAGACTTTGGGATTTGAAACAAAGAAACGAAAGTATCATTCTGCGGCATATCCATAAAGGACTCCACTGAAACTGTTTGCAGTTTTTACGGCAATTTAATGTGGAGGAGGCGATAGCTGTTTCGTAAAAGAACGCTGGTCGTATTCCACTTCAACTCTGTCCAATTTCTTTGCATTGCATAGCACTATGGATCAGTATTCTAGAAGCGGTCGTGCACAGAGCTTGTAAGAGGGGGCTTTGTAATCTGCCAAGGACATGATTATACAGATGCGTCTGATTAATTAACTAGAAATTGCAGTGCTGTAGCTCACGTGTTCTTTAAAGTTAAGTGACGTTGAGTAGCGTACTCCGAGTTCTGTTAATGCTGTACAGTTGCCTAGTGGGTTCCCATTCAGGGTCAGCACGTTCGCGGATATGTAGCATTTGTGGCACATGACGCCGCATTCTTCCGGCGAAAGTTCCTGCTTCCAAATTTTGCTACAGCTATCCAGTGTGATGTGGTCACTATGGGTATCAGTGCGACCGTTCGATATATCCTACAGGTTAAAGATAAAGAAATAAATGGTTTGTCCTCGACGGGGAGAGGCACTCCTGTGGAGGTATGAGCAGATGGGTACAATAGGTATACTCGTATAGCAATGGTTCAGGGGTATTATTGAAAAAAGTAGGAATGAAGATGGTCTCAGATTTTACACATAGACAAATGTCGTTTAGTCATGGCATTAAACTCGGAGATGAGGCTGGTACGCAGAAATATTAGATATAACTATGTCGGCAAAGCCGGCGTTAGGTAAGGTTTTGATATGCGGACATATCCGTGCAGGTTAAGTGTAATCATTTCGTATACTTGTTTCTGGGTGAAGAGTCAGTGTGCCACGCCAGCTATAGCTGGCGTAGAAAGCGGCATATACTTGGGACTGGACGTTCGATGATAGCGAAATAAATTGCATTTTGGTGGTCACAAAGCCGCATAGATACCAGAAGGCACGCAGCTGAGGCGCTGCGTTGCGCTTACGGATTTGGTGTTCCCAGGCTGCTAGCAGACGATTGCTTAGTAAAGGAAATCTTGAGCTAAATCTCCACGACCCTTAACAGAAAAGCAAGACGAATTCATGAGGAAAAACATAATTGTGCATAGATGCAAACGAGTTCAGGGGCGCTGAGTCGCACACTGTGATTCAGTGGTCCGGGTTAAGTAAAAGGTGGTAGCTATGCTTGACAACGTGTTGGGATGCGGTTAGTGGGACTGGATATCCGATACTGGCGAAAAGAATAGGCATTTAAATAAACAAATAAGTTATTCTCGAATACTTAGAGACACACCAAATCTGGCATGATCAAGGGTTTACAAGGGACTGTTTCGCAACAGGGACTTAGCTTTGCATGAATTGCGCTGTTTGCACAATAAATCTATGGTAGTTAACGCCATGACTAATGCACTGGTCAGGAACTAATTCCTTCATGATGTGGCGAAAGACTGGGCTCAAAACTGTGTGAAAGCTTAACAAATAGAGTGGAGACGCGACATGTTAGTGTCATTTTAGTGTACATATCCGAAATATATTGAAATGATATGAAATGTAGCTCGGATTAACTTGCCAGTGTCAGTTTGTGTGGTGGTGATAAAGCCATGTAGATATCAGAAGCTACTAAGCTAAGGCGCTACTCCATGCTGCGTGCTAAATTGCTTCCGTATTGCTGGTAGACGAGGGCTGAAGCACACTGAGTAAAGGAACGCTTCAGCAATACCTCTACGACACTACACAGAAAAGCAAAAGGCTAATTCACAGAGAAGAGCGTAAGTGAGCATGGATGCAAATGATACAAAGGCGTTGGGTTGCGCAAGGTGATTCGTTGGTCCTGGTTAATTAGAATATAGAAACTGCCGGACGCAGACCTAGGTAGCTCCAGTTCTGATGGAGTAAGGGAAGTTGTAGATGGGACTTGATGTCCAATGATAGCAAAATGAATAGACATTTTTGGTGATAATGCCATGTCGACATCATAAGTCTTTAGTGTACTTTTCCGAAGTCAGAAAGTCTTTAGTGTACACGCTAGCCAAGACCCCAGAGGAAGAGCCTTCGATGTAGCCGCAGCGGCATTCCCCATTGCTCAATGATCCTTTCATCCCCTAGGAACACGAAACTGTAACCCCCACCGGATTCAGCGCCACAGGCACCATCAGAATGGTCAATTCACGTAACTTAGCCACGGTTAAATTTCACACTACTGACAAGCTTGATAGTAGTATGTATTAAAATGCATTTGTATATTCACATGATCAAAGGTTGTGGCGATAGCATCAGCCATCAACTGCGGATTAACTAACGTGATATTGGGACAAGTGCAAAATTTTATAAATGGATACAGAAAAGGGAAAAGGGCGCAATGCTGTCACTCGAGTATAAGAGCCCGGGTTCTTGTGCACTGAGTGCATATTGATAAACAGAATTATTATATTCTTTTCAAGCCGACAGCATATATTTTGAGGTCAGTGCTTAATTGTTTTCAAAGCGTAAAAGTTCGTGGCCAACACTAAGAGAACGCGATCAGTGCGTGGTATCTGGGCTTTGCATTCAAAAGACCAGTCTTGTTGACCTTCGAAATACTTTGGATAAAAAGCTGTCAAGTTATTTCTTTATAACTTATTATATCCGCAGTAGATAAGTAATAATGATGTACAATGTAAAGGCAATGATGCATTTAAATGCCTCGCCAGTGGCTGTTTTGTAAAATGACCTATTGAAACGATTTATGGAAAAACTGATAGATTTGCACCATCTTTGCTGAGGCGAATTGGAATGGTGAAAATGAGAGCCTATAAAATTAGGTGACTACTTCAGAAAGTAAAGCGGAGACATTAAAGATAAACAATTTGTACATGGAATTCGTTCTAGGCAACCTCAGTGGATAGAATTTTTGGAGGCTTTTGAGGTAACTCTGAGGTAAGGGCGCCTGCAGTCAGAGCGTTGAAGTGGATGTGGACCTACTGAATTCTGAGTTTAGTTCCGACTCAACAAGTGCATCACCTCGACTTTATTTATTAGCTCCAGTTCAGCTGCCTCGTTAGACCAGTTTGGTGTTTAGAAGGAACTTAAACTAGTACAGTCAAACACAGCTGGTAGTCAAGGTGCTCTATTGCCCACTAACTTTAACGGATATCTTTCGCAGTTATCTCACTATGGGTTGGATCTCAGGATAAACTTATTAACAAAACATTAATCTCCAAAGTATCGCCCGCTTATGTGTACTTCTGTGCTTCTTAAAGTTTTCGAGAAACTGCTAAATGCGCGGCGTTTCATGGGCATTTGTTGGGTGGCGCCTGAGATACTAGTCGGTAATCGATGACACGTAAGTGACATGTCAAATCCGGCGTCCTCGTCGGCAACGCCTAGCTAGGCGTTTGGGGACCAACCCGTTCGTGGCTGTTTGGGCCGAGGGCGGCTGACTGTTCCCTGGTGCAGGAAGGGAGCCTTGGGCCGACTGGCGAGTCACTCGGTAGGTTGCGTTGAGCCGGTTGGCGAGTCACTCAAACGGTGGCCTTGACAGTTCCGGCGGTTGAGTTTCTGAAAGGTAGAGCTCAGTGCGGGTGGGCAAAGGTCGGGGAAGTAACTTGAAGCCGGAGAGGGTACATGGCGTGCATGATAAAAGCAAATATGCTTTCCAGGTTTTCAAATTGTTTTGGGCTTATTGTCGATTTTGCAAAACGTTTGTGAACAAGAAGCACGACTAGCACCGAAGACGAAAATGGCGTGTTAATGAAAATAGCAAATGTTCACAAAATTCGAGAAACGGACCGGACGTTTAACCTGTCTACCGCGTCGGTCGGTTGCCTGGGGTTGAGGCGGAGTAGGTTGAGGGTCAAAGGGAACGGAGGGTATCGGGATATCCAGTGCACGGGAATTAACCGCAGGTGCGGGTGCTTGTGTGATAGCATCAGGATGGGTTGCAAGTGGTTCTTCAAGGAAAGCCACTTTGAGGCGGTCGATGGACACCGTCGTTTGATGCACATTCTGGTCCAAAGTAAAATGTTTCGAAGTCCGTTGCAGAACTCTGAAAGGGCCAGTGTAGGGAGGCTAGAGAGTGCGTCGCACTGCGTCGGTGCGGAGGAAGATGTTGGTGCAGATACAGAGTCCGCTGTGCATTTGAAACCTCTAGTCGGTTCACGGGGCGGAGCCGGCGTAGTGAACGCATGCGTTGAGCTAGGGAGGACGCCAAGGGAAGCGGAGGCATACTCGACGACGCGGGAGGTGAAACGAATTCTCCAGGCAACTTTAGCATTGTGCCGTAAACTAACTCCGTTGATGCATATTACACGTCAGCTTTGATGTTGCTGCAAATACCTAAGAGTACGAACGAAACGTTTTCGCTCCAGCTAGAGTCGGAGGAGACGCAGAGCGGGACTTTAAGCTGTCTATGGAAGCGTTCAACTAACCTAACGGTTGTTGGGTGGTATGAATGCGGCGGCAGCCTAAAAAGTTGCAGAACGTAGCAAATTGTGAAGGTTCGAAAGGCATTCCTCGGTCAGTTGTAATCGTGGGTGGTCATCGGTAGTGCGAGACACAACGGTCTAAGAAGGCCCAGATAACAATCTCGGCAGTGCAGCCTGTAAGCGATAAAACGCTTAGAAACCTTGAGCAATACGCGCAGCCACCGGTTATCGAAATTCAAGACCGGAACGGATTCGCAATCCCCGGGATAAGTCAAAAACTCAATGCCGGTGCAACTGTAGTACTATTGAATAATAACAACAAATCTCAAAAGTGGGGAACACCAAACGGTTTCGTTATACAAGAAAGCAATTTAAACTTCAGTAGGTACCACGGAAAACCGATCCAAAAGCCAAGCAAAGATAAGCACAAAATGCAAACAAGTGCACGAAGGCGTAACCGAGCAGCCCGCTTCGAAGCAAGCCAATACACCAATTGATTGCCTACACATATGGACATATGCCAAGCAGTCAAAGTCGCTTGATGTGTCAATGACTGATAGGGCAAAATACACCAATAGCATAGCTTGGAAGATCGATTGGCTTTGAAGATAGACATGTTCGGAACAGCTGATTGGCGGAGTGTCTGTAATGCGCAGGATATGGTGAGGATGCCTGCGAGGTCTGCGATGGGACATCGGTAACTAGCACATCAAATGATGAAGGGTGTAAAAGCGAAATGTGTAAGGCGGGTTTGAGTGACCATAGACGGTGGGCTAGAGGAGCAAGGTCGAATGGTTTATCAATGTTCAAGGGGTAGGTAAAACAAGCAGCCGGGGTTCTGGCACATTCAAAGGGAAATGGGCTGTCCATAATAAGGAGTTGTAGGGAAACAATGTGGTGAGAGTTCCAAACGACTGGACAAATTGATCTCTCTGATACACTCCCCGCCAAATCCGGTCAGGATTTTCCTAAGATCGCGATGCATTCTACTCTGGATCGCCTATCCCTTCCGCTCCATCCACGCTGGGAGGCCAAAGGACTTACACCGGTACGCCAGAGGCCTCCCACTTCGACTGTTGAACTCACAGCGGTCCTCCCTGGTGCGACAGGCCGAAAACCCGTCTCCCGCCTGCGGAGAGTCAACAGCCGGAACTACACCCTCCTCCGAACAGCTACCCTCTAACAAACAAATTTTTCTCACATCCCTCTTGACTAAACCTTCCTTCGTCTTGACCAGCACTGTCCTGACGAGCCCATCTTCCGACGTGACACAGCTGTCTACAATGCCTAAGGGCCACATACTGCGCGCGATAGCTTCAGAAGCGACTAAAACAACGTCTCCTGGCCTGAAATTCCGACGCGGACATAGCCATTTCTGTCTAGCTTGCAACAGCGGCAGATATTCTCTAATCCATCTTTTCCAAAACAATGCAGTTACTGGATGCTTGGGAGGTAATATTGCAGGAAACTTGAAGGAATTTTCATATTCCGAATAAGCCAATCTTCCTCCCAGACACAGCAACCCTCCACGTAGTATGGGACAAAGTCGCATCAGACCGCTCCGGCGCGCTATGCTTCTAAGAGTCGACGCTCCTTCGTTAGCCTCTTCAAGTCGTTTTAACTCAGCTCCGTAAACTTCGTTCTGCGTCATTCTAATAACGTCAACCTCTGCCTTGTTGAATTCATCAAGAGTGATCAACACCGTGCGCCGTGTGTCATTATCGGTTCCGTATACGCGATTCTTCAAATACCTTACGAATCGTGTAAGCCACACGACTGACCTTAACAATTTAATCCAATCAGAGCACCTGCGAAGCAAGGCGGACAGTGGTATCTCGCTTGAAGTGGCAAATACTTGGACAGTCGAACGCTTAAATTCAACTTCATCAGGCTCGACCAGTGGAGCGAAATTAGGCCATTCATCTTCGTCGCTCGCCAAGAACCGCGGTCCTCTAAACCAAATATCCAATCGCACCGTGGAGTACGTGCCTCTCGATAACGGATCGGCAGGATTACATCCCGAGTTAACGTATCTCCACTGACAGGGTGTCGAAAACGCGTGAATGGTCGACAGTCGATTGGCCACAAAAGTGCTGAACCTGCCAGACGTGTTGTTAATGTAATATAAAACTGTGGTGGAGTCGGTCCAAAACCAAACTCGCTCGAATTTCATTTGGGCCCTTTCACGAACGCCCTCAAACACTCGGATAGCGAGAACTGCCGCAGACAACTCCAGCCGTGGTATAGAGATAGCTTTCAGTGGCGCTACTCTAGACTTCGAATAGAGTAAAGAACACAGTGTGAGATCACCAGCGCAAAAGCTGACGTACGCGACTGCGCCATACCCGATCTCTGAGACATCGCAGAATACATGTAGTTGTGGCAGTTCGACAGAATCTAAGGAGTGGTAAATACATCTGGGAACCTTTAGGACTCCTAAAGCTCTCACCCCATTTAGCCAGGCACGCCAGGCTTCTTCATTCTCTCCGGCGACTGGATCATCCCAACGTAACTTGTCCCGAAATAGCCTTTGCAGTAATGATTTAGCAGGCATGACAACCGGTGCTATCAACCCAAAGGGTCATAGATAGATGCCACCACAGACATTATACCTCGTCTCGTAGGACTCTTTTCTGCCAATCCGAACTGAAACAGAATGGTATCCTCGGCATTCCACCACAAGCTGAGGGTCCGCCGGACGAAACCTGATATTTCCGCTATCTGTTTGACAGGCTCAGCAATTTCTGCTGGCGGAACTG
Organism: Dicrocoelium dendriticum; assembly: GCA_944474145.2. Classification (NCBI taxonomy): domain Eukaryota; kingdom Metazoa; phylum Platyhelminthes; class Trematoda; order Plagiorchiida; family Dicrocoeliidae; genus Dicrocoelium; species Dicrocoelium dendriticum. Next base: position 110,972,974 of record OX104067.1, read on the forward strand.
CCTTATACTCGTCTGTATGGCTGCAGACCCATTTCCACAACTACCAGATTCTGAAGAACCCAAACCACATTTGCCGTCCGCTGCTGGAATTGAACCCCAACATTAAACTAAGAGGTCACCCTCTGAAACTGACAATTCATTATAGCCGGCTTGAATGCCGTAGAAATTTCTTTTCTCTCCGCGTGTGTGAGCCTTGGAATGCCCTCCCTAATTATGTCGTCTCTGCTCCCAATCTGGCGATATTTAAAAAACGTGTTGACGATGCATTGTCTCACTTACATTTCCTTTTATGACTTGTTAGCCAGGGGCTACAAAACGCAATCAAACGGTTTCTTGCCAAACGCTCAACCAATGGATTTATGGATTTTTATGTTTAATACGCGAACATCTCCGCTATTTCACATAAGTCTATGGTGAGTCCACCACAACGCTTTTCACTTTATTATGCAATTTATTTTCGCAATAATTTCCATCCCACGGGACTTGTTAAGCGATGCTTTTTTACCCGTAATAAACCATTGTCCATTGTCCATTGTACTCAACATCTCTCTGATTTGGGCTACAAAAGGCATGGCTTCCGACACCGATGGCAACGCAAGCAAAAGGTCATCGACATAAAAATTATGGCGGACCGCCGCCGCCATGTTGGCATTTTAGTGAGGTCCCCACATAACGGCGGTTTGGCACAAGGCAAAATTAGCGCAAAATGGGGATGAAGTCGCGCCAAAGGGATGCGCTGTCATCTGATATTCCATCACTTTAAAAACCGATAACGTCATTTTTCCACCAAAGAAAACGTAACGCGCCCCTGTCAGCTTCCGGCACTTTCACTTGCATGAACATATCTTCAATGTCAGCGGATATAGCTACTCTCTCAATCCTAAAGCGGCGCAGTATACTAACCAAGTCCGCAGTGGTATCGGGACCTTGCAACAACTGGTCGTTTAGAGAAACCCCCTATATTGTGCGGCACAATCCAAGACCATACGAAGCTTTTCAGTTTTCTTTGGATTGATAACAGCGTGGTGTGGTAAATACCACCTAGGAGAATAGTGGGGCTGCAATTGGTAGGGAGACACAGGAACGGCATAACCTTTCGTGATATTCGTCTTCATTGCTGTCACATATGGATCTCGGAGATCCGGATTACTCAACAATCGTCTGCTTATGCACTGCAGTCTGTACCGATCAGATTCGTAATTGTGTGCAACCACCGCGTTCTTTTTTCTCCAAGGAAGAACCACTTCGAAATGCCCATCTACAAACCGTACGGAAGTTTTCGCTATCGACAACGCGGCGTTGTCTTCAACGGAGAGTGCGCGGGTGTTCGAGCCAACATCTTCGAATCCAGCGTCATACGAAGGCCTTAATCTCTCTTCCAGCGATAACTCATACCCTCGTACATAATTTATGGACACGTGAGCTTAGCTGCTCCCGTCTACCGGACCCAACATTATCCATCCAAGTAGGGTCCTTGCCGCGAAGGGCTGACCACGACCTCCGAGTCGTTGTTCTATCTGCCAATGTGCCTCTGGAACATCAGCTCCCAAAAGTATTATAACGCGGGAATCCTTCAGACCTTGGAAATCAACGGTCGATAGCTGTGAACATCGAGCTGCTACCTGACTAACAGATTCCTTGACTGGACGCAAGGGCAAACGGTTCAAGCAACAAGCACGTCGCACGTCAGTCGACTCACTACTGTCCAACGACAGCAAACGAAAACTGGCGACGCCGGATTCCAGACAACTAATACCGCTCACCGTTTGCATCTTCAGCGAAACCGGATTTATTTCAATACCAGTCTCTTGCAGTAGATCGTCCTGAACCAGACTGACGTCGGAGCCGCTGTCAAGTAAAGCGTATGTTTCAACAGAAAGCAAGGGTCCTTCTAGCCGCACTGGTACAATTCCTAGAGCAATTTTCCCGGCATCAGCAGAGACAGCGTGGCAACTGCCAGGGTCCTAGGGCGGAGAGCCAGATACACCTACCGCTTGTCTTGGCTTTCGATCTGTGTGTAACAGAGTGTGGTGGTTACCCTTAAAATTGGCTCGCCCGCATCCTTTACTCCCATGACAAGCCACAGCTCGGTGACCGAGATTGAGACATCGATAGCATCCGCCCTTAGTTCTGATGAACTCCCAACGAACGGGAACCTCGGATGCCAGGAACCTTGGGCACGATTCCGTCCTATGGACATCGTCCCAAACTGTACAGACATTTCGGCTGGACTGATCAGCGACAGTATATAAGGCGACATTGTACTCCATTTCTTTATCCTTCGCTCTGGACGGTCGAACGGTACCTTGATTTAGCAAAGCGCTGGAGTTGGCTATTTGCCCAAATCTGCTACGGGCGACTCGGGCTTCGGTAGCTACAAAGTCAGCAAGATCTCTGAAGAGAACCTCTCGACCCCCTTGGACGATTACGTCCGCTGCCCTTGCCTACCTTGATTGCAAGCTGCCCAGCAGGGCACGAACCAGCCGCTCGATGGTGGTCACAGAGTTTAAATCTGAGGTAAAGTTCATCATCGACAGCGCAACGTAGCAATTCTCCATCTTTAACGACAAACGAGGCAACGCATCTTGGCCGTTAGGTAACAATCTTAACCCGGAGAATAAGCTATCAATCAATGACCGGGCTACTATATGAAACTGGCCGAAGAGTTCACGATGTTTCGGGCCCTCTCGTAAGCCTGTTCTGGGGGCAACATAACACACTCACTGATAGCCTCTTTAGCCCTGCCCTTACAATAATAAATCAAATACAATAAACGCTGACCACTGTCACTGACTCTATCCTCGACGAAGTACTCAAATTGTTTCACAAATTTCCAATAAGTAGCCGGGTTACCATCAAAACTTTCAAGCTCGAACTTAGGAAGTTCTACAAATGGTCGACAGGGCACTTGTGACTGGCTTGCAAAGGGCTTATGGATCTCCTCAGTCGGCACGGTATTTCCACAATCCTCCAAGAATCGGTTCACCTGCTTACGTTTAGCAGGGGAGAGTCGCTCAACGTCAGCTAACTCCTCCTTGCCATCTAGCTGCAGTTTCGCTATCTCAATCTCAGTTTCAGCCTTAATTTATTGAGTTCCGCGAGCTTAAGAGCCCGTAAAGCCTTTTGCGAAATTCTGCTGGATTTACTTAAAACACTATGATGCGATCCATAAGTAGAAGAGGCATCATCAACAATGGGAACATGTTAAACTTGCCGCGGGACTTCAACAGAAGTCAGGATAAGCGCCGATCTTATCGTCAAAGGCATAGCGGAAGCCAAACGATGATTCAATCCAGTAGTCAAGATCCGATTGTTGGTCAAACCGGGCTCACCAAATAAAATCGTTTGAGCACTGTAAGCGATAAAACGCTTAGAAACCTTGAGCAATAAGCGCAGTCACCGGTTATCGAAATTCAAGACCGGAACGGATTCGCAATCTCAGGGATAAGTCAAAACTCAATGCCGGTGCAACTGTGGTGCTATTGAATAATAACAACAAATCCCAAAAGTGACAAACCTCAAACCGTTTCCTTATACAAGAAAGCAATTGAAACTTCAGTAGATACCACGGAAAACCGATCCAAAAGCCAAGCAAAGATAAGCACAAAATGCAAACAAGTGCGCGAAGGCGTAACCGAGCAGCCCGCTTCGAAGCAAGCCAATAGACCAATTGATTGCTTACACATATGGACATATGACAAGCAGTCAAAGTCGCTTGATGTGTCAATGACTGATAGGGCAAAATACACCAATAGCATAGCTTGGAAGATCGATTGACTTTGAAGATAGACATGTTCGGAACAGCTGATTGGCGGCGTGTCTGTAATGCGCAGGATATGGTGAGGATGCCTGCGAGGTCTGCGATGGGACATCGGTAACTAGCACATCAAATGATGAAGGGTGTAAAAGCGAAATGTGTAAGGCGAGTTTGAGTGACCATGGATGGTGGGCTAGAGGAGCAAGGTCGAATGGTTTATCAATGTTCAAGGGGTAGGTAAAACAAGCAGCCGGGGTTCTGGCACATTCAAAGGGAAATGGGCTGTCCATAATAAGGAGTTGTAGGGAAACAATGTGGTGAGAGTTCCAAACGACTGGGCAAATTGATCTCTCTGATACACAGTCTGTTACGGGAATGGCTTCTGGCCATCTGGTGAAGTGGTCGACACATGTAAGAATGTATGCGAATCCACGCGACGGAGGAAAGGGACCTACCAGGTCTAAGTGTACTAGAGAGAACCGAGAGTCCGGGGTAGGAAATGAACCAAGAGGACTGCGGGTGTGACGATGTAGTTTGTAGCGCTAACATTGAAGACAGGCGCTAGCCCAGGTACGAACATCTTTGTTTACGCGTGGCCAAACGAAACGTTCGGTGACCAGTTTAAAGCTGCACGGATACCGGGATGTGACAGTGAGTGCATTGCGTCAAAGCCTTTGCATCTGAAGGTGACGGGCACTAGGGGTCTAGGACAACCTGTAGAAGGATCAGTGGTTCCTTCCGTGGTTTCGAAAGGAGCAGGTTGCACATGCAACGAAGTGGACTGCAAAGTGTGCTTTATGCCTTCGTCCTGAGCTTGAGCCGATGCAATGGCGGCAAGGTCGACGGTAGGCAAAGACTGGAGGGTGAGATTGACGCGTTCAAGAGCGTCGGAGACGGGATTTTTGACACCTGTAACATGACGTACGTGAACAGTGAACTGTGTGACAAAGCCTTGGTGTCTTGTTTCCCTTGGTGAGTTTTTGTCGTAAGCAGAGTTGAAGGGGAAGATGAGGGGATGTGGTCAGTGTAGACCGTGAAAGCGTGAAAGCGTAAAAGTGTGTGCCGGAAGTGACGAAAGGCTAGGTAGATGGCGAGCAGTTCTCTGCCAAACGTGCTGTAGCAGGATTCCGCTGCCCGCAGGCGCTTGGAAAATAACCCAAGGGATTGCCATTGCCCACCAACGTGTTGTTGGAGGACGGCTCCTACCGCGACGTCTGAGGCATTAGTCGTAATAGAAAGAGGTGCAGCCGATTCGGAATGAGCGAGGAGGGCTATGTTGGAGATAGCATCCCTGAGCTCGACGAAAGCTGCCTGTGCTGTGTCAGGGAAAGCGAACTTACGTTCATTCCCTCTGAGTAGGTTGATCAGAGTCTGCATGAGCTCAGCGCAGTGCGGCATGAAGCGTCGATAGCAGTTGGCCAAACCACAACCTCGACGGAAGTGTTTGAACGAAGTCGGAGATGGGAAGTCCTTGATTGCCTGGATCTTATCTGGAAAGACTTTGATACCAGACGATGAAATGAGGTGGCCTAGGAATTCTACCGTTGATTTGCCGAGTTCGCAATTAGTCGGGTTGACTGTGACTTCGTGTTGGGTCAAGCGCTGAAAGAGAGTTCGAAGATGCTCGAGGTGTTCTTGTTCCGACGAACTGGCTACTAACTTATTATCGATGTAGGAATAAGCGGTCTAAACCACGAGTGACATCGTGGATGAAGCGTTGGAAGGTTTGTACGGCGTTGCACCGTCCAAAAGGCATTCTTAAAAATTCAAACACGCCGAAAGGAGTGATAACGGCTGTTCTACAGATCTACGATCTTGCTGAAATTCGTCTTACCTGTGAGGAATGCGGTAAGGTCATGCATGTGTGGGATGGGATACCTATCTGGGACGGTTAGGCGATTGAGTGCGCGGTAATCACTACAAGGGCGCCAGTCACCAGATTTCTTCGGACCATCTGCAAAGGCGCAGACCAAGGGCTGTCGGAAGGGCGGATTATTCCAAGTTCAAGCATGTGCTCAAACTCCGCCCTAGCCACCTTTAGTTTCTCGGGTGGTAGTCGGCGTGGACGGCATGACACAGGTGGGCCATTCATCCTTATGTGGTGCGTGACTTGAGCTGCCACGGGCAAACCTGCATTCGTTGGCTGAACGAGCTTGGAATACTGAGAAAAGAGGTTAGCGTAGTCTAGCGAGGTCTGGGGAAATGCATAGACCGGTGTTATAGATACGATATCGGCGGTGATGCCACGTACACTGAGTTTTGTTGCAGTGTCGACTATCATCTGGCGTTTTGTATCGACCAAGAAGTCGAAATGCCTGAGAAAGTCAATGCCGTTGATGACGAAGGGGACCGCAGCGACGGTGACTACCCTGCGGAACGTGTGCCGAAGACCTAGGTCTATGGTAGACGACCGATGACCGTAGGTGGCTATCGGCGTGCCATTGCGACACTGTGGCTTGTCGACAAAGAAGCGAGAGGCTCACCTGGCATAGGGGGAATGACGATAACTTCTGCCCCGGTATCAAATAAGAATTGGATCTCGGAATCATAATCCTTAATGTAGATAAGACGACTTCGGGCTTCGCCGACACCATTAGTCGGCATTAGAGGCCGGCGTGGCGGATCATCTATAACGGGGTAGCTACACGGCAGTGCGCACTTACGCGCTTTATTACCGAAACGCGAGTTGTAAAAGCAGTAACCTCGGGCATCAAGTTTTGTGCGACGGGGCGATGATCCAGTGGCTGCGGTGCTTATGGGTTAAAGTGAGTTCCTCGAGCTGGCGCTGAAGCGACGCTATCTGCGATGATAATGCCTCTATTGCCGGCGGATGGCTAGTCGCGGATGTCGATGTGGTTGCTCCGGCACAAAGCTGCTTAGGTGCTTTGGTTTCAGTCTCTGGCTGGTGCCGTTCGTGGATGCGATCTGCCAGATCTGCAATTGCTGTGATTGGCAAGTCATTTGCTACCACAAGGATAGCCTGATTGATTTCAGGAAGGCGTTGCATCCACAGCTCGCGGAGAATCCCCACGTCCATGTTGGACTTGCCGATGAGTTGCATTTCGCGCAACAAGGCTGAGGATGTCCTACCTCCTGGTTGCAGGTCACTAAATAGTTGCTGCAGACGGACCTTGTCAGAAGGCCTGATTGGCTGAATAATAACCTGTTTAAGAGTCTCGTATTTCATTACTAGTGTGAGCAAAATATGTCTCTCACATGCAAGGATATACTCTGATGAAGGCGAGATATTAGCTGAATATACATGGCGAAAACAGAAGAAATCATACGAATTTGAAAACAGATTCTAGGTGCAAAATTCATAACAAAGGATCATTCTCTTAAAAAGGTGGTGGAGCTAACGCACCGGGGGTGACCATGACAGGCTCAACGGCCTTAACCGCGTATAGAGATTGCTCGTCCTCTAGATAATCCATTGCAAAAAGCAGATAAAATATGTGGTAGATGAGAAAAAATATGACCACAAGTAATGAATCACAAAATCAGTGGGATGAGCTCATCAGAATGAAAATTCAAAATGGCGGGCGGCTTGTTCCTGACAGGGGTCACCAACGGTTTGGTGGTGCCTGGGATACTAGTCGGTAATCAATGACACGTAAGAGATGTGTCAACTACGGGGTCGGACAGAAATTGGAGGCGACTGAACCCAACGTATATTGGGCAGGCTACAAAATAGGAAGCGAATCAACCAGAGCGAGAACCGGTGCAGCAAGTTACTCACCAGAACGCTTTGTGTCAACAGATGTGCAGTCAGTAAAACAAGTGGATGTTTTGACGGTTAAAACAAACGTAAAATCCAATGTTTTAAAATACGGAAAGAGCGTGTTTTCCGGTACAGTAAACCTGATAGTCAAGATGCTCTCTTACCTACTAACTTTAACGGATATCTTTTGCAATTATCTCACTATGGGTTGGATCTCAGGATAAACTTATTAACAAAACATTAATCTCTGAAGTATCGCCCGCTTATGTGTACTTCTGTGTTTATTAAAGTTTTCGAGAAACTGGTAAATGCGCGGCGTTTCATGAGCACTTATGCTGCCGATAGCTACCATTTTGCAGGTCGACCCTTAGCAATTTTCGTCACATGCAGCGACAAATCTTGTTATTAAAAAGCATATTTGAATATTAAATGACATGTTTTAGTATGTATTACTAATATCTTATCGTATTATGATGTAGCTTTTATTATATAGCGTACAAAATAACACACAGCCTTTACATATAGGGCTTCAACTACTTGCTTGTTTGAAGGCAGTGGAGGCTTGGACGGGTTAAGGTTCCGCATGGTCAAGAAGTAGTCGGGAGATTTACGTGTATGAATTGATCCTAGACCGCTAAAAGCTGTGTTCAGAAAAGAAGATTAAATGATATCGAGACCAGACGATTTTCTATCAGTGTTACACAAAGACAGGTTGTTTACGAAAGTTGATATGGCTTCCGCCTTTTGTGCGTTCTACTTCCGAAAATGCCTATTTACTTGAGCATATTTGGGACGCATTTTGGATGTTACTGATAGCCACGCTTATTATTTGGATTGAAAGCATCCAGTGGAACGGCAGTGTTCCAGGACGTGGTGGGTCTTCGTCTGGCAAACGTTTTCCCTACAAAAAGCCACAAATGTCTGTTTAACAACACTGCGACGTGGCGGATGTGACTCGCCACTCAATAAAGTCACCGCCCCTAACATTGGCAAGTTGACCGACACCATATTTACAAGTTCTGTGTATATATCTGCTCTCGCACGAACACGCCTACATATCTGATTAGTGACATACCACTATTCTTAAGTATTTTTCACCCGTTTCCTCATACTTCACTCACTGACTTACATTGCTTACGGGACCTCATCGGACTAGTTCCTCATCAACATACCATTTAAGTGATCTGATTACTACCTTTACCTCTCGCATTCTGTGTACATAGATTACATACAACATTTGGGCTCTATGGGCCCACACTACTGTTTCCAACTGTACTACTCCCACTGTTGGTGCTGCTTATTCCGCTATCATGTACAATAATGCAATATGCTGAGCATGCCCAAAAGGCGTGTCTCGCTTTGTCGAGAATAAAATATTTATTTATTTATTTATTTATCTACCCAGAGTACTCTGGGTAGCGGACTATGTGCTACTGTTTGGTGCAATCCGAGAAGTGGTCGTCTGTAATCCATGCAGATTTCCACAGCGTTGCGAAGATTGGAACATTACACGAAAACGTGAGGAGATTGGATTCTGCAGAATGACAGTAGTTGTTTATAACTAAGTATGGAGTTCAGAAAGGCTGAAGCCGAACACTGGGAAGTAAAGAAGATAGACGAGATTTCGCCTCCGACTGGTCTGAAAGCTATCAAATGCCTGAACAGGATGGTAAAGTACCTTAGGTGCTTCTTACCCAGACTAGCTGACTTAATGGTTCCCATCCGGAAATCGGTACACAAGGGCGTAGGTTGGAGGTGGAATACAGAACAAGAAAACGCTTTCCAATGGTTGAAACGCTTAATCACAGATGCCTTTATCTTGGTTTCCGCTTGAAATTCAAAGTGACGGTAGCCAGTTCGGCATCAGTGCAATGCTCATGAGAAAGGGAACGCCTATTGGTTTCCTGTAATCGAACGCTAAAAGATGCTGAAGGCCGCCACTCCTAAAACGAAAAATAGATGCGTGCGCTGGCCCATGTCGTGGAGCGTTTCAATGATCGTACCCTTGACCGCCGGATTACGGCTTTGACCGACCACAAGCCGCTAGTATCCAAGGCCCATAAAAGACTTCACGTTGTTCCACGTCGCCTGCAACAAAGGCTAGTTGGCCTCCGGAAGTATGACCTGGAAATACTCAGTCAAGCATGATAAAACTTGCATATTTTGGATGCGCGATAAAAGCGCATGTTTAGAAACTTATCTGAAACCAAGAAGACCATAATTTTGTCCATGCCATACATATGAGTTGCGTTGCAGAGGAGCGTTTTCAGCAACTTCAAGGTTGCAGGTAAGAAGCTGAGCTGTGCGAACTACTCAGAGAAAGGATATTATACCCTTGATAACAAGACATAGAGAGGCTGCCCTAGAAGTTGACTCCATTCTTTCATTTCCGGGATGGACTCGTTACTCAAGATGGACTAATAGTTATTGGTTGTCCTTTCGAAATCGAATCAACAGCAGTACATCAGCCATTTGTACTGCTGTTACGTTGTCGTATAACCATGATGACCTAAGGAAGAAAGCATAATAACAGGAAGGGAAGGAAGACTTACATGATAATATTAGTGTCCTAAGCAAAGATTCAGGGTCAAGGCGCCTACAGCATGTGTTAACAACATACCGTCACAAACAGCTGGCTATCGTGCAAAGATAAGGCGGCATCGGCGAGACAGCTTCCTTGCGGCTTTCATTTTCCCGCGTCATAATCATCCATTGCCTCGCAGGTAACTCAGCATCAAACACACTTTAAAATGGCAATCCGATTAGGAGACGGCAGCAGACGGGCCATTGGTGTCGGTTGCGAGCCATGTTTTGTAAAATCTCCAGCCAAGCACAAGGCGCGTCACGTGGACTCCAGCCCGGAAGGCAAGACGGACTAACGGCAGCCAGTTTGGTCGTCAGTGACTTCATTTCCTGCTGCCAAGTTAACTTCTGTCCACCTTGAGCGTTGCGCTACTCTACACCTCGCAAAGGAAACAAGGCCTTCCTAGGTAAGCCGTGACCAGTCATATGTAGCCCGTGCCCGAGCCAACGCAACTTAATCAGCGTAACCTGTTGTTCTAGCGAGCTAGCATTATTATCACTACCTAGTACTCGCTAACGCATATCATTGTTGCACACACGCTGGTGCCATCTGACACCAGAAATGCTTCGCAGACAACGATGACCGAAGACTTAAAGGCATCTCAGATCTTCAAATCGGAGGGGCCAAGTCTCACTAGCATACAGCAGGAAGGCCCTCACTGTGGCCTTGTATACACTGCATTTCAGGCAGAGAGCAACTTTCTTCTGTCGCCACAGATGCAGCAGTTTCAAGGTAACAGTTCTGGTTTTTGCAATGCGTGAACTTGCTTCTGTTTCTATTCTTCCATTGTTGCTGATGCAGCTGTCAAGTTAAGTGTATTGATCAACCACCTCATTATTCTCATAAGTAAGCGTCAAGGGGATATAAATTTGCTGGTGGTCCTCTAGCAACACTTTGCACTTTGAAGGTGCGAAGCGCGTACCAAATAATGGGACCGCTCTAGTCAGACAATGCATGGTTGATTGTGCCGCCGCCCCACCGTCGAAAGCAAGACGGTATCATCGGCATAATCAAGAGCAACTAACCTTTCACCATGCAGGACCTCAACGCATACATCGTGCGGTTCCGAAAGGGAACACTGCATGTTAGAGTCCACAACGAAATTGAACAAAATGGGGAAATCGGACAACCCCGACGAACACTACTTGTGGTCGGAAAGCAATTCGACAGGTCACCGTAGACCCTGATGCGCCCTGTAGTGCTCGAATACAGAGTATGAAGGACGTTCATATATTTCGTGGGAACAATTTTCCGCGCAAGTAATTCGAACAGGATCGATCGATCAACTGAATCGAACGCACACATGAAATCAAAGAGCACAGCTTTTGCCGACCTGCGGTATGCGTGGTGCTGCTCTAGCACCTGTCACAAAGTGATTATATGGTCTGTACAGCCACGTCCTAGGCGGAAACCGGACTGCTCTTCCCTAATCCGAGATTCCCGTCCTACCGTGAAGTGATGAACGAGAATCGAGGCCAGTAATTTTGTCACAACTGGCGTTAGGCTAATACTACTATGGTTAGCACAGTCTGTGCGATTGCACTTCTTGTAGATTGTCACTATCAGCGATTCGCTGCAGTTAGCCGGGACACTCTATTCCTTCCAGATACGTTCGAATAGCGTGGTCAGGTCTTTGGTTGTCTCACTGACGCCCGGATTCCTGGAAGCAGTGGTGCGGATCAGCTGGAAGAGTTTGTGGTAATTTCTACTGCTCCGGCCTCTCCAGTTCTTGAGCCCGACTGGTCCACCATGCTTCCTTGTCAGCACGTAGGCTCCGCTTTTGTTCGCGCCTAATCGTCAGTCTGGTCACAATGTGCTCGGAGCTAAATGAGAGGTTTCTGCTAGATTCCAACCGGTTCACCGACTTCTCAAGTATCCAGTGACGGATGTGGTGACGATTGCTGGTGCCACAAGCAGATGCTTCTGCGTCGTACATGGAGTCCGAGATCCTATTCTACTGAAGCTCAGTGTCATTAGAACTAGACAGCGAAAGTTCGGTACGTAGTGCGTCTTGATAGGTTTGCCTGACCGAGGACTGCGACAATGTCACCGTTGCCAATCGGAGGGGACGCTTGGTGCGCCTCCCAGAAAAGTTCATGGAAAACGACAGCGTACTAAAGCATGGACAGAGTCGACGCAAGTATTCCAGTACGAGCGGCAACCCAGGATGAAACCACGCCACCTGTAACCAATGGCAATGTGGTCAATTTGGGTCCATCGCTGGCCAGCTACAGGAGGACGCCAAGTGGCACTTCGGCACCCAGTGTGTTTAAAATCAGTGCTACTAAAAAACAACTGGCGCTCCGCACACATTTGCAACAGACGCTCGCCGTTGTCAGTCCGTTCGGTGTTAAACCCACAATTACCACCCAGCTGAGCTCCTGAGAAGCTCAAACGCCCTATTTGTCCGTTCATATCCCGTACTATAATATCCGAACTAGTAGCACTGCGAAGTATTGGCCTTAACGGCCATTGAACTGCAGTCGGTGGGTGTATAAGCGGAAATCACAAACAAACAACGTTTTTTACTAATTCCTGAATCAACCTTAGCTGGGGTCATAAAACTGGTAACACACAAACTGCTGTTCACCGGAATCCAATCAACCAACCGTGAGTGCCGCATCGGCGTCTCCAGATGAGTGAAACCAATAGCGAGCGGACAAGCCGGGTACAGTTAATTCAGAAACCTCAGTAGAGTCGTTGATCCTGGTTTCGGACACACTACACACATAAATAGCCAGTGTGTCCAAGGTGCGTGCGAGTGCAACCAGTTGCCTTATTTGTCTTAGAATGCGAACGTTAAACCTGGCCAGGGAAACGGGACAGCGTGGACTTTTAAGCGACTGTGGTCAATAGGCACCAAATGGGTGTTGTGGAAAGGTGGCTGCAGGTACTTCTACTCCAGTGGCACCGATTGCCGTCAATTAAGCTGGAAATCATAAAAGGAACGTTAGTAATGTGGTCATGATTGGAGTAAGAGAGACAGGTGGAAATAAGGAAGGGAGGCGCCAGCAGTAGCATGCTCTCGCTTATCCGCCCTGCTGTATGCAGCATCCAAGGCGGCCCTTGATAATATGCGCGACAGCCGATGCAGGATGAAGTCTGTGTTTGAAGAAAAAGTCATGGTTGTATGTTATCTGAGGTACTGCCAGGGCGTCCAGATCTAGATAAGCGGGCGATCAGGGTCCTCAACCATAGCTTTTGGCTCAAAAGCCTGTTCACGAGGCAGCGGGACAGTGGCAATGAGTAAGGGTTACATAAATGGATGCCATCCCACTTAAACCTTAACACAGACGAACAGAAGACCGAATTCGTTTGTCCTTTAATCATTGACCAACCTCGTAAGAGTAGCTCTCAAGGGGTCCGGGAGCACCGCCTAGTATAACTCAATGGGTCAAGGAGGTACGCAAACCGTCGCACCACGTTAAGGTCCAAGCTCTTTGTGACAGACCGTCTATTAAATAAATAAATAAATAAATAAATACTATATTCTCGGTAAAACGAGACACACCTGTAAAGGCGAGATCAAATATGCATACAAGCATAGCTTCTGTGGAATGTTAAAACATTTCGTTTTAATGAAAGTTATAAAAGAAAAGATGTTGTCCGTATGAGTGAGCATACTGTCAGGTAATAGTCAGACCCAGGGACATTATGGCGCTGTGGCGCGCAAAAATCCGTCAAAACACAAGTTGAGGGTAATTTCGCCAGGTAGTGATCCGTGAGCACAGGAGCCTAAACAAGGCTTTTTGCAACCAATAACCATTACGAGATAGAGATGATCTGTGCTCCAACAAAGCATTGTTCATAGCAGAATTAGTTGCACAGGTTCGATGTAGAAGGCTGAGGACTGCGTCAGTGTGAAATGCATAGCTGTGACTTTATTTTGTGGCGAGTCACATCCGCCACGTTGCAGTGTTGTTAAGCGGACATTTGTGGCTTTTTATAGGGAGAACGCTTGCCAGGCGAAAACCCACCACGTCCTGGAACACTGCCGTAGCTTTCCTTGAACAGTAGTGCAAGTCGGTTATGCATCGTATAGACGGATTTTGCATTCTATTATTCGCAGTCGGTTGACAGCCAAAATTCTTCGTTGGTTGGCCGAATGGCTTAGTTCTGATACGCCAGCAGTCGTTGAAGCTTGTCAATGATGCAAGATTCGAAGAGTCGAATGATAATGATGCAGGTGAGTAAACACATTGTTAATAGACGCCGGCTCTTCTATTATATTCTTGCTCGGATCGCAAACCATGTCCAACTATCCTCGCTGGACTTGTCATGGGGTCGGTGAGTGAAGTTGTTTCTTGTGGCTGAATATGTCCTTAATAGGTAAAAACGCCATTCTCCGCAAATTGGATTTGGGATTCCTGCAAATATAAGTAAGTGTAACTGTTTCCGTAGCCTAGTTAAAATTCCATAGAAGACCATGGGAATAGCCACGTATACGTGCGCACCGCTGTCCGTGAAATGACATCAGAATAGCTCCAGGTGATTGGCGAATAGGAATGTTTGAGGCAGTGAAGGTAATCACGCCAGAGTTGTTTGTCTTCGATTGTGGAACGGGGGATCCATGTACATATATTCTTCCAGGTGAGTAAATTGTTCTCTGAGTACGAGGCAAGCTAAACCCATTTGTTTAGACCCCGTGAAGGTAGCGCCTCCGGAATAGCGGAATGAGCTCCATTTGGACCAGTGTGTGGGTTTTTCATTTCCTGGAAAAAGGACCAAGCGTTTTGAGGATGGGTCGGCCAGTCCCAGTGGATAAACCTTCTTGTTTTGGCGGATGTACCTGTGGGAATCTCGGGAAAAACGGGCAACGGACAAGAGGTGGCCAAACAGAGACATCAATGAATCAAGAAGCAATACCACAGACTGGTGGCGCTCACCGGTGCCTATGATACCTTCAAACTTATGTAATTTTGTTTAGTATACATAATTCGCAAGCGCGTTCTATACATTACGTCGCTGGTGTGACTCAGACTACAGCTACTACGTGGGAAGAAGGTTCTGCACGCACAGGGTCAAAAGACCGATATAACAAAGCGTTTTAACAAAAGTTAAGCGAATGATGCGATGGTTTTAGAGAAACAGGTAAACCGATGATGATGGCAGAAGCCAGAATGCGAGAGGCATCTTATGTGAAACTGAGGACAACTAGGTTGAGACCGAATGCGGGAGCAAGACAGGTAGAGCAACATTCCAAGAGGAAAAGGATTTTCGCGGAATCGGCTAGGAGCGGATGAATGCTGACGGCAATACGAGGAGTAGTTCATAAGAGTAATTACACTAAAGCGTTCATGATTCTACAGTCCAAAAGCCTTCAGAATCTAGGAAAATGGTCACAGGGGGCCAAAACTGCCGTGCATTGGGTGTCGTTATGACACGTACGGTCTCAATAGTATACCAGTGCGAGCATAAGGTAAAGAGCATAGGAATAGGAAGAGTGGTAAGTTGAGCATACATTCGTTTCGTATGCAATGCGACGTTCAATTCTTGACCTTGTAAAATGTGCCTGCTGAGCACATGAATTGCGCCAATCGAAACAACCCGTGATGCTCCGTGAAATCCCATAGAGGCTTTGGCAGAATGTCGCCTTAAATCTTTCCACCCATGAGGGGTAAAACTAGTTGTTTTTGATCCATTCTTTTAGCGAATACTTTGAAATTGATGCCCTCCCTACGACCATCGCTCAAGCCGTCGGGAACAAGCTGCAATGCCAGCTGGCTTGATATTGAATACAGGAGGGAGTGGTTGCTGACAACGTTTCCAATCCAAGAGCTTAGAGTTATGTAATTCCAGAATAAAATAGGATTTACCACGCTGAATCACTAGCCAGTATCACAGCCAATCAAGCGAAAAGGCTGAGCGTGTAGTTAAGGAAACAAAAAGTGCTTACCAAAGTCAAAGTAAGCCTCGAGGATCCTTACATCATGTTGTTTGAAAGGCGAAACATGCCGTCCACTGAAATTGGGGCAAATCCAACGTGAAGTCTGCTCGGCCGTAGGACAAGGATGCTGCTGTCGACAGCTAAGGCTATACTATCGCCAGAAATAACCAAATGCTATTCCACAAGACCGTCTAGCGTGGGAAAGCTGAGACAAAATTGCATTACGATCATGGATCAAGTCAGGATTAAAGTTTAACACCGTGGGACGGAGTTTGGGTCGAACCTGTTCAGGGTACAAATAAACATTGTTGGAGGGAATTAATGGACGGTCGTATTGGAGACAGAAGCCATGAAGTAAGGGTCGGGATTATTGTTATTCTACTGAATATAGTAAAATGATGAAGCAACGAGGTGGACTGACTTAGCAACGTGAGGAGCCACAACAGCACGATCTGGTTGACGCTATAGCCCAGGATAGTAGGGTTACCTGCAGCGGAAGATAAATGAAAGCTAAAAAATTGAACTACACAAGCAAAAAAGGATGTGCTGGTAGCTGGCAGTTCAAGTGCACGAATCCCATGCGCAGCCAGTGGACTAGAGAGCACCGTGAGCACAATGTGACTACGTTTACGCAGGGCGACTGAACAGAGAGGATTAAAGCGTTGTGAATCATGTGCAATCTCGGTGCAAGTTAAAAGCAAGGAAGCTTACCGCAGTTTACCGCAGTGTAGAGAATGGCTCATCGCGTAATGACAGCTGTTAGGGCAAGCGCACGAAACGGACAGAGCCGGTTGAGGGAAAGCGAATCGGCGCATCGGATACAACTAGGTGTGGCGAACAAAGCGCAGGTTTCTTCCAGTCAAACATTTCAAACAGCTCCGACCGAACGCTGAACGAAATTCAACGCATTCCGAAGGTTAGCCGAAACGAAACAAACATTTAAACTGTTTTTCAGTGAATAGTGGTTTACAGTATAAAAGGACATTGTGTACTTTAAAAACGGATTTGGATGGCTGCCCATTCTGCCGTTTGCTTAACAGAGGGACACCTTGACAGCCATGTGGGTCTGATCAATTTCGCCATTATTGTACGGATTGCACTCCCATTGCCTTTTCAAATGGTAGGACGCTCTCTGTCCTCTTTACCAACTGTGATGATCCGCAGGAAGCGATTCGATCATTTTTATATTTTCTTTATATGTTCATCGCCTTCCTATGCGAACCATGTTAAGAGGATACAAATATGCTGCTGGTGTTTTGCTGGGGTGTATGATCTCCAGTATTCTGAATTCCTCTTCAATTCAGGGTGCATGGCAAGATGCAGGGAAATGGTGTTCATTTAGACTCTTTACTCATGGGGAGTTAAACTTAATAATGTAACATTTTCGTTATCCCTTGCGATAAGCTGCCGTCATATATAGATATCTCTAAAAAATTTTGAGCGATGATCCCATACCCAGATCATCTACCGTCCAGTAGCTTGGGAACGTTTTTTATCAAACCTCTTCTGGACCACGCATGCCTGTAACGCCATGCATAAAATTAAAAATTCCCTTTCTTACTCCCTCATACTTAAGTTGGTTTCCGTATCTCGTAGTTTAATAGTTAGGTATTTTGAAGTTATCATTTATCCCCCATTAGTTATAGTGATCCCAAGCATCTTTCCTTGACTGATTCAGAAAGAATACATCCAATTTATGCGGTTGATAAAGCACATTACTAGATGCTACGGATTGACCACAGATACTTTAGTTGATTTGATAATTTCCAGCATCTTAATGTTAACAATAATATTTCTTCTAATGTACAAACAGACCTATTTACTCCACTGCACAGTAACCTTTCAATTAAACTCGCCTTCTCTTCTACGCGTCCGAAATCCGGATTCCACTCTCCCACACTTCATTGTATTGCATTACTCACTTGTTTCATTTATAATGTTTGCTTTTTGATCAAACAAATGTCACAAACAGGCTACACGAGCGGTTGTTAGAGTGATATTTATGTATGTAGCTTTCTACTTATATACATTTCTATTGAATTTGTCACTCGGTTTGGCAGTGACATTAAGGAACAATGGACAATGATTTATCACGGATAAAAAGTCATGTGCTTGACAAGTCCCGTAGGATAGTTGAAGGCAAAATAACACCTTAAATAATCCTCGAATAAGTAAATCGTTATTTTAAACGTCCACCGATTTAAATACCCTACTGCATAATTGTAGTTCGAAGTGGGAATGAGATGTGCACACACAAACTAGTATAAAGTGCGGTTATAATTCAGTAAGTGCGTGAGAAATAAAAAACGACAACCCTCACTCGTTTGTTTCTTCATTTGACAAATGTGGTATGTTAAGCCAGTTTAGATACCTCCAGGTTACTCACATGGACCATTCTGCATGTATCCACACCGCTAGATTGTAGAGAGTGTCTTTACGCACATGCTTAGGTTTGCGTTCTTTTATCCTCCAAGTGGAACGGACTATATCAAGTAATGCAAGTTGGAAAGCGTTTCATCAAGGTATTTTTTGAATAGCGTTAATGTAGGGGTATGGATAACGTGAGTCAAAAGGGCATTCCAGCCACGGAACACACGGAGGGAGCAAACGTTTCGTCGACAATCAAGTCGTATGTAGTGCGTAGCCAGTTTGAGCTGATGACCTCTCAGGTTGGTATTTTGGCTCAGCTGCAACAGATTGCGATACGGGTGCGTTGGGTTCGTTTGTATTAAGTAAACGATGATTAGGTCTCCTCGCTGACATCGATATTCACCACTATACAATCTCAGGGACTGCAGTCTGCGTTGGTAGGAGAGATAAAACAATCCTCTGAAGAGTTTGGTCACTCCACGTTGTGGAGCTTCAAGTGCATCACCGTAGCGCTTGCGCCATGAACGCCAGGCCTGGATGGCATACTCCACGTAGGGTCTCACGTAGGCATTTAGCATTTGCGGAAAGATTGATGGCTCAAAATTCCCGAAAGCCCTCCGTAAAAGTGCAAGATGCTGCCTGGCTCTTTTTGATGCATTTTTAGCCTGTGCCGAGCAACCAACCTCGTACTGCACGATCACCCCGAGGTCGTTTTCTTGCGAAGCACGTTGTAACTGCTGGTTCCCAAGTCGATATTCATATATAACCTGATGGTGTATGCTTACGACTTTGCACTTCGCCATGTTGAACTGGAGCAGATTATCGGATGACCACGTACAAGACCTGTTGAGATCGCTCTGCAATGCTATGTGATCCTCCGATGTCCTGATATCATGTCACATTTTGACATCATCTGCAAGTAGTAAGCAGTTCGACTGCAGTACACCAGAAAGGTCGTTAATGAATGTTAGGAATAAACGTGGTCAGAGTACTGATACTTGGGGCATGCCACACTGGAAGTTACTAGAAGTGGAACTGGAGCTGCGTACACTCACATATAGCTGAAGTTGAGCGAGGAAGTTGCTGATCGAACCGAGTATAGAATCACCGATTCCAGAGCTCCGAAGCTTGTGAAGGAGAATGCGGTTGTCCAAACGATTGAAAGCTTTCAAGAAGTCCAAGTATACAACGTCTACTTCCACTCTGGCATCGACTGACTTTGTCCAGCTTGCTCGGGCTAGCAGCAAGTTTGTAGTGCAGGATCGATTTCGGCGGAATCCGTGTTTCTGTGAGCCCAGGATGTTGTTGCTCTCAAGATATCCCATGAGCGCCTCTGCCAATCTACGATCCATTACGTTAGATAAAACTGAGAGGAGAGTGATTGGACGGTAGTTCGAGGGGCTCCGAACGGTTATCACTTTTGTAAATAGGAGTGACTTGTCCATGTTTCCACATTCTGGGAACCTCTAAATGCTGAAATAAACTCATTAGTATTTTTAAATATTACGTTGATTTGACGACTTAATTTTAATAATCTGCATACATTTACAAATGCCTCCCAACAATCTTCCAGATGTATTTTATTTTTATCTACTGAGTTTCATCAAATCTGATTAACAAACCTGGAGGTCTATTGTCACTTATATTTCTATTAGTAGAAGAACTATTTAGTGCGCATAGTTAGTCTCCATAGAACCCAACCGCTTAATGTTACCTGAAATGTTTCGGTCAACAAACTCACTGGAACGGGCTGAGTGCACTTAGTTTGCCCCGCGAGCTAATCTAACAAGTTTTGAAGGGATGTTGATTTCAGGAGTAAAACCTCGAATACAATGCACCAGGTGACTAGGTGATTCCTCTCTATGCCGATCAAGTCCGTCGTTATTATTTTCCAGTTCTGCCAGATGGCGCCTCTTCAAACCGACCAGCAAGTTGGCAGAGGCAGAAACCTAAACATCCAACTATCCTAGATAGTACAGGGTGCTACGACCTAATCCGAGCAAGACGACGAGTCTACATATTCCATGTCTTTTTGCTTCATAAACCAAAAGACAGGAGAGAAGTCTTTGTGCCCGCAAGCATGCCTTTTAGCTTTTGTGCTTGTGCTTTTAGACGTGTGCCTGCCGCTTACCATTGAGTAGTCTGGACTTATCTGCTGAAGACCAACAATTTACGCATCATTGGCTGGAAGGTGCTTTTGATTTGCTCTAAACTCCGTTACCACTTACTTCTTTACTCCAACGTGCGGTAGACGGAATCAATGTTTCTTCTAAGACGCAGATGCATGTGTAGACGATTAAGGTGTGATATCATCTGTTAACATGTCGCAAACTATCTTGTGCTACTGGGTTTTAAGTGGTGGTGTATTATTGGATACAAACGTGTTGCCTAATTGTTATAACGAACTGGATGAATCATGTAACCTTTACTGAAGCAACCAATTTTTATATGCGCTATTCGGTAATGCAGTCGTCTGTAGCTGTACCAGGTACCACTTTTAAACTTTTGAAATGAATGTACTTTATTCTGAATAGAAATGCAGATATTTTTATACAGTTACTAAAGATGACAGCCCCGATCCATACCAGACACTGTCTCATACTTTTAGGAGGATGCTGCTTCTCTTGTGTAGACCATCAAAATCGCACGAAGTGTGCTGGCCCAACCAATAACTCCAAAGACCAGTGCGCACTGAGGCAATGTCAAACTCAGATGACGCTAATGGTCAGAATGCAAGGTAAAGGAAAGACAGATATCGAGATGTTGGCGTCGAATTGAAATCATCCCCGGGACCGATCAAGTTACAACTTGTGCAGCCTGTTCCAGTGTCGCGCAAATCATTTTAGATTCACATGATTTTCACTAATAAACTCCTGTTGCTAACTACGCGCATATTTTGTTCTTCCTTATTGAGGATGGGCCTACTCTATCTGGGTCCGACAGAAAAATTATAAAGGAAAATACCATTTATGCACTTCTCCGAATGTGCCGACGTTCAAGATTGATATGTTAGACAATTATGCGTTCAATGCCATTGTGTCAGTTGGAATCTGTAGTGAAAATCCCTGTTATTAACCTCGAAACTAACTACATTTCACAATGGTACAAGTTTATAGCTTTGAAGGTTTACTGGAGTAAATTCATACAACAAATGTATCCACAGCTTACGATTTCTCAGCTTATAATCACGAGTTTCTAATCAAATTCCCAGATTTCAGACTGCAAACCTTCCACATTTTAGTAGTTTAGAAATGTGATGCATTCATTCTAGCAGCAAAAGGACTATGTATAGGGAATGTAACACTGATTTATTTAAAAAGAAGCACATAAGCTCAGTATGCAGATACCTATTTGACAATCATGCTACAGGGCCACGAATTCACTGTAACTGTTTACATTCATGAACACGTGGTCGATGAGAGCATCCGAATTTTGCAAATATTAGTTGTAAATAAAATAAAATAAAATAATTTAAAAAAATAAATGAAAAATAAAAAATAAAAATAAATAAAAATAAAGAAAAAGAAAAAATAATACCAGCATAAAATAAGAAATAAAAAACAAAATTAAAATCAAATTAAATTAAAACAAATTAAAAATAAAATAAAAATTATAAATCAAATTAAAAATAAATATAGAAATAACAATAATATAAAATAAACTAAAGAAAAAAAATAATGAAAAAAAAATAAAATAAAAAGTAAATAATAAATATAATAAATAAAAAATATGAATAAAAACATAATAAAATAAAAAAATTAAACTATATAAAAAAATAAAAATAAAATAAAAATAAAAAAGTAGTTGCAAATATTAGTCGCAACCAACTCGTTTTTATTAATTCGCAATAATTGTCACTTGCTATATATATTAATAGAGATTTATGTCCTCACCAAGTAGCAACTGACATTTGGCACATGTTCACTTGGTGCAATGTTTCTCACAAATCATGAAATGTATGTAATTTCTGGAGCAACTTTAGGGTATTGTGCCCAAATATCGCTTATTGCACAATTATCTTCTATAAGTTGGACGTGCGCCAAAAAATACTCATCCGAAGCCAAATAAATAATGCGATTGCTATATTTGATTTACTTTGTAATGCGACAAATCTATGTTTGGTTTTTACATACTTCTTCACTGTAGAAACAATGGGAGGAAACAATAATATATTTCTGTTAATACTCGAACTGGACGTCACATATTTATTTTCAGATATTATTCCTTGTAATGTACCAACGGTTGAGGTTGTACACATATGTAAACTGCAAACACTATGCTTCGAACATCGAAGATTATCGAGTTCCCCCTATTGAGATGAAGCGATCGTTAGCTAAGCCAGCAATCCATGTGCCAATTTTCCAAAGCTGCTTTAAATGCGAATGCACAAGGTCGGATTTTAAAGGGGTTTATACAACCAACTTCAGGAAAGTGAATATGCAATGCGCTTTTTCATTCAATCAAACTGCAATGTACGTATGCATGCAGCAGTAAAAGGAAGAAATGAAGAAGGATGGAAAGAACTGCCTTATATTCATCCAGCTTTATATCAAGATCCACACAAGCCATATCTTACAGGCACGCGTTTTTCGAATATGATGGTTAGTGCTACATTAATATCTGCTGTGCTCTTATTGAATTGTAGTTGGTTGATTAAGAACCAGCAAATATTTTGTCAATATAACCATGTACGAAGTTAAACATGATGAATACTTCTCTCTGTACGCAGGTTCATAGGAATAAATAACACACACCTGCTACGAACGTTTCCTTCTCTATGGGTGCTTAAATTACTTTTCCTTTATCAGATCGACGGAATTCATAAATTCTCGTACCATTCCTTCCATCAGACAAAATGCAATATGGTTGCCGTTCGAAACTATCATATGACCAGCATTTGACATTGGGCAAGATATATCGCCCTGGTTGAAGATTGCCGGACGAAACTATACTAAGGAAACGATCTAAGAAACATATGCCTGCGGGTACCAAGAAACTGACGACAGTATGTACATAAGCAGAGGATCATTGTTTATTGTCGTACTAGCCAGCAAATGGTTATTGGTGTAACGCTTCTATCGTTTGTGAACACGAGACAGAATACTACAGCCTTGCTGGAGTTTATCTAGTAGTAAGAAACGACGTCTGGCTTTTATGCTTTTCTTCCTGTTTCAAAATTTAGTGTATCTTAATTTATACTCGACCACACTATGAGTCAAGCTCCTGACCTCTTCATCTGATATCCTTTTCGGTTCATGTCTCCAGTGGAGCACAAAATTATAACAAAAATTATATCCAAGTTCGCTTGCACTTGCACTGACTGATCGCATAGTTAACGTTCTCCCTTCTGGTACAGCGTTTCACATCTATTTCCTCTTCTTCTTCATCTAGCGCAGTCATCATGCACTCCTTCAAATCGGATTAAATCCCGCTGTTTATTGGACAGGTTTTTACGGCAGTATTTTCTATGCAACGTGATTTTCGCTACCCAAGTTGTTTTAGCACGCTTCGTGCTTCTATCCAGACGCGCCACCCTGTTGTTTTTAACAGTTTTCCCTGCTGCGAGACTGTGGTCGATCGATGCTTCTCCTAGCTATCAAGTGGTACTAGAAATAAATCTAGAAGAACATTGCTAACGAAGCTACGACTCCATCTGCGGTTTCATCTGCTCTCACCCATCGCCGTATAACGCGATCGTGCGTTATATTTCCAGTTTGAGACTGGACTGCCAGTCAAAGGCAATGAGCAGAACACACCAAAGTTTAGTTAGGGAAAAAGTTTATTAGAAATCCGTGAGAATATTTGTAGTTCGAGATGAGGGTGAGGGTATGCGGGTGTTCTCCGAGCTGGCCGATTTGGCTGCAAACGTTTCATCATCAGGCTAGACGAAATCATCAGTACGATTTATGCGGGCCACTTACAGATCCAAGTGATTTTTGATCACTTGATTCGAACGTCAGGAGTCGTTTGGTCCATGTGAGCTGACCGTGTATTCAGCTTTCTCGTACTGTTGGCTAGAGTCCGCCTCAATGAGGTTTCTTCGTCCTGTTCATCTGGGGCGGGTATTCCTTTGATCCTCAGTGTTTCATACGCAGTGTCTAGATATAAGTGCCTGTTGATTGAGTTCTTCCCCAAGTACCAAGCCTCGATGAACTCGCGTGCTTTTCGACTTTTTGCCCTGCCTATGATCCTGACATTCTCCAAATCAAATTGATGATTCTCGGTGTCCATATGTACCGACATCAAAGAGTTCTGGTCATGTCGGCGGATGGCTAGGATATGCTCAGGTAGCCTAGTGTCGAGCTTTCTTCCTGTATGGCCCACATAGTACTTGTTACAGTTTTTGCAGTGGATATTGTAAATCACCCCACTTGTTCCTTCTTTGCAAAGCCGGTCCTTACCTTTGAAGAGGTTTTCTCTGATAGTTTCTGTTGGCTTGTGAGCAACTCTGATTCCGAAAGGTCGTGGCAGTCTCGCCACCATCTCAGAGACGCCGTTGATGCATGGTAGAGTGGTTGTCCTTTTATCCGTTGCTGATGTTTGTTCATGGGTCGGTCGTTTTATTGGTGTTAAACAACGTAGAATGAAATTCCTAGGATGCCCATTCCGTGTAAACATTTCGAACAGATAATCTTCCTCCGCTTTTCGCAGCCGTGGGGTGCTGCAATGGGTCTGCGCTTTAATAAATAGTGTTGTTACGCTGCTGCGCTTGTAGACTGTTGGATGATTGCTGCGATAGTTCAAGATTCGGTCTGTGTGCGTCGCTTTCCGATAAACTGTTGTCTCATGTTGTCTAGCAGCATGACTTTTCACTAAATCATCCAAGAATGGTAGCTGACAATTGCTCTCTTCTTCTTTAGTGAAACGGATACCAGCAAACGTGTTGTTTATTAGCTGATGTGTTTATTCCACTTTTGAGCGCTTTAGGATGACAAAAGTATCGTCCACGTAGCGTGGCTAGCGTTTAGGTTTTGCGACCGGGAGTGCGGCTTCTTCCAATGCGTGCATCACCGCTACGGGAGGACAGTTAGCTAATGCTAAAAATGAGGCACCAGAAGAGAGCTACCTAGGCAGGATGTAGTTGGACGTCGAGTGCGTGGACAGAGCGTCGTTCACAGTCGAGTAGTGCGAGCCAAAGGCGGTTATCGTGTTCGAGTACCAAACAAACGGGAACAGCGTTCCAACAGGCAAACCGTCTAATTCCGTAATACATAAGAAAGCTATAAGTTTAGTTTATGTTAGCATAGTTTACTGACATATGGGGAATCTTCAAAACACTACAGTTGCACTTCTCACTGACATCCACTAACCACAAGCCAATTCAGACGGTTTTATCCTACAGGAATCAGTGTGGATCAATAAGCTAGCCAAACTCCGTGTACCTGTGTCCTTGTTAGATCACACGCTTTAGGTAACCGACGTCGAGTGTGTGACTACAAAACAGAACGCGTGCATCAGTCGCCATACACCTCACGTGACCAGACGACGACAGCGTTCGTGTGCAACGACGGCCCGCGATGTAATTTCTTCCACCTAACCGCCAGGCTGGTGAGCAGAAATGTGCATGAGGAGTAAACCAAGTTATTATTCGTTTAAATTGCGGCCTTGAGTTTCACACCGGCTTTGCGGGTGTAACTCAACGAGAATGTAAGTGACAAAGCGACCTGACTAATGCGATCTGGCTTTACCAAACCTGCGGAGCAATCCCAATAGTCAATCATATAACATCGCCCTTTAAACTGTATGAAAACTGACTGAAACCGTCCAAAAGATGGCGAGCATAAGGGTTTTGCCATTAGAATATAACAACATCGATCTTGTTCTACAGCAAAACCCTCAGAACTCTCTCCCTAATTCGAAGGTGAAAGTCAGTCTTGCTAACCGCTCAACGACATCCGCGCCAACACTCATTAACCCTTAAGTGCGCAAGCCACTTCCGGCGCGGCTGCTATTAACTTTCCCAGCATGCTACACCTGACAAGTAGGTGCCAACATCCGCGGTCCAGAGCCAGGTAACATACGCCTCGATTGTCTCGATAAAATGCTCAAAGAAACTCGTAAATGCATTTTCTAGACCAAGTGCGAGCGATGCAAAACTGTTTTCACAATATTCCTTAGTGCTTGCTAAACAATCTAAGTTGCTAGCCACAACAGTTACAGAGGCATTCACTAAACAGTACCGCAGTGCGTCAACGGTTGTGTGCACTAACGTCCCTGAGTCCAGAGCTTGATCAATAAAGAGCTAGTTGATAGATGCTTGCAACCAGCGGAATTCCATCTGCGATGCGATTGGTAATCTGGTTGAGCTTACTATGTTAAGAAGCGTAGCGCGTCACCCAAATTCAGTGTCCTACGACGAACCCAATTTCTTTGAGTAACATTGAACTCAACTGAGGAGCCAGTGGTTCCTTTTAGCAGTTCACCGACCTGGGCACGCATACTACTAGATTTTCCTAGAAAAGCTCAGAAAAAAGAAGAGTAAACCATGGCGGTCCTTCTACTAACGAAGGCAAGCAAACCGTATTTTTTCATGGTGCTCTCGAACCAACTTGTTATCCTGATCTCGAAACGCCAAAACACGACCGAAAGCAGTGGTGTAACATCTGCGAAGCACTCTCTGACCGAGGTTATTGCAAACTTGTTGGCGAGTTTTCTTTCATTTTTAAACTACAAGGGCGCGGTCCAAAACTATTGGAAGTCATGCAACCCTCCGAAAGAATGGCGAAAGTCATATTGGATAGCTTTTTGAAGTATCGCTCCCGGTTACCTGTGGAGATTAGGTCAATGATTACAGGGGAAGGTACAACAGTTGTCAGCAGTTCATTGGAACAGCAACCTAAATAAAATATTTGCGTAAACAATCCTGCAGGCTGGCAGACACATTAGCACTCGCGACACCTGACGGGACAGGGAGACAATTGGGAGAACGTTATGATCCGGTACGCTTTGTGCTATCATGCCACTTGCCAGAAAGTTACGAACCAATGACCCAGGCGAAAAGCGATTAGCGGCTGACAGACGAACGGCCGGCATAAAACTAAACACGAATTTGTTGTCTACCCACGCACTTCTAACATTAACAAACTGTCATGTTTGTATACTGGCGATCAAGGTCTTCTTGGTAAGTTGACTGAACACAAAGCACGTCAAGCGTCATAACCGCGGGATCACATTATGGTTACGGAGACCTGGTTAAGCCATGAAATGGCAGATTTTGAAGTTAAATGACTTGGTATGTCACTGCTGCGGAACGGCAGAGTTGGAAGAGTTGGCGGCGTAATTCTATATTACAAGGCTAACCTCTGATGTGAACTTATTGACCAGCCAGAGATCCGCGCCCCAAATTCGCTTTGGTGCCGGTTATGGTTGCGGAACAAAGACACATGTCTTATAGCTGTGACTTACGGCCCACCAAACTCTAGGCGTTAAGTGGACTCCAAATTAATCCACGTTCCTCAGGTTGCTTTGAGCAAGTTGCACACTTGTGCTCATCGCAGGCTACTTTAATGCGCACAACAAGGAAGTATAGGCGACTGATAGCATGAAGTTTAAAGCCTACTTACAAGAGGTAGTTTTCAGCTAATCATTGTACAAACACGTGACCTCTTTCACCAGATTTCGAACTGCTAAAAGCCGTCGATCATTGATCTTATGCTCACCAGCAAAGAACTCATGGTCGACGGAGTATTTGAAAGTACACCACTGTGTCGAAGTGACCAAGTCTCTCTAAGGTTTAACTGCCTATTTTATGCGGTATATCCTGAGGAAGAGGATGATAAAAGGTATTCCGTCACGCACTACGTGTTATCCGCGCTTGTTAAAGAGACATCTCAGAGGCATACCAGAAGTCGACTGGGACACTTTCACAGGGACATTTAGCACACTCGTACTGCATGTGGCTGGGCGGAAACCTTTCCATCTGCAACAAAGAAACAAGTCCTTTCTGAGGGGCAGAACACATAAATGCATGTCCGTGAGTGACTTAGCACAGTGGCTTCTCAGCGACGAAATGCAGCACTATCTGCTCCCTTTGAACCGCAATCAGTCACAGCACCATCTTTGTTGTTTTCTCCATCTTTGGTAGAACGCCGTAAGAAAACACACTGTGCCTACGACAGTCTGATAAAACTAATGTCAACGAAAATCAGGCACCACTCGAAACGTCTGCTTAAGCAAATTTTACTAGACCTAACATCTCGCATTAACAAGGATGAAGCAACCGTACTCCAACTTACGGTACCTGTAGCTCAAGTGTCTCTTGCCGAGACAAATCCCCCCGGAACGTCAGTTAAATATGCAGACTTTGGTGCAAAGGTAAGCCTGGAGACCGTGTTGCGAGCTCTTCTGTATTAAATACTGTTAGCCCGAATAGAGGGATAAACAGTAAAAAATCAACGCTTATCAACAGGTCAGAACTAACGATTACCTTACCTTGTAGATCGACGAAAAAGGGATCCAACAATAGTGCCTCGACCCTTGTATGTTCAAATGTCCCTGAATCTACCGCCATCATATTGGGGGATAAGTTAGCGGACGACCAAGACCAATGGAACTCATTATGAGTACTGATGAGTGTCAAAGCCAAGCCCATAAAACTCTTACGAATTACTCGGCATCCGAACTCGCTACACTATGCAGAACCCAGGCTTATCCGAGTAATACTAGAATCCTCTACCGATGTAGCAAAAGTTTCGCTCTCCGCAAGTGCACTAAAAGACGGATCTTGTGGGATACACATCTATTCTGATGTCCCTTGGAGCGCGCGACAATCAAAAAGAAACACCGAAGAAGGGACACAGCAAGCAATACCGCCTAAACACAATACGTTGTGTGTCAGAACACGTTTCTAACGATGTTCAAGAGACCGGAAAGCACGCATTAAAACAGTGGCGGTTCGTTCGTGAAACAATTTCTTTGGATAATATTGTGCCGCTATCGCTCACCAGGATACCTCACTCACCAAATTATAGCGGATGCGGTTCCAGAATCCTAAAACATGTGGTTCAGTCAGAGCAACAAGTGACGGAAGTTTTAAATTGATGGCGGAGAATTCGGAGACGTTTTATTTCTGAACTTCACCTAAGGGTCGCAGAAGCTTTTCCCAGTTCGAATATTAAAGCACCTGAAGCTGTAAGTGTACGGACCAATGTACAGAAACATAACTTGTCTGACGCTTTACTTGACTCTGACCTAGTACTAAACGTTGATTAGGACGCACCATGGCCGATGAGGTCTCATTATCCCATCAGAAAACGAGTAATTGTCTACCTCCCATTGGTCGGCTTACGCCCACACTTGACCACTTCACCCCTCTGTGGGCTTCTAGAGAGAGAGAAACTGGCCTGCTTGTATAAGAATGCTCAGGGTCTTTTAATAAACTGGTTGAACTGAAAAATCGCTAAGCTTCCGGTTCATATGATGTCATTAGTATCACCGAGACGTGATTGCACACAGGAATGACGGACGCTGAAGTTTCGCTACTGGGCAAGTCGCTGATCCGGAACGATAGGCTCACAAAATAGGAGGGATAATCCTGTATTACCAAAGCGAGTTAAAGTGCGAAGCCGTGGATGATTCAGAATCGCAGTTCCCCGACTCTGTTTGGTTCCGGTTGCACTTAAAGACAGGGACGCTTGCCTTATTGTTTTGGCGTACCGCGCCTCTAACTCAACACCCGAAACCGACTCCCACCTAGCGGCTGCTTTAAGATGAAGTTTACAACGAAAGTACACTCACATGCATATCATGGGTGATTTCAACGAACACTGTGTACTAACTCCTGCCATGATCGGAGAACATTTCAAAGCCGAAATGCAAGATCTCATAACCAGTGTTCCTCTTTACAGTCACACCACTTTGCCCACTCTGTTCAGAAAAGGGAACAGGATGTCTGTGCTGGATCTTGTGCTTACCAACGAGGAGCATGTGATTGCTGTGTTGGTTTTAGACTGTCCGTTGGATCGCAGTGATCACGCAGTCATCAGTTTCAACTTCGTTTGTTATGCAGAATATCAGAATGAGAACAATGACACTGTGCGAACCAAAACAATCTACGATCGATTAGCTAAAATTTGTCAGCGCTACAACTTGGTTGATCCTTGTCAAAGAACCCCCGGAAGTCGCCTGGCCAGAGTTCGTCAGCAAATGCAGTCAGCTGATTGCAGAGGCTTCAGAAATAAGAGTTTGTAATAAGAGTTAATCAGATTCTTTTGTTAGGAGCAGAACTCGAAAATGGATGTCAGTACGCAACGGAGCATGGCGAGTGTACATGAAGTTCAAGCACCAGAAACTTTGTAACACTACCTAACTCAACGTTAACACTGCACAGAACTGCTCAGAGAAGACAAAGCCGCCTATCAGCACAACATCGCAAAAGCCTTCTGTGCTAACCACAAACTGCTGTACAAGCACGTCAATAGTCTAAGAAAGGTGAGGAAAGGATTTCCTCTACTCAGGACGGCTGATGGCCCAACAAGAAGGGCTGCGGAAGCAGCAAACGCACCGCTGATGCCATATGACCCTACGTTTCAGACCGTCTTGCCACCAAGCGATCTTCCAAACTGTGTGGTCTCCTCTCTAGGACTAACCCACACCACGTTTACTGCGGAGGCTGCATTGCAAAAACCGACGTCTTTACGTAAACACAGCTCGTCGAGCGTCGATATCACTTGTCCAGAGGCACTAGAAGCAGCAGCAAGCAAACTGGCAGGTGCTTTACCTCGGTGTTTCTATCGCTGCTTAGACTAGAATCAAGTTCCCATCATGTGGAAGCTTGGTATAATAACCACGAGGCAGAAAGGTGGGGGCAGAACTGATCCCTCCTACTACCGCCCCGTATCCTTTCTTCCTATATTGCTAGAGAGCATGGAATCCATAGTTGCCAATGCACTGGTGTGCTATCTGGAAAACTGTAACATAAGCACGCTTGATCAGCACTGTTTCCGTTGACAACGGTTATGCAAAGCGAATATACTAATTAAATGCAGTAGTTGGACCGAGTCACCTGACGCTGAAGAAGGTGTTGATGTGATCTACCTGGATTTTTCCAAGCCCTTCGATCGTTTAGACTATCAGATACTACTCTCCAATCTCCAGCATTACGGGATCGGCGACTCTTTTAAGCTGGCTTGCCAACTTTCTACTTCAACTGCAACTAGAAGTCAGACTTCGGAAGTCTTTAGGACCTGCTACAATTCGAGTGTGGTGTGCCACAAGGATAAGTACTTTGTCTACGTTTGCTTTTGGTGTTTATTAATGACCTCGCACAAGGAATCGCTTCAAACTTCCTAATGGTTGTTTACAATGTCAAGATTTGGCTCAGGATCCAGGTGAACGCCGACCAGCATCTGCTTCAGAGTGACCTAGAACATTATATTTTCGGTAAATTGCATGCATGACTCCTGAGTGGAGGTTTACAACAATTTGCCGAGAAGGGGCGAATGCCCCGGCATAATAATAATCATTGGTTTTAAGTAGACTTCAAAACTTTTATGCGGAACCGCTTCCGTCGTAACGGTGTGCCTGTGTAATCCGACACTGAATGTATGAAATATCAGGTAGAGGGAATCGTTTTAGGAGGACTGGGAGGAAACTCCCCTCAAATATGTATCATATACCATCAGTGATAATCGGAGGGCGGAGAAACAGATAGCCGAGATGTCGAGTTTGGTGAGGCCGAGAGCTGTTAAGTATTTCACCAAAGTCGGATATATAAATCCTCGATTGTTTAAGATAATTAGATGGTGGTAAATCTCGCGTGTTTCGGGGAAATGTGCGCTTATATAATTCGAGATCACTGATGCGTTATTTCCGGAGCCATATTTCGACCTTGAGCTGGTGCGTACGCGCCATTCGGTCGGCGTCACAAATTCCGACATCCATGACGTGTACCGATGATCCCTTTACTGCGAGTATATCTGGCTTGATGAACGTGGTCGCTGTTGGAAGTCTTGGTTCGAGAACGATGTTAACTGTTGGTTTGCGGAACTTTTGGCGACTTGCTCTGCAATGACATTGTGGCGTTTACATCGTGATTCATGGTTGATGCCATATAATTGTTGGACATGGGACAGAGTCTCATTTTGTCCACGGTTGACGCGACATAGTAGCTCGGATTGGGCCTTAGGCGGTCGTCCCCTTGCGCGTCGTACTTTTGTAGAGAATAACCAAGCTTGAAGCTGTATTGCTCGAAAGAACGGTCCAGGGATTATCTTGGTAGGATTCCGCAGCCAGTGATGTGCAGCGGGTGTGGTGACCACTACCCGGAGCGGGCGCCCGTCTGCTGAGGTAAGTAGCGCGTCTTTCCATGCTTCGGCGGTTGATTCTTTATGCACCACCACTCGGTTGCTGATGGTAACATTGGAGCGCGCCAGTCGATGAATGGAGCCAGCTACGGGATCTCGGATGGCCCAGCTACTAATTGGGTGTGCATTATTAAGATGTCGTTCTAATCGGTCCTTCAGTCACAGTGGAATACTGGCGGATAAGCGGGGTATACCGATACCAAAGTCCCCGATTGAGACGTGGAAATAAGCCAGATTTGTGTCGTTGGGCAGCCGGAGCCATTTTCTCACGGTGTAACAATGGTCAACCCAAAACTTACTACATTACAAGATGAGTAAATGCAACGTGCTTTCCATTCGACAAACCAGCAGCTACTTATACCGGCTAGGAACAAACCTACTGCAACGATCACCTCTCAAACGTGACCTGGGTGTCCTGGTTCAAGATGACTTTGGTTGCCCCAGGCAATCCTGAAAGGCACTGAAAACTGGAAACCAACACGCCGGAAGGTTGCGACGGGCCTTTCGACGAATAAACAGCTCCATATTTCGACAAACGCTCCGTGCGTATGTTCGCCCTCATTTGATATACATAATACAAACCTGGCACCCATGGCTGAAACACGACATTAATGCACTGGAGCAGCCACAACGTCGAGCATCTAAGAACCTAATTGGAAGGCACAATCTTTCATACCAGGAGAGGCTGCAACGAATGGGGTATTCAGTGGAAGCTATCGCAAACTGCGAGGCGACCTGATTATGGCATACTTGATTCTGCGAGACCCATATCATGTGTGCCGCCCTTTACTGCGACTGAGCATGAATACAACACTTAGGGGCCACTCATTGAAACTCGCTGTACAGTATAGCCGTCTGGAGTGCTACAGAAATTTCTTTTCCATTCGTGTCTGTCATCCGTGGAATGCTGTCCCAGAAACGGTTGGCTCTGAACCGACATTAACAGTATTTGAAAGATGGTTAGATGACGCACTCATCCACTTACACTTTGTCAAAGCGCTTCGTCTCCATCTTGCACCCGGAGTTTACCATCGATTTATTTGATGTTAACTGTGGGTGTTGTGAATCTAAGCGGATTGCAAGACTACAGCGGAGCAAACGATAAGTCCATAAGTTCATATTTAATGTACTAACCGCTTTACTATCATTAGTATCAGTATAGTTACTTTGATGTCCCCATCAACTATCCAAAGAGACCTGCAAAGCAATGCTTCTTAAACCGCATAAATTCCTTATTTATTTTTCATTGTCCATTTGCACGCATTGGCTCGACTGAGGCAGTTGATGGTGGAGCAGGAGTCGATCTCATGTATCTGGGCTTCTCAAAGTGTTTGAACGCTTAGACTACCGAATTCTCATCCATAAACCTCAGCTCTATGACACTGGTGACCCGACGCGGCGTTGAATAGGGAAGTTCCTGCACGAACGTCGGTTGGAGGTGCGAGTACGAGTATGTCTGTCTGATATAAGTGTGGTGGAGTGCGGTGTACCAAAAAGCTCGGTGCTAGGGGCTCCTCTATTGGTGACATCATGTTATGTCGAGCCATCAGAGAACCGAACAACCACGAAAAGCTACATGACCTAAACACAATTTTGAACTGTTCAGTGCAGAACACACTACCGTTCAATGTAGAAGTACACCACGCTGTTCAATTGCGCCATATACATGGCTACGTGTATAGGCTAAAGTCTTAGGATTTGAAAACAGTTCCCATGAACGCGACATTCATGTGCTCATTCAAATAGCTCTAAACTGCTTAAAGCAGTCACAGAGAGCTTTGAAAACCTCCAACCAGCATGTCGGCTTGTAGCAGAGGGCATTCGGAATTTTCGACCCGTCCATCTTCCCCAAGATGCACAATTCTTACATTTGCCTCACGTTGAACAAGCCATCCAGGCTTGGTAACCTTGGTTGAAGCGCGACTTAGAAGTGCTAGAGGTACCACAAAGCAGGGCCACAAAGAACGTCAACGACCTACGAAATCTGTCCTAACATCAAAAGCTGAAATCACTGGAAGTTTTCAGTGGCCGCTACCGAAGGCTGCGCAGCGAGCTCAAATTAGTCTAACAAATATGGAGTATGCCGTCAGTTGCTGTAACTCAACCATAACACCAATCTCCGAGGTAACCCTCTGAACTTGTGTGCACAGTATAGCCGCCTAGAAAGCTGGCGGAATTACTTTTCTTGTCGGGTTTGCCAACCCTGGAACTCTCTCCCAAACTTCGTTGTTTCCTCCCTCACCTTGGATATTTTCAAAGAACGATTGGATCTGGCCCTTGACCCCCAGCACTTTGTTGCCTAAACTGTGTAACTTTGGAATATATTAATTATCCATGCAAACTGGGTTGACTTGTTACATAAACCTGAGGAGGCAGGGCAGAATTGAGTATACTCGTTATTGCTTTTCTCACGGAGAATAACAAATATAACTGCCCCCACGGTGCCTCGTCGTTCGCATTCAATTCGCACTTACATTACTATTATTCAGCGGTAGGTCTGCTGGATAAAGGCTTAAACTGCCAATTTTCATATATATCGATATTGTAGCTTTGCCCCACCATCCTGCGGGACTTGTCAAGCAGCTGTTTTTTACTCGGCACTAAGAATTGATTTTGTTCATGGTCTAAAGTATCCGCGTTTTTGCATCGGCATTCAATTGTCAATTTATATTCACGGTTAATGTGAATCGTTCTTCAAATTAATGACCCCATCTTCTATGCGTTACTTAAGGTTGTTTCGTCGATATTCAGTAGAAAAATGCAAACCACCGTGCGGTATTGTTCCACCAGTCGGCAATCCGAATGGATATAAGGAGGGGCTTTTCCTGACCGTTTCAGCGGTCAACGACATTTAGAAAATGGTTGCCCGGCTATTGCACAACACTTTTCCCGGCTTACTGTGATCATTCTATCTTTGTTATAATGATCCAATTTTGGTGGATAAAGGATCACTTTCGTTTGTTAGCCGTAATTTCTAACTTTTGCCTGTGGAAACGCATCAAATAAGCTACATACTTTCATGTGCATACACATCGTTCAAGCTGGCGTTTCCATGTCAGAAATACCAATTTGTACGTAATCTAGAATCTAGAAACAGAGGATGTAGTTGTTTCCACACAACACATTTATTTATCTTAGTTAGACACAATAAATCGTTGCAAATGTCGACATTCAACAATCTATCACAAAATGATGGCAAACGCTTGCCTAAAAAGATTATTTCTATTTTTTCTAAGCTTTTATTTTAATGTTAGCGCTACATACTGGTGTAACGTTATCGTAGGATGCACGCGCACTTTTACGTTCGTCAAATTGTTGCTGAGCATCAGAGTTCGACGCTGATTATACTGCATCAATGTGAGCTTCCTACCGTTCTGGGTGCATATAGAAATATTTTTTTCCAGACAATTTCGGCGGTTTTGTTCGTGGTATACATTTACCAGCCTTCGTTTGAAAATATTACATCAAACGAACAGGATGTTGATTGGGAATAAGCCTAGATACTGCAACTAGGTACCACTTATATTTAAGTACCCCTGCACACATATTCAAATGGACCGAATCTAGATGTATTACGCAAGTGAGATAAAGGAGGTTGAATAGCAAATAACGTGGTCAAACAAAACGCTTATTAACATATTCCAGGCTTATAAGCGTATTGGATATGATTCAATCATTTAGATATGTATTTACAAGTACGCTGCTTCTATGAATTTCCGGAGTCTATTGTTTGGAAATTTGCACCTGATTGTTAAGTTTATCGTGTATAATTTATTTCACACCGTGATTTAAAAATAAGTCAACTCGAGTCGATTCACAACCCGAAGAAACTGTGATTGGCCCCTTTTAATCTATACTTAACATTTGTGGTAATATTAGGAGGACGAAATTGCACAATAAAATGTTGGACAATCTGCGGCGTATTCAATCAACTTAGGTTTTTTGACATTGGCCTCTGCTTTTTTTCGAACACGTCATACTTTAACACCCATGTTACATTCTACACCCGTTTCTCGTCTAAATGTACTTCGAATAAGTAGCTCCTCCAAGAATTAATCCAAAGCGATCTCGGAAAATTCCAGTGCCCTTCTATGGCATGCGCTGAATGAACACACCATGGATCGTAATAGCTAACCTATATCATGCAAACAACGACACAACACTTTAATCCTCTGTCTCCCAATATAGACGTATCAGTTGTAACCGTTTATGTTGCTTTGGAAAAACATTCGGTGGATGTGAATCTCAAGCACTTTATGTCAAGTACGTTACTTGACATGACCGACAAATCGACCGCAACGCAACCCTCATCATCAGTGTACAAAGTACGTAAACCGAGGTAAGGTACTTTTTTGCCCCAGGTCCCAACCCATGCAAGAAAACGAGCATGAAAAGTAGCGAACATTGCTTAAGAAGCTTGACTTCGAGCCAGCTCTGTTAAATGTCACAAAATCATCAAACATCGATCGGTTACCGATCACTCATGGATCGCCTAGCTTCTGCAAAGCAACTGTTAGGGCGCAGCGTAACACTCACGTTTTCTTCTTGGCATACATCGAATTGCATGCTTTAGAGTTTCCAGCTTTGCTAAGTAAAAGCTTTAGGGTTACAATGCAAGAATTACCCTGCTCCACCACTTAATATTCATATAACTTATCTTGCAATATTCCAAACTAAAGCTTACCGTCCATTTTGATCTTCGTGTTTATCAGTGAGGAACATATGAACAACAGGTTAAACAGTGATTACCCTCATAGGTCATAGTGATCATGAAACGCTGCCTTCCGCTATGTCTGCAACGCAGAGCACTTACACATGAACATCAAGTAGGTCCGTATGCTAACACATGAATATATTTTGTCCTACCTCACTGAGATCACCGATCAGTCGTTCCCAGCTGAAAATCCCCAATAGTCGCATGGAGGATGAACTCATCGACCAGTTTAGCCCTTTAAATAACCAAATGCCATTCCGCAAGACCGTCTGGTGTCGGAAAGCTGAGACAAAATGGTATTACGATCATGGATCGAGTTAGGATGAAAGTTCAACACCGTGGGACGGAGTTTGGGTCGAACCGGTTCAGGGTACAAATAAACATTGTAGGAGGGGATTAATGGACAGTCGTATTGGAGAGAGAAGTCATGAAGTACTGGTCGGGATTATTGTTATTCTACTGAATCTAGTACAAATGATGAAGCAAGGAGGTGGCCTGACTTAGCAAGGTGAGGAGCCAAAACAGCACGATCTGGCTGACGCTATAGCCCAGGATCGTAGGGTTACCTGCAGCGGAAGATAAAATGGAAGCTAAAAAATTTGAACTACACGAGCGAAAAAAAAGAATATGCTGGTAGCTGGCAGTTCAAATGCATGAATCCCATGCGCAGCCAGTGGACTAGAGAGCACCATGAGCACAATGTGACTGCGTTTAAATAAAAAAATAAAATTTTTTTTCTCGACAAGGCGAGGCACGCCTTTACAGGCATGATCAATTTGAGAAAACAATGCGTGATCAAGAATGTGCAAAAATCCGACATGTTTGCCATAACAGTGCTTGTTTGTGCAGGGGGTATGTAAGTATGTAATTGTGTGTGCGTTCGTGTAGCTGTGTAGTTTGCGATTGTAACTGTGCTGCTGCATTCTTGAATGTTTGCTATCATCAACAATGTGCGAGTAGAAGATTGGTGTCCGTGGGTTGGAAAGGATTATCCAGATATCCACGGGGCAGTGACTTTATTTTGCGGCCATGTCATAGTGCTGTTAAGCAGACATTTGCGGTTTTTCATAGGGAAAACGCTTGCCAGGCGAAAACCCACCACGTCCTGGAACACTGCCGGCGAACTATTAGCTGGAACGGGTTAAACCCGAACCACCCAGCTGGCACCACGAGGAGGCTGTTCGGCTAGCCAGCGTTGTGAGTCATGTGTAATCTCGGTCCAAATCAAAAGCAAGCAGGTTTGTTAAGTTTACCGCAGTGTAGAGGATGGCTCATCTCATAATGACGGCTCTTAGGCTAAGCGAACGAAACGAACAGAGGCGATGGAGGGAAAGCGAATCAGCCCATCGGATACAACTAGGTGGGGCGAGCAAAGCGAGCAGTTCCGAACGAACGCTGAGAGAAATTCAACGCAATCCGAAGGTTAGCCGAAACGTTACAAAAATTTAAACTGCCTTTCAGTGAATAGTGGTGTACAGTATGAAAGAACACTGTGCTTTACTAACGGATCTGGATGGCTGCCCATTCTTCCTTTTGCTTACCAGAGGGATACCTTGACAGCTATGTGGGTCTGATCAATTTCGCCACTGTTCTAAAGATTGTACTCCCATTGCCAATTCAAATAGTAAGACAATCTCTGTCCTCTTTACCGACTGTGATGGTCCACAGGAAACGATTCCATCATTTTTCTATTTCTATTATGTCAATCGCCTTCCCATGCGAACCATGTTAAGGGGATACAAATATTCTGCCCGTGTTTTGCTGGGGTGTATGATCTCCAGTATTACGCATTTTTATTCAATGCAGTGTGCATGGCAAATGGAGGGAGTGCGTTCATTTAGACTCTTTACTCATAGGGATTTAAACGTAATAATCTAACCTTTTCTTTATCCCTGACTATATGCTACAGTCATTTATAGATATCCGTAAATTTTTTGAACAATGATTTCATACCCAGATCATCCACCGTCCAGTAGATTGGGAACGTGTTTTTAATCAAATCACTTCTGGACCACGCATGCCTGTAATACCATTCGTAAAATCAAAAAACTCGCTTTTTTACGCCCTCATAAGTTGCTTTCCGTGTCTCGTACTGTAATACTCAGCGTTTTGACGTTATCGTTCATCCCCCATTAGTTTTAGTGATCCCAACCATCTTTCCTTGACTGATTCAGAAAGATTACATCTAATTTATGTAGTTGAGAAAGCCCATTGCTAGATGCTACAGATTGACCACAGATACTTTAGTTGTTTTCATCATTTCCAGCACCTCAAGGTTTACAATAATTTTTCTTCTAATGTACAAACAGACCTATTTCATCCACTTCACAGTAACTTTTCAATGAAACTCGCCTTCTCTTCTACGCGTCAGAAATCCGGATTCCACTCTCCCACACTGCATCGTTTTGTAATACTCTCTTGTCTTATTTACAATGTCTGCTATTTGATTAAAAAATGTCACAAACAGGCTACACAGGCGGTTGTTAGAGTGTTCTTTATGCATTTAGCTTTCTACTTATATACATTTCTATTGAAATCATCACTAGGTTTGGCCGTGGCATTAATGAACAATGAACAATGATTTGTCACAGATAAAAAATCATGTGCTTGACGAGTCCCGTAGGATAGTTGGAGGAAAAATAAAACTTTAAATAATCCTCGAATAAGTAAATCGTTATTTTAAACGTCCACCGATTTAAATACCCTACTGCATAACTGTAGTTCGAAGTGGGAATGAGATGTGTACACACAAAATAGTATAAAGTGCCGTTATAATTCAGTAAGTGCGTGAGAAATAAACAAACGACAACGCTCACGCGTTTGTTTATTCATTTGAGAAATGTAGTATGGTAAGCCAGCTTAGATGCCTCCAGGTTATTCACGTGGAAAATTCTGCTCGTATCCTCACCGGCAGATTGTAGAGAGGGCTGTTACGCGCATGCTTAGGTTGGCGTTATTTCTTTCTCCAAGTGGAACGAACTATATC
Organism: Dicrocoelium dendriticum; assembly: GCA_944474145.2. NCBI lineage: Eukaryota > Metazoa > Platyhelminthes > Trematoda > Plagiorchiida > Dicrocoeliidae > Dicrocoelium > Dicrocoelium dendriticum. The sequence continues at coordinate 111,013,296 of OX104067.1, forward strand.
AAGTAATGCAAGTTGGAAAGCGTTTCATCAAGGCATTTTTTGAATAGCGTTAGTGTAGGGGGCATGGATAAGGTGAGTCGGAAGGGCATACGAGGCACGGGACATACCGAGGGAACAAACGTTACGTCGACAATCAAGTCGACTGTAGTGTGTAGCCAGTTTGAGCTGATGAGCTCTCAGGTTAGTATTTTGGCTCAGCTGCAATAGATCGTATCGCGGGTGCGTTGGGTTCGTTTGTATTAAGTAAACGATGATTAGGTCTCCTCGCTGACATCGATATTCACCACTATAGGATCTCAGGGACTGCAGTCTGCGTTGGCAAGAGAGATGAAACTATCCTCTGAAGAGTTTGGTCACTCTACATTGTGGAGCTGCAAGTCCATCACCGTTGTGCTTGCGCCGTGAACGCCAAACCTGGATTGCATATTCCACGTAGGGCCTCAGGTGGGCGCTCAGCATTTGCGGAAAGATTTATGGCGCAAAATTCCCGAAAGCCCTCCATAAAAGTACAAGATGCTGCCTGGCTCTTTTGGATGCCTTTTCAGCCTGCGTCGAGCAACCAACATCGTTCTGTACGATCACCCCGAAATCATTTTCTTGCGAAGCACGTTGTAAATGCTGGTCCCCAAGTCGATATTCATATATAACCTGATGGTGTATGCTTACGACTTTGTACTTCACCATGTTGAACTGGAGCAGATTATCGGATGACCACGTATAAGACCTGTTGAGATCGCTCTGCAATGCCATGTGATAATCCGATGTCCTGATATCATGTCACATTTTGACATCATCTGCAAATAGTAAGCAATTCGACTGCAGTACACCAGAAAGTTCGTTAATGAATGTTGGGAATAAACGTGGTCAGAGTACTGATACTTGGAGCCTGCCACACTTGAGGTCATTTGGATTGGAAATGGAGCTGCGTACTCTCACATATAGCTGAAGTTGAGCGAGGAAGTTGCAAATCCAACCGAGTATAGAATCACCGATTACAGAGCTCCGAAGCTTGTGAAGGAGAATGCGGTTGTCCAAATGATCGAAAGCTTTCGAGAAGTCCAAGTATACAACGTCGACTTCCAATCTGGTATCGACTGACTCTGTCCAACTTGCTCGGGTTAGCAGCAAGTTTGTAGTGCAGGATCGATGTCGGCGAAATCCGTGGTGCTGTGACACTAGAATGTTGTTACTCTCAAGATATCCCATGAGCGCCTCTGCAATTCTACTTTCCATTACGTTAGATAAATCTGAGAGGAGAGTGGTTGGACGGTAGTTCGATGGGCTCCGAACGATTACCACTTTGTAAATAGGAGTGACTTGTCCATGTTTCCACATTCTGGGAACCTCTAAATGCTGAAATAAACTCATTAGTATTCGTAAATATTACTTTGATTTGACGACATAATGTTAATAATCTGCATACATTTACAAATGCCTCCCAACAAGCTTCCAATGTATTTTATTTTTATCTACTGAGTTGCATCAAATTTGATTAACAAACCTGGAGGTATATTATGACTTATATTGCTATTAGTAGGAGCACTAGTTAGTGCGCATAGTTAGTCTCCGTAGAACCAAATCGCTAAATTTTACCTGAAATATTTCGGTCGACGAACTCACTGGAACGGGCTGAGTGCACTTAGTTTTCCCCACGAGGTGATCTAACAAGTTTTGAAGGGATGTTGATTTCAGGAGTAAAACCTCGTATACAGTGCACCAGGTGACTAGGTGATTCCTCTCTATGACGATCAAGTCCGTCGTTATTATTTTCCAGTTCTTCAATGGCGCCTCTTCAAACCCACCAGCAAGTTGGCGGAGGCAGAAACCTAAACATCCAACTGTCCTAAATATTACAGAGTGCTACGACGTAACCCGATCAAGACGACGAGTCTACATATTCCATATCTTTTTGCTTCATAAACCCAAAGAGAGGAAACAAGTCTGCACCGGCAAGCATGCCTTTTAGCTTTTGTGCTTGTGCTTGTGGATGTGTGCTTGCCGCTTACCATTGAGTAGTCTGGACTTATCTGCTGAAGACCTAAAATTTATGCATCATTAGCTGGAAGCTGTCTTGGATTTTCGGCAAATCGTTCACCCACTCTAAACTCCGATACCACTTACTTCTTTACTCTAACATGCGGTAGACAGAATCAATGTTTCTTATAAGACGCAGATGCATGTGTAGACGATTAAGGTGTGATATCATTTGTTAACATGTCGCAAACTATCTTATGCTACTGACTTTTAACTGGTGGTGTATTATTGGATAGTAACGTGCTGCCTAATTGCGATAACGAACTGGATGAATCAAGTAACCTTTACTGAAGCAACCAATTTTATATGCCCTATTAGGTCATGCAGTCGTCTGTAACGGTATCAGGTACCACTTTTAAACTTTTGCAATGAAATTACTTTATTCTGAATAGAAATGCAGATATTTTTATACAGTTACTAAAGATGACAGCCCCGATCCATACCAGACACTGTCTCATACTTCTAGGAGGATGCTGCTTCTCGAGTGTAGACCATTAAAATCACACGAAGCGTGATGGCCCAATCAATAACTCCAAAGACCAGTGCGCACTGAGGCCAATGTCAAACTCAGATTGCGCTAATAGCCAGAATGCAAGGTAAAGGAAAGACAGATATCGAGATTCTGGCGTCGATTTGAAACCATTCCCGTGATCGATCAAGATACAACTTATGCAGGCTGTTCCACTGTTGTGCAACTCATTTTAGATTCACATGCTTTTCTTTAATAAACTCATGTTGCTTACTACGCGCATATTTAGTTCTTCCTGACTGAGGATTGGCCTACCCTACCAGAGTCCGACAGGAAAATTATAAAAAGAAAATACCATTTATGCACTTTCCGAATGTGCCGACATACAAGATTGATATGTTAGACAATTATACGTTCAATGACTTTGTGTGGGTTGGAATCTTTAGTGAAAATCCCCGTTAATTAGCTCGAAACCAATCACATTTAACAATGGTACTAGTTTACGGCTTTGAACATTTACTAGAGTAAATTCATACAACAAATGTATCAACGGCTACGATTTCTTAGCTCATGATCACGAGTATCTAATCATATTCCCAGATTTCAGACTGCAAACGTTCCACATTTTAGTCGTTTAGAAATGTGATGCATTCATTCCAGCAGCAAAAAGATTATTTGTAGAGAATGTAACACTGATTTATTTAAAATGAATCACATTAGGTCATTATACAGACACCTATTTGACAATCATATTACAGGGCCACGAATTTACTTTAACTGTTTGCATTCATGAATACGTGGTCGATGAGCGCATCTGAATTTTGCAAATATTAGTTATAACTAACTCATTTTTATTAAATTCGCAATAATTGTTACTTGCTATGTATATTAATAGAGATATATGTCCTCAACAAATAGAGACTGACACTTTTTACATGTTCAGTTGGTGCAACGTTTCTCACAAATCATGAAATGAACGTTATTTCTGGAGTAACCTTAGGGTATTGTGCACAGGTATCGCTTATTGCACAATTACATTTATAAGTTGGTCGCATGGTCATGCATCACAAAGTATTCATCCGAAACCAAATAATAATGCGATTGCTATAATTGATTCATTTTTGTTACGCAACATATCTACATTTAGTTTTTACATGCTTCTTTACCATAGAAACAATGGGAGGAAACAATAATATTTTTCTGTTACTATTCAAAATTGAAGTCACACATTTATTCTCAGATATAATTCCTTGACATGTGCCTACGGTTGTGCGTTGTACACATACTTAAACTGCAAACACTATGCTTCGAACATCGAAGATTGTCGAGTTCCCCTACTGAGATGAAGCGATCATTAGCTGAGCCGGCTATCGATGCGCCAATTTTCAAAAACTGCTTTGTACGCAAACGCATAAGGTCGGATTTTAACGAGTTTATACAACCAACTTCAGGAAAGTGAATATATAATGCGTCTTTTCATTCAATCAAACTGCAAAGCACGTATGCATGCAGCAGTAAAATGAAGAAGTGAAAAAAGGATGAAAAGAACTGCCTTATATGCATCCAGCTTTATGTCAAGATCCGCACAAGCCATATCTTACAGGCACGCATTTTTTGAGTATGATGGTTAGTGCTACATTAATATCCGCTGTGCTCTTATTGAATTGTGGTTGGTTGGTTAAAAAGCAGCACATATTTTGTCAGTATAACCTTGTACAAAGTTAAACATGAGGAATACTTCTCACTGTATGCAGCTTCATAGAAATAAATAACACATAGCTGCTACCAACTTTTCCTTCGGTATGGATGCGTATATTAACTTTCCTTTATCAGATCGACGGAACCATACAGTCTCGTACCATTCCTTCCATCAGACAAAATGCAATATAACTGCCATTCGAAACTATCATATGACCAGCATTTGACATTGGGTAAGATATATCGCCCCGGTTGAGGATTGCCGGATCAAACTATACTAAGAAAACGATCTGAGAAACATATACCTGCGGGTACCAAGAAACCGACGACAGTACTTATATAGGCAGAGGATCATTGTTTATTGTCGTAATAGCCACCATATGGTTATTAGTGTAACGCTTTTATCGATTATGATTACGCGACAGAATGCTACTGCCCTGGAGCTTATATAATAGAAACGGCGTCTAACTTTTATGCTTTTCTTCCTGTTTCAAAATTTACAGTATCTTAATTTATACTCGACCACACTATGAGTCAAGCTCCTGAACTCTTCATCTGATATCCTATGCGGTTCATGGCTCCAGTGGTGAACAAAAGTATGACAAAAGTTATATCTAACTTCCCTTGCACATGCACTAACTGGTCGCATAGTTAACCTGCTCTCCTCTGGCACAGCGTTTCACATCTACTTCCTCTTCTTCTTCTTCTTCTTCACCTAGCGCAGTCAACATACACTCCTCTAAATCGGATTGATTCCCTCTGTTTATTAAACAAAATTTACGGCATTATTTTCTTTCCAACGTGGTTTTTGATACCCAATTTGTTTTAGCACGCTTTGTGCTTCTATACAGACGCGCCATTAGGTTATTTTTAACAGTTTTCCCTGCTACGAGACTGTGATCGATCAATGCTTTCCCGAGCTATCAGGGGGTACTAGAAATAAATCAAGTAGATCATTGCTAACGAAGCTACTACTCCATCTGTAGTTTCATCTGCTCTCACCCATCACCAGATAGCGCGATGATCGTGCGCTATATATCCAGTACGAGACTGCACGGCCAACCAAAGGCAATGGGCAACACACACAAAAGTTAAACTAGGGAAAAAGTTTATTGGACGGGAGGAGAGTTAGCTAATGCTAAAAATAGGACACCAGAAGTAAGCTAGGTACGGAGGAAGTAGTTGGACGTGGAGTGCGTGGACAGAGCGTCGTTTACAGTCGAATAGCGCGAGCCAAGTGTGGTTATGGTGTTCCGGTTTCAAACAAACGAGAACAAGGTTCCAACAGGCAAACCGTCTAATTCCCTAATACATAAGAAAGCTAGAATTATGATATATTTTAGAATAGTTTGCTGTCATACCGGGGAATCTCCAGATCACTACAGCCGCACTTCTCACTGACATCCACTAACTACAAGCCAATTCATACGATTTTATCCTACAGGAACCAGTGTGGAGCAATAAGCTAGCCAAACTCCGTATACCTGTGTGCTTGTTGGACCACACGCTTTCGGTAACCGACGTCGAGCGTGCGACTACAACACAAAACGTGAGCATCAGTCGCCATCTACCCCACGTGACCAGACGAAGGCAGCGTTCGTGTGTAACGACGGCCCGCGATGTAACTGATTCCACCTAACCGAAAAGCTGGTGGGCAGAAATGTGTATGAGGAGTAACCAGTTATTATTTGTGCGAATTGTGGCCTTGAGTTACACATCCGCTGTGCTGGTGTAACTCAAGGAGAATGTAAGTGACAAAGCGATCTGACTAATGCGAAATGGTTTTGCCAAACCTGCGGAGCAATCCCAATATTGCTCGTTAAAATGTATGAAAACTGACTGAAACCGTCCAGCAGATGGCGAGCATAAGGATCTTGCCATTAGAATATAATAACATCAATCTTATTCTACAGCATAACCCTCAGAACTCTCTCCCTAATTCGAAGGTGAAAGTCAGTATTGCTAACCGCCCAAGGACACCTGCGCCAACACTTATTAACCCTTAAGTACTCAAGCCACCTCCGGCGCGGCTGCTATTTACTTATCCCAGCATGTTACACCTGACAAGTTGGTCACAACATTGGCGGTCCAGAGCCAGATAACATACGCCTCGATCGTCTCTATAAAACGCTCAAAGAAACCCCTTAAATGCATTTTCTAGACCAAGTGTGAGCGATGCAAAGCTGTTTTCAAAACATTCCTTAGTGCCTGCTAAATAATGTAATTGCTAGCAACAACAGTTAAAACGGCATTACTTAAACAGAACCGCAGTGCGTCAACGGTTGTGTGCACTAACGTTCCTGAGTTCAGAGCTTGATCAATAAAGAGTTAGTTGGTAGATGCTTGCAACCAGTGGAACTCCATCTGCGATGCGATAGGTAATCTGGTTGAGCTTACTACGTTAAGAAGCGTAGCGCGCCACCCAACTTCAGTGTCCTACGACGAACCCAACTTCTTTGAGTAACATTGAACTCAACTGAGATCTATTTTATCAGTTCACCGATCTTGGTACGCATACTACAAACCTTCGTAGAAAACCTGAGAAAAAACAAAAGTAAACCATGGAGGCCCTTCTACTAAGGAAGGCAAACAAACCATATTTTTAAGTTGTTGTGGAGTTCTCCGAGCTGGGCAACTTGTTTGCAGACGTTTCGCCACCATTCGAGGTGGCATCTTCAGTGCGGGTTTGATAGCAATTAGGTAGCAGTAGCTGGTAGAAAGCGAATCCAAAAATAGCTACTGTCAGCAACCACTCCGTTCCTTATATAGGCATACGGGGCTATTAACTTTGCCTCGTTCTCATTGGTGAAGCCTTGTGTTCAGCGGTTGTGCTCGAGTCACTTTCATTGGCTGTGGAAATGTTGTTGCGACGTGGTTAGGCTTATCGCACTCGGATTGGTGCAACAGGTGTGGGTGAGTAGTCTGGGCTCATATTGACCATGTTGTTCATTGTCCGGGTGTTGGATTAGACTTTTTCGGACAACGGTTGTTGATCCTCTTGAACTCTCTCTGTCTCAACGGTCGATATATTAGATCGAGGTCGATATGCATGATGCATGAGTTCGTGGTTGAGAACCAGGCTTCGAGAAACCCCCTCCCTTTTTGTGTTTCACCTTCGGTCAAGATCTCTACATTGTTCCAGTCGAACCTGTGTCCCTCTCCATCTACGTGTGCTAAAACAAATGAGGTTGCGTAATGGTTCTTGCACGCTCTTTGGTGTTCATGTATCCTAGTGGACAGCTCCCTTCCTATTTGTCCCACATAGTGCTTTTCACAGTTTGCGCAGTTTGTTCTGTATACGACATTCCGTCGTTCTAGTGTTTCTCGCTTTCCTTTTGGTTTTGGCAATGTTTTCCTCAGAGTGGCGGTTGGCTTGTGGGCTTCCATGATATGATGTTGTTTGAAACAACAACAAACATGTTGGCGAGTTTTCCTTCATATTTGAACTCCAAGGGCGCGGTCCAAATTGTTGGAAGTTATGCCACCCTCCGAAAGAATGAAGAAAGTCTTATTAGAGAGCCGGTTGTAGCGTTGCTGTAGATTACCTGTCGAGATTATGTTAATGATTATAAGCGCAAATCCAATAATTGTCAGCAGTTCATTGGAACATGCAAACTAAATAAAATATTTGCGTAAACAATCCTGCAGAGTGGCAGACACTTTACCACTCGCGACACCTGACGGGACACGGAGACACGTGGGAGAACATCACGATCTGGTAGGCTTCGTGCTACCATGTCACTTGCCAGAAAGTTACGAACAAATGACCCAGGCGGGAATCGATCAGCGACCGATCGATGAACGGTAGGTTTAAAACTAAACTCGCGTTCGTTGTCTACTCACGCACTTCTAAAATTAAAAATCTGTCATGTTTTTATCCTGTCGATCAAGGTCTTCTTGGTAAGTTGGCTGAACATAGAGCGTGTCATGCGTCATAACCGCGGGATCACATTATAATTACGGAGACCTGGTTCAGCCGTGAGATAGCAGAATTTGAAGTTAATTGACCTGGTATGTCACTGCTGCGGAACGACAGAGTTGGAAGAGTTGGTGGCGTAATTCTATATTACAAGGCTAACCTCTGATGCGAACTTGTTGACCAGCCAGAGATCCGCGCCCCAAATTTGCTTTGGTGCCGGTTATGATTGCGGAACAAAGGCACATGTCTTATAGCTGTGATTTACCGCCCACCAAACTCTAGGTGTGATGTGGACTCCAATCTAACCCACCTTCCTCAGGTTGCTTTGAGCAAGTCACACAGTCATGTTCTCATCGCAGGCGACTTTGATGCGCACGACAAGGAAGTATAGGCGACTGATAGCATGAATTTTAAAGCCTACTTACAAGAGGTAATCTTTAGCTAACCATTGTACAACCACGTGACCTCTTCCACCAGATTTCGAACTGCTAAAATGCCGTCGATACCTGATCTTATGGTCACCAGCAAAGAACTCATTGTCGACGGAAGAATTGCAAGTACACCACTGTGTCGTATTGACCAAGTCTCTCTACGGTTTAACTGCGTAATTTATGCGATATATCCTGAGGAAGAGGATAATAAAATATATTCCGTCACGCACTACTTGTTATTTGGGCTTGCTAAAGGGGCATCTCAGAGGCCTCACAGAAGTCGACTGGGACACTTTCACAGGGACATTTAGCACACTCGTAGTGCATGTGTATGGGCGAAAACCTTTCCACCTGCAACAAAGATGCAAGTCATTTCTGAGAAGCAGAACACGTAAACGCATGTCCGTGAAGGACTTAGCATGGAGAGCACATGAGGACTCTCCGAATTCCGAAAACCGGAGTGCGTACGTGGCACGGTGTAAATTGTGTATGAGCTTGATCCGTGAGGAAAAGGTGACGCATAAGCAGGAGTTAATGAAGCGATTCTTAACGAACCGCAAGCTGTGATACATGCATGTTAATGGCCTACGTAAGGTGCAAAGCGAAATTCCAGCACGCAGCACTACTGACGGATGCACACAAACAGCAACGGAAGCAGCCCATCTCTTATGGTTCCATTACTCCCAAAAGTTCCAGTGGTTAACGAACCAAACGGTTATCCTTGTATCTATTGTCACACCACCAGCCCTATCCTATTTTAGTTTTATTTCAGAAAGTGTGTCAAAGAAATTTTTATCTCCTGGAGTCGAAAACATTTGACCGAAGGCTTTACAGGTAGCAGCCAGTGATCTGGTGGAACCTGTGGCTATATTCTATCTGCGCTGGTTGGAGGGAAGCCATATTCCAACATGGCAGACCATTAAATCGGCCTTCGTCTTCGCACAGGACATCATGTTTGCTTTATCCCTCGTGAATATTTAGGTTTTAAAGGAGTATTTTGTTAGCTTGTTTGTCCGAATTGACTCCAAAGTCACCATGGTCGTCTTACACCAAATTCTGTCTACTAAGTCGAAATAGCGCACACTATTTGTGATGTGTTGTGTTTGACCAGGAACTTTTGGTCCAATTGAAACCAATGCTGAGGTAATATCTTCGTACTAATTTTTCAAGCGCATGATAATAACTCGGAGTTGCTGTTTATTAATTTGCGCTTAGTGCCCAAGAATGCGTTGCTTTTTATCCGAGTGACATCAGGGCATACCTCCACGTTGTTAACCATTAATAAATATTTACAGTTTTCTTGATATCACTTTAGTTCCTTTGAAGTTGATACTAAAAGTGCTGGAAATGCACTCATCCGGGAAAGTAAAGCCTACCTCAACTTGAATTGAACATGGAAGCAAGGGGTCATCACTCTTATTCATTAGGACGGTAATCTCACTGACCCAACCAACTACCGTCCGATAACACTGCTCTCTATAGTTTCCAAGGTTTGGGGTCTACCATTGCCGATGCGCTCATACAATGTCTGGAAAATCAAAACACGATAGCCCTGGAGTAACAAGGCTTCCGAAAATATCGCTCATATAATACTAACCTGCAAGGTCATCCACACACACGCGAGAAGTGCGTGCTCCTGGTTCATTCGGATTATTCCCCTCTATCCTTTCTTATCATAGCTTTGTCAATGTATGCTCATCCGAACAGGATTTGTCAGCCCTACACAGTGATCCATCATACGTGGAACTATCTTCTGCGATTAAATTGCGTACCTTCCCTAACCGTTTTTACTGGCATCCGTGATCAATCACACCGAGCGGTTTGCGTTTCTGTGTAACAATCTTCCATACAGAATTCTCGAGGCAGTTCGAAAACCCTAACTTTATTCAGATACAAAGTTTCTCAAAGCAGCTGTGAAAGAATTTGTGATCCCTCAAGCTGTGTTCAGCCTGTCAGATTTAGTTAGCAGGTTTTAGTCCCTGGCCATTCCTTGTGAACTCTTCAGCCAGCGCTCCTGCATAAGCCATTACACTGACCGTGCGGCCACGCCGACGGCTCATTCGACCTTGTAACCACCACGCTCGCCTGACCGATATGCGTCGTTCTCAAAGCTGGAAAAGTGCAGAACGCCAACTAATCCAAGGGGTCGAGTAAAGACACCACGTGGCATGGCAGAAATGCGAAACCGAAAAGGCTCCAAGCGAAAGGCTTTTGCGGGTTAGGAGAAGGTCCATGAGTAGGTAAAATAGGTCTGGCATGCTCGCACTGTTTGGTATGGTATCATCCCAAATGTGCAAATGGGTCCCAACAACAGGTATGGGAGCGAAATATCTTGCAAGATGCACTTTAGTTCTATACTGCGTGCTTCATCATCCCACTCGTTATGTGCTTGATTATGCAAGTCCAGAAGTGCTCCCGGTTAATCGTAAAACCCCAGCAAATGATAAACGGAAAGATTAATTCAATAGAAGCGAATAAGCACCAGGGAAGCATAGTGGCTTCTCAGCAACGGAATGCAGCGCTGTCTGCTCCCTTTGAAGCGCAATCAGTTACAGCACCATCTCTGTTGCCTTCTCCATCTTTGGTAGAAAGCGTAAGAAGATGCACCGCGCCTACGAGAGTCGAGCAGAACTAATTTCTACAAAACTCAGGCACCACTCGAAATGTCGGCTTGAGCAAATTTTACTAGAGCTAACATCTGGCATTAACAAGGATGAAACAACTGTACCATAACTTACGTTACCTTTACCTCAAGTGTCTCTTATCGAGACAAATCCATCTGGAACGTCAATTAAATATGCAGTGTTTGCTGCTAAAGTAAGCCTGGAGGTCGTGCTGCGAGCTCTTTTGTTTTAAAAACACTGTTAGCCCGAATATAGGGATAAACGGTAAAATACAACGCTTGTCAGCAGGTCAGAACTAACGATTAACTTATATTGTAGCTCGAGGAAAAAGGGAGCCAACAATAGTGCCCTGACCCTTGTATGCTCAAATGTCCCTGCATCTACGGCCATCATATTGGAGGATAACTTATCGGACGACCAGGATCAATGGAACTCATTATGAGTGCTGATAAGTGTCAACGCCAAGCCCATAAACTTGTTACGAATTACTCGCCATCCGAACTCGTCACACTGTGGTGAACCTAGACTTATCGGAGCAATACTAGAATCCTCTACGGATGTAGAAAATGTTTTGATCTCCGCAAGCACAATAAAAGACGGATCCTGTGGGATGCGCATCTATTCCGATGTCCCTTGGAGCGCGACAGCCAACAAGAAACACCGAAGAGGAGCACAGCAAGCAAGATCGCCGAAACGCAGTCTTCATACATGGTGTGTCAGAACATCTTTCTAACGATGTTCAAGAGACCGGAAAGCACAATTTAGAACAGTGGCGGTTCATTCGTAAAACACCTCTATTAGATAATATTGTGGCGCTACCGCTCACCAGGATACCTCTCTCACCAACTTATAGAGGTTGCGGACTCAGAATCCTAAAACTTGTGGTTCAATCAGCGCAACAAATAACGGAGGTTTTGAATTGATGGCGGAGGAATCGAAAACGTCTTATGTCTGAACTTCGGTTAAAGATCGCAGAAGCTTTTCACAGTTCAAACATTAAAGCACCTGTAGCTGTAAGCGTACGGACCAATGTACAGAAACATAACTTCTCTGATGTTTAACTTGACACTGACATAGTACTAAACGTTGATTAGGACGCACCATGGCCGACGGTGTCACAATATCCCATCAGAAAACGAGTGATTGCCGACCTCCCATCGGTCGGCATTCTCTCACACTTGACCCCTTCACCCTTCTGTGGGCTTCTAGAGACCGAAATCTGGCCTGCCTGTTTATGCATGCTCAGGGTCTTTTAATAAACTGGTTGAACTGAAAGATCGCTAAGCTTCCGGTACATATGATGTCATTAGTATCACCAGGACGTGGTTGCACACAGGAATGACGGACGCTGAAGTTTCGCTATTGGGCAAGTCGCTGATCCGGAACGATAGCCTCACAAAAAGGAGGGGTAATCCTGTATTACCAAAGCGACTTACAGTGCGAAGCCATGGCGGATTCAGACTCGCATTTCCCCTACTATCTTGGGTGCCGCTTGCAATTAAAATGCAAGGCCGTTTGCCTTATTGCCTTGGTGTACCGCCTCCCAACTCTACACCCGAAACCGAGTTCCATCTAGCGGCTGCCATAAGATGAAGCATACAGCGAAAGTATACTCACATATTTATCATGTATGACTTCAACGAATATTCTGTATTAACTCCTGCCAAGATCGGAGGACATTTCAACATTGAAATCTAAAACGCTCATAACCAGTGTTCCTCTTTACAGTCGCATCTTTTTGCCCAATCTGTTCAGAAAAGGGAACAGGATATCTGTGCTGAATCTTGTGCTTACCAACGAGGAGCATGCGATTGTTGTGTGGGTTTTAGACTGTCCGTTGGGTCGCAGTGATCACGCAGGCATCAGTTTCAACTTCGTCTGCTATGCAGAATATCTGAATGATAACGATGACACTGTGTGAACCAAAACAAGCTACGATGGATTAACTAAAATTCGTCAACGCCACAACTTAGTTATTCCTTGCCAAAGTACCCCCGGAAGTCGCCTGGCACGAGTTCGTCAACAAATTCAGCCAGCTGATTGCAGAGGCTTCAGAAATGTGTTTACAATAAGTGTCAATGGGATTCTTGCGTTGGGAGCAGAACTCGAAAATGGATGACAGTACGGAACGCAGCATGGCGAGCGTACATAGAAGTTCATGCACCAGAAACTTTGGACAACTACCTAGCCCAACGTAAACACTGCACAGAACTGCTCAGAGAAGACAAAGCCGCCAATCAGCACAACTTCGCAAAAACCTTCAGTGCTAAACACAAACTGCTGTACAAGCACGTCAATAGCCTAAGAAATGTGAGGCAAGGATTTTCTCCACTCAGGACGGCTGATAGCCCAACAAGAACGGATGTGGAAGCAGCATACGCGCTGCAGATGCAATACGCCCCCACGTTTCAGACTGTCTTGCCACCAGGCGACCTACCAAGCTTTGTCTTCTGCTAGCCAGGATTAACCCACATCACGTTTACCGCGGAGGTTGTATTGCAAAACTGACGTCTCTACTTAAACACAGCTTGCCGGGTGTCGACACCATTCATCCAGAGGCATTGGAAGCAACAGCAAGCAAAAAGGCAGGCGCTTTAACTCCTCGTTTCTAGCGCTCCTTAGACCAGAATCAAGTTCCCACCATGTGGAAGCTTGGTATAATAACCCCGATTCACAAAGACGGAAGCGGAACTGAGCCCTCAAACTACTGCCCAGTGTCCCTTCTTCCTATACTCTCCAAGGTCTCGGAGTCCATAGTTGCCGATTCACTGGCGTGCTATCTGTTAAACTGCAACATCATCACGCCTGAGCAGCACGGTTTCCGTCGACAGCGGTCATGTACAACGAATGTACTAATCGCACGCAGTAGTTGGACCGAGTCACCTGATGCTGGAGAAGTCGTTGATGTGATCTACCTGGATCTTTCCAAGGCTTTTGATCGTCTAGACCATGGGACACTACCATCAAAGCTGCAGCATTAAAGGATCGACGACTATTTTAAGCTGGATCGCCAACTTTCTCTTTCAACTGCAATTACTGGTCAGAGTTCGGAGCTCTTTCTCGGACCCCATACAAGTTGAGTGCGGTGTGCCGCAAGGCTCAATTCTAGGTCCACGTTTGGTTTTGGTGTTTATTAATGACCTCGCACAGGGAAGCGCTTCAAACTTCCTAATGTTTGTTTACGATCACAAAATTTGGCGCAGGACCTAGGCGAACGCCGACCAGCATCTGCTTCAGAGTGACTTAGATACGGTGTAACAATGGTCAACCCAAAACGTACTGCATTTCATCATCAGTAAATGCAACATCCTTTCCATCCGACATCAGGGCAGCTTTTCATACCGGCTCGGAACGAATATACTACAACAATCAACTCTAGTACGTGACTTGCATGTCATGGTTCACGAAGACTTGGGTTGGTCTGGGCAATCCGAAAAGGCCTCGAAGACCAGGAATCAAACTTCGGTCTGTTGCGACGGGCGTTTTGACGAATAAACTGCTCCATATTTCGACAAATGCTCAGTGCGTATGTTCACCCCATGTGATATACTCAATTAAAGCTTGGCATCCATGGCTGAAACACTACCTTAATTTACTGGAGCAGCCAAAACGTTGCGCATCTAAGAACGTAATTGGAATGCGGAGTCTGTCATACCAGAAGAGGCTGCAACGATTGTGATTGTTCAGTGGAAGCTATTGCAAACTGCGAGGCGACCTAATTATGGCATACTTGATTCTGCGAGTCCCATGTCATGTGTGCCGCCATTTACTGCGGTTGAGCATAAATACAAAATTTAGGGGCCACCCATTGAAACTCGCAGAAAAATACTATCGTCTGGAGTGCCGCAGAAATTTCTTTTCCATTCGTGTTTGTCAACGGTGGAATGCTGTCCAGAAACGGTTGTCTCTGAACCGACATTAACAGTATTTGTAAGAAGGTTAGATGATTTACTCACCACTTAAACTTTGTCAAAGCGCTTCGTCTCCATCTTAAACCTGGAATTCACCATTGATTTATTTGATGTTAACTGTGGGTGCTGTGAATCTAAGCGGATTGCAAGACTACAGCGGAGCAAACGATAAGTCCATACGTTCATATTTAATGTACTAACCGCTTTACTATCATTAGTATCATTATAGTTATTTGGATGTTCCCAGAAACTATCCAAAAGCATTTGCAATGCAACGCTTGTTAAAGCGCATAAATTCCTTATTAATTTTTCGTTGTTTATTTGCACGCATTGGCTGGACTGAGGCAGTTGATGGTGGGGCAGGAGTCTATATCATGTACCTGGGCTTCTCAAAGTGTTTGATCGCATAGACTACCTAATTCTCCTCCATAAACCTCAGCTCTATGGCATTGATGACTCGACGCGGCGTTGAATGGGCAAGTTCCTACACGAACGTCGGTTGGAAGTGCAAATACAAGTACGTCTGTCTGATGCAAGTGTGGTGGAGTGCGGTGTACCAAAAAGCTCGGTGCTAGGGGCTCCTCTATTCTTGATATCAAGTTATGGCGAGCTATCAGAGAACCGAACAATCACGAAAAGCCACAACGTGATCTAAACACGATTCTGAACTGGTCAGTGCCGAACACAATACTGTTCAGGGTAGAAGCGCACCACGCTGTTCAATTGCGCCATATACATGACTACGTGTATAGGCTAAATTCGTAGGTATTGCGAACAATTTCCCATGAATGCGACCTTCGTGTGCTCATTCAAATGGGTCTAAACTGTTCAAAGCAATCACAGAGAGCTTTGAAAACCTCCAATCAGCATGTCGGCTTGTAGCAGAGAGTATTCGGAGGTTTCGACTCGTTCATCTTCCCCGTGATACACAATTCTTATGTTGCCTCATGTTGAACAAGCCATCCAGGCTTGGTAAGCTTGATTGAAGCGCGACGTAGAAGTGCTAGAGGTACCAAAAAGCAGGGCTACAAAGATCTTCAAAGACCTACGAAATCTGTCCTACCATCAAAGGCTGAAATCACTGGGAGTTTTCAGTGGCCGCTACCGAAGGCTGCGCAGCGAGCTCAAATTAGTCTAGCAAATATGGAGTGATGCTGATCACGTATGCCGTCACTTGCTGTAACTCAACCATAACACCAATCTCCGAGAT
>OX104067.1:111030087-111067944 GCA_944474145.2 Dicrocoelium dendriticum
GTTGGGGAAAAGTTTATTGGATGGGAGAAGAGTTAGCTAATGCTTAACATAAGGCACCAAAAGAGAGCTAGCTAGGGAGGATGTAGTTGGGAGTCGAGTGCGTGGACATAGCATCGTTCGCAGTCGAGTAGCGCGAGTCAAGAGCGGTTATCGTGTTCCTGTTTAAAACAAACGGGAACAACGTTCCAACAGGCAAACCGCCTAATTCCCCAATACATTAGAAAGCCATAATTTTAATATATTTTAGAATAGATTACAGTCATACTGGGGAATCTCCAGGTCACTACGGCCGCACTTCTGACTGACATCCACTAACTACAAGCCAATTCAAACGGTTTTATCCTACAGGAACCAGTGTGGATCAATAAGCTAGCCAAACTCCGTGTACCTTTCCCCTTTTTGGACCGAGGTCGAGCGTGCAACTACAACAAAGAACAAGAGCATCAGTCGCCATCTATCTCACGTGATCAGACGAAAGCAGTAGTAGTGTGCAGCAACGGCCCGCGATGTCATTGCTTCCACCTAAACGAAAAGCTGGTGAGCAGAAATGTGCATGAGAAGTGAACAAAGTTATTATTTGTGCAAATTTCGGCCTTGAGTTGCACACCCGCTGTGCTGGTGTAAATCGACGAGAATGAAAGTGACAAAGCGATCTGACTAATGCGATCTGGTTTTGCCAAACATGAGAAGCAATCCCAATAGTCAATTGTATAACATCGTTCTTTAAAATGTGTGAAAACTGACTGAAACCGACCAGCAGATGGCGAGCATAAGGGTTTTACCATTAGAATATAAGAACACCGACCTGTTCTACAACCAAATCCTCAGACCTCTCCCTAATTCGAAGGTGAAAGTCAGTCTCGCTAACATCCCAACAACAACCGCGCCAACAATTACTACTCCTTAAGTGCGCAAGCCACATCCGGCGCGGCTGCAATTAACTTGTCGCAGGATGCTACATCTGACAAATTGGTCAAAACATCGGCGGTCTGACACAGCCGTGCGGTCGCAAAAAGACTGTCCTCCTGCGTTATTCGCCTCCAAATCTTTGGATTTATTCTCACAGAGACCTACGTGCTATCATTTGATTTGGATCCGCGAGCTCCTCCTACCACTGTTCATCTATTGGATCTAGCATTCACGGATCACCAACAAACTGTGCTCTTGCAACTTCGAAGTCAACCGTATTTGAGGCTTATCGGATGTTTTATTTTTTCCCTCGTCGCATAAGAACTTTTGTGGTCTTATTTTAAAGACCTTTTTGAGAGTCACCCGATCAGCTTAATTCCATTCCTTCAAGTCGCTCTACAAAAGCGATAGTCGTCAATTTGATCCGCCCTTGAAACTGCCAATGTCGTCATTGACAGTATTTTTCAAGTCACCTTGCTTTCCTCAGTCGCTTTGTCTCGCATCCCTGTCTACCCTCTACCGTCTGGATCGATAGCACGCACATCGTCTGGACCTGCTGATCTCAAACCAGCGCCGATCGCCACGCAACGGTATCTCCATCATCTTCATACCCCTACTGAGAACATGTCTCGTATGAAAAGCAAATGCGAATAATGTGCCAAAGGGATAAAATGTGGTCTGGTGTGTACCATGTGTTTGAAAACCTGTCACACTACCTGCCTTGGGAAGAAGTCGACGCAAGCAAACACCGCAGAGGCGCCTTGGTTCTGCCAAGTATGCAAGTCTATTCCGTTTGTTAGCTGTCTATCTGTGCTACTGAAGAGGTGTGAAATACTAATCGAAACGGTCGATCAACTGGTGAGCGACAGAGTTACACCCATGGGAGGAAACGAACCTGCACTTGTGAGTGAAAACAACACCCCGAACTCCCTAGTCAGGCTGAAGAAGCGAGCCAGGCGTCCCAAACTAACCCCAACGACTCAGCCTCTAGCAGTATCAACTCCATTCTCTCTCCCTCCTATAACTAAAAACAGTGCTTGCAGCGCGCCTGCCTCAACTTCTGTACTGTGTGCTGCACCTAGTAGTCTGTTCACTACACTCGAGACTGTAAGCTACAGTCAACCAGCCATAGTGAACAACCCGGCAACGTACGTATCGGTTGCCGCCAAGCAAACACCGAAAAGAGCACCGGTAACCTTTGTGCCCGAACTAGAGAAAACAAAACTGCAGCAGCACGGATGGCACACACCAATGCCATTCACAAATTCAACAAAAACACCAGATACTAAGTCTCCAAATCCAAAAACAGTAACCACCAGGCGTAACCATGGTGTCCTAAACATGGTATGCACTAATGTCCCCGAATCCAAATCCAATACAATTAAAGGTAAGTTGACGGACGATTGAAATCAGTGGGGTTCCATCTGTACGTCGATCGGAGTCCATACTAATCCCACAAGACTAAAATGAATCTCGCGCCACCCAAACGCGTTGCACTACGGCGAACCCCGGTTCCTTCGGGTAACACTAAACTAGGCTGACGAGACTGAGGCCGTTCTGCTGTTCGCGAATCGTCTCCGCAACGACTCAGTGGGGTGCGCAAACTACCCGAAATCCCGTGGAAAGAAAGTTCAGGAGATCCCGCTACCATAGATAAGTACAGAAAAAGTCAAGATAAGAAAACAGTGATTGCTCACGGTGTTCCTGAGCTTACTGACTCCTCTTCCGACGATGCCCAGATGCATGACCGCGAACAATGGCACTATATCGGGGAGGTTCTTTCTCTCGAAATTGTGGTGGTTACCTCGTTGACAAGGATCCCCATATCACCAAACTAACAAAGGATGCGGTCCCAGGCTCTTAAAACTTGTGTTACAGTCAGAAGAAATGGCACAAACCCTACTAGCGAACTGGATTAAATCCCGTTGCAGATTGCCAACAGAAATTCGCCTGAAAACAGCAAGAACACCAACACCTTTTAATGGCAATTCAGTAGAGGCACATCTCTTAGTGAAACCGCCAGCTGCAGAACCCGACTCAAGGACGGTTTCAAGAGTAGCCATACTATCCGGAGGGGCAGAGCAGAGCACGAGCAAACACCGGGATTCGGAGCACCTGATACCTGCTTATATATCAAATACTTCTCGAGAGTATGCAACCCATCCAAAAAACGATTAGTCGCCGACCCTTTAATGGTCGGCGTAAATTCATTTGCTTTATCCATCCATCCAGTCGCCAGCCACTCACTGGTCGGCGAAACTTCACGTCTGAGTTGTGCAACTTCTGAAACATTGATTAAATCTGAGAAACTTTTATGTATGTACACCAACGCCCAAGGGCTCCTCATTAAAATTACCGAACTTTGACTACGTCAGGTTGCGAAAGCTTGGGACCTAATTTCTAGTACCGAAACTTGGTTACATCAAGTGGTGACTGATGCTGAGGTTGAGATAGCCCGAATCTCACTCATCCGGAAAGACCGCCGCAGCAGAGGAGGTAAGGTCCTACTCTACTACCGCAGCGATCTACAATGTATAATAGTTGAGGACCTGAAAACACACGTTACCGACTCACTCTAGTGCCGTCTCCGACTGAAACACAACGACACATATCTCATAGCTATCGTTTACCGCCCCCAACGTCCACTCTGGAAATGGATTCCTGCTTGATCCGTGGCCTAAACAGAGTAACCCGCACTAGGTACAGCCACATTCTCATCTCCGGGGACTTCAATCTACGCACTCTGGAAGTTTTGGCATCGCCCAGTGAGCAGTTCAAAGCAGACTTGCATGAACTGATCGCTAATGTTCCTTTGTACAATCATGTCACCACGCCCACTAGATTCAGGACAGCAAACAGACCGTCCATAGTGGATCTTGTGCTCACAAATGAAGAGCTCATGATTGACAAGTTATTGATGGATGGTCCATTAGGTCTCAGTGACCATGTAGTAATAACTTTTGAATATGTCTGTTATGCAGAGTATCCATCTGACCACTCGGAACTAACTCATACAATCACACGCTACCACGTATTGAAAGAACTCGCCGAGGCAGCTGCTTGGGAATTCTCAAACAAAAGTCCCCTTGACAATGTTTGGGCAGAGTTCGTTGACAAACTCAGCGACATCGTCAACAAAGCATCAGAGACCAAACCCCTTCGTCCTGCGAAAATACCTTCAATTATAAGGGGTTGGACTGCCAAATGCCTGGCATAAAGTTATGCAGCATGGTGTGCCTACAAGATTAACCCCGACTCAGAGACTTAGGGAAATTTCCTGACGCATGGCAACCATTGCACTGCACTTGTCCGTGAGGACAAAGTAACTTATCAACAGTGCCTAGCCAAAAAGTTCATGACAAACAACAAACTGCTGTATAAGCATATCAATAAGCTTCGTAAAGTGAAGCATGGAATACCCTCACTATTCATGACAGGCGTAGAGTACATAGCGCCGAAGTAGCAGCTAATGCCCTGCGGCTGCAATACGCTCCAATTTTTGAACTCACATCAACTATCTGTCCCGTAATATCAAGCTCATTAACGACACCTTTGTTTACAAATGTTATTTTCCACCCATCAGTTGTGCTAAGGAAGTTACTCTCACTGCGTGAGCATTGTCCTCCAGGTGCAGATAACATCCGCTCGAAGGCACTGAAGGTTGTGGCCAACAAGCTAGCTGAACCACTGTCACAGTTCTTTCAAAGGTGCTTTGATGAACAACAAGTTCACACTATGTGGAAGTGTGGCATTATAACCCCTATTTTTAAAGGCGGTAGCCGTTCCTATTCTGCAAACTATCGTCCAGTGACTCTCCTCCCTGTGCTCGAGAAGGCGATGGAAGCAGTCGTCGCTGACGCTTTAATGGACTACCTGGAAAAATGCAACATTTTGGTACCGGAACAGCATGACTTCCGTCAACACCGGTCATGCACCACCAACCTACTTATTGCACGAGGTAGTTGGACGGAAGTGGCCAATGATGGGGTCGGAGTCGACGTCATCTATCTGGACTTCTCCAAAGCTTTTGACCGCCTTGATCACTGCACCCTACTTCAAAGACTACAAAGTTACGGAATCGGAGATCCTGTACTTGGTTGGATTGGCAACTTACTTTACCAATGAAAGCTTCAAGTACGTGTTAGGGGATCACTTTCTAACCCAATTGAGGTGGAATGTGGTGTCCCAAAAGGCTCAGGGCTGGGACGGCGTTTATTCCTGGTGTTTATCAGCGACCTGGCAAGAGTCATCTCCTCAAACTTCCTGCTTTTCGCCGATGATGTCATGATATGGCGGGCGATTAGTAACAAGGCAGATCAGGATCTGTTCCAACATGACCGAGCCTGCAATTACGAATGGTCAAAGAGGAACAAGCTTCAATTGAACATTGCTATTTGCAAAGTGATGCATCTGCGTCACCAGCTGGTGAGCGCTTACAAGATTGGAGACCACAACTTGGCGAGGGTTTCTCAGGAGCGTGACCTGGGTGTATTTGTACAGGAAGATCTCGGGTGTTCAAAACAAGCAGAGGAGGCGACGAGAACCGGAAAGCAACACTTCGGCCTTCTTCGCAGATCCTTCGGTCGGTTTGAACCCTCAATATTTTCCCAAATGTTTAACGCCTGCTTGCGACCTCAAGTGGAATATGCTATTCAGGTATGGCAGCCGTGGCAGAAACAGGATCTCGTTGCTCTCGAGACTCCTCAACGACGGGCAAACAAGAACGTCAGGGGTCTCTTTCATTTGCCCTATCAGCTTAGACTGAAATCTCTAAGAATGTACAACAGTCGATATCGGCTTTTGCGGGGAGATCTCCTAATGGTTTACCAGATTCTGAAGTACCCAAACCACATTTGCCGTCCGCTGCTAGAATTGAACCACAACACTAAACTAAGAGGTCACCCTCTGAAACTGACAATTCATTATAGCCGACTTGAATGTCGCAGAAATTTCCTCTCCCTCCGCGTGTGCCAGCCCTGGAACGCCATTCCTAATTATGTCGTCTCTGCTCCCAATCTGGTGATATTTATAAAACGTGTTGACTATGCATTGTCTCACTTACATTTCATTTTATGACTTGTTAGCCAGGGGCTACAAAACGCAATTAAACGATGTCTTGCCAAACGCCTAACCAATGGATTTATGGATGTATATGTTTAATACGCGAACATCTCTGCTATTCCACATAAGTCCATGGTGAGTCCACCACAACGCTTTTCACTTTAACATGCAATGGATTTTCGCAATAATTTCCATCCTACGCGAATTGTTAAGCGATGCCTTTTTACCCGTAATAAACCATTTTTCCATTGTTGTTCCATTGGTCACATACGCCTCGAACGCCTTGATAAAAAGTTCGAAAAATCTCGTAAATGCATTTTCTAGACCAAGTACGAGCGATACAAATCTGTTTTCACAACATTACTTAATGCCTGCTAAACAATCTAATTTGCTAACCACAACAGTTAAAGCGGCATTCACTAAACAGTACCGCAGTGCGTCAACGGTTGTGTGCACTAACGTTCCTGAGTCCAGAGCTTGAACAATAAAGAGCTAGTTGGTCGATGCTTAAAACCAGCGGAATTCCATTTGCGATGCGATTGGAAATCTGGTTGAGCTTACTATGTTAAGGTGCATAGCGCGTCACCCAACTTCAGTGTCCTACGACGAACCCAATTTCTTTGAGTAACATTGAACTGAACTGATGAGCCAGAGGTTCATTTTAGCAGTTCACCGAGCTTGGCACGCATAATTATAGACCTTCCTAGAAAATCTCAGAAAAAAGAAAAGTAAACCATGGCGGCCCTTCTACTAACAAAGGCAAGCAAACTGCATTTTTTTATGGTGCTCCAGAACCAACGGGTTATCCTGATCTCGAAGCGCTAAAACACTACCGCAAGCAGTGGTGCAACATCTGCAAAGCACTCTCTCTGACCGAGGTTATTGCAACTTGTTGGCGAGTTTCCCTCATTTTTAAACTAAAAGGGCGCCGTCCAAAATTACTGGAAGTCATGCAACCATCCGAAAGAATGACAAAAGTCTTATTGTAGAGCTGGTTGAAGCATTGCTACCGGTTACCTGTAGAGATTAGGTCAATGGTTACAGGCGCAAGTCCAATAGTTGTCAGCAGTTCATTGGAACACGCAACCTAAATAAAATATTTGCGTAAACAATCCTGCAGACTGGCAGACACATCAGCACTCGTGACACCTGGCGGGAGAGGGAGACACGTGGGAGAACATCACGATCTGTTACGCTTTGTGCTACCGTGACACTTGCCAGAAGGTTACGAACCAATGACCCAGGCGAAAATTGATTAGCGGCCGACCGATGAATGGTAGGCTTAAAACTAAACACGAATTTGTTGTCTACTCATGCACCTCTAAATTTAACAAACTGTCATGTTTGTATACTGGCGATCAAGGTCTTTTTGGTAAGTTGGCTGAACATACAGCACGTCAGGCGTGATAAACGCGGCATCGCATTATAATTACGGAGACCTGGTTAAGCTTTGAAATAGCAGATTTTGAAGTCAATTAAGCTGGTATGTCACTGCTGCGGAACGACAGAGTTGGAAGATTTGCTGGAGTAATTCTGTATTACAAGGCTAACCTCTGATGTGTACGTATTGACCAGCCAGATATCCACGCCCCAAATCTGCTTTGATGTCGGTTATGGTTGCGAAACCAAGCCACATGTCTTATAGCTGTGCTTCACCGCCCACCAAACTCTAGGTTTGAAATGAACTCTAAACTAATCCACGTTCCTCAGGTTGCTTTGAGCAAGTCACACAATCATGTTCTCATCGCAGGCGACTTTGATGAGCACGACAAGGAAGTATAGGCAACTGATAGGCTGAAGTTTAAAGCCTACTTATAAGCGGCAAGTTTCAGCTAACCATTGTACAACCACGTGACCTCTTCCACCAGATTTCGAACTGCTAAAATGCCGTCGATACTTGATCTTGTGCTCACCAGCGAAGAACTCATGGTCAAAGGAATAATTACAAGTACACCCCTGTGTCGTAGTGACCAAGCCTCTCAAGGATTTAACTGTGTATTTTATGCGGTATATTCTGAGGAAGATGATGATAAAATGTATTCCGTCACGCACTATGTGTTATCCGCGCTTGCTAAAGAGGCCTCTCAGAGGCATCCCAGAAGTCGACTGGGACACTTTCACCGGAACATTTAACACACTCATAGTGCATGTGTATGGGCGGAAACTTTTCCATCTGAAACAAAGAAGCAAGTCATTTCTGAGGAGCAGAACACGTAAATGCATGTCCGTGAAGGCCTAGCATGGAGAGCTTATGAGTACTCTCCGAATTCCGAAACCTGGATTGCGTACTAGACACGGTGTAAATTTTGTATGATTTTGATCTGTGAGGAAAAGTTGACGCATAAGTAAGAGGTAATTAAGCGATTCTTAACTAACCGCAAGCTCTGATGCATGCATGTTAATGTCCTTCGTAAGGTGCAACGCGAAATTCCAGTACTCATCACGACTGACGGATGCACGCAAACAGCAACAGAAGCAGCCCGTCTCTTACGGTTCCGTTACTCACCAAATTGCCAGTGGTTAACGAACCAAAAGATTATCCCTGTTCCTATTGTCCTACCACCAGCTCTATCCAATGTTACTTTTGCTTCAGAAAGTGTGTCAAAGAAATTGTTATCTCTGCGTATCCACAGCTCTCCTGGTGTCGATAACATTTGACTGAAGGCTTTATAAGTAGCAGCCAGTGATCTGGTGGAACCTCTGGCTATATTCTATCTGCACTGTGAAGAAGAAACCTATATTGCAACATGGCAGACCTTTAAATCTGCCCTTGGCTTTTTACTGAACATCATGTTTGCTTTATCCCCTGTGAATATTTAGGTTTTAAAGGAGTATTTTGTTAGCTTGATTGTCCGAATTGCCTCCAAAGTCACCATGGCTGCCTTACATCGCATTCTGAATACTAAGTCGAGATAGCGCGCAATATTTGTGATTTGTTGTTTTTGACTACGAACTTTTGGTGCACTTGAAACCAATTCCGAGATAATGTCTTCGTACCATTTTTTCAATCGCAAGATAATAACCTGGAGGTTCCTTTTATTAATTTGCGCTTAGTGCCCAAGAATGCGTTGCTTTTTATTTGAGTGACATCAGGGCATTCTTCCATGTTGTTAACCAATATTAAAAATTTTCAGTTTTGTTGATCTCATTGTGGTTCCTTCGAAGATGATACTGGAAAGTGCTGGAAATGCACTCATCCGGGAAAGTAAAGCCTACCTCAACTTAAATTGAACAGGGAAGCAAGGGGTCATCACCCGCATTCATTAGGATGGTAGTCGCATTGACCCAACCAACTACCGTCCGATAACACTGCTCTCTATAGTTTCCAAGTTTTGGAGTTTATCATCGCCGATGCACTCAGATAATGTCTGGGAAATCAAAACACGATAACCCCGGAGCAACAAGGCTTCCGAAAATATCGCTCATGTAATACGAACCTGCAAGGTCATCCACACACACGCGTGAAGTGCGTGCTCTTGGTTCATTTGATCATTCCTCTCTATGCTCTCTTCATCTTCTCGCAGCGTTGTCGCTGTACGCTCAATCGGACAGGACTTACCAGCCCTACACAGTGATCTATTATACGTATAACTATCTTCTACGATTAAAGTCCGTGCCATCACTAACCCTTTTTACCGGTATCCGTGATTGAGCGCAAGTGTTTAACTCAATCACACTGAGCCGATTACCGTTCTGTGTAATACCATTCGATATAGAATTCTCGAGACAGTCCGAAAATCCTAAGGTTATGCAGATCCGAAGTTTCTCAAAGCAGCTGGGAAAGCATTTGTGCTCCCTCAACCTGTGTTCAGCGCTGTGTTCAGATTTGGTTAGCAGGTCCTATACCCTAGCCATTCTTTGGGAACTCGTCAGCCAGTGCGCCTGCATATACCATTACACTGACCGCGTGCCCACGCCGATCGCTCATTCGACCTTGCAACCACCGCGCTCGCCTGACCGATGTGCGGCGCTCTCAAAGCTGGAAAAGTGCAGAACGCCAACCAAGCCAATGGGTTAAGCAGCGACACCACGTTAAAGGGCAGAAATGCGAAACCGAAAAGGCTCCAAGCAAAAGGCATTTGCGGGTTAGGAGAATGTCCTCGAGTAGGTAAAATAGGTCTGGCTTGCTCGCACTGGTTGGTATGGTATCATCCGAAATATGCAAATGTGTCCCAACAGCAGGTACGAGAGCGAAATAATTTGCAAGATGCACGTTAGTTCTGTACTGCGTGCTTCACCATCCCACTTGTTAAGTGCTTGCTTATGCAAGTCCAGAAGTGCTCCCGGTTAATCGCAAAAACCCAGCAAATGATAAACGAAAAATTACTTCAACAGAAGCGAAGATGCACCAGGGAAGCATAGTGGCTTCTCAGCAAAGGAATGCAGCACTGTCTGCTCCATTTAATTTGCAATCAGTTACAGCACCATCTCCGTTTTCTTCTCCATCTTTGGTAGAAGGCCGTAAGAAAACACACCGTACCTACGAGAGTCGGACAGAACTAACGGCAACGAAAATCAGGCACCACTCGAGACGTTTGCTTAAGCAAATGCCACTAGACCCAACACCTGGCATTAACAATGATGAAGCAGCCGTACCAAAACTTATGGCACCTGTACCTCAAGTGTCCTCTGTCGAGACAAATCCCCGCGGAACGTCATTTAAATATGCAGAGTTTGCTGTGAACGTAAGCCTGGAGGCCGTGTTGCGAGCTCTCCTGTTTTAAACACCCTTGGCCCGAATAGAGGGATAAACAGTAAAAAACCAACGCTTGTCAGTATGTCAGAACTAACGATTACCTTACCTTGTAGATCGAAGAAAAAGGGATCCAACAATAATTCCTCTACCCTTGTTTTCTCAAATGTCCCTGGATCTACCGACATCGTATTAGGGGATATGTTATCGGACGACCAAGACCAAGGGAATTCATTATGAGTGCAGATGAGTGTCAAAGGCAAGCCCATGAACCTATTATGAATTACTCGGCATCCGAACTTGCTACACTATGGAGAACCCAGACTTACACGAGTAACACTAGCATCCTTTACCGAGGTAGAAAACGTTTCGCTCTACGCAAGCGCACTAAAAGATGGAATCTGTGGGATACGCATATATCGGAAACGTTTCATTTCTAAACTTCGGTTAAAGGTCGCAAAGCTTTTCACAGTTCAAATATTAAAGCACCTGTAGCTGTAAGTATACGGTCCAGTGTACAGAAACATAACTTTTCCGCTGCTTTACTTGAATCTGACATAGTACTAAACGTTGCTTAGGAAGCAACATGACCGACGAGGTCTGGTTATCCCATCAGCAAATGAGTAATTGCCTACCTTCCATTGGTCGGCATTCTCCCACACTTGACCCCTTCACTCCTCTGTGGGCTTCTAGAGACCGAGAAACTGGCCTCCATGTATACGAATGCTCTGGGTCTTTTAATAAACTGTTTGAACTGAAAGATCGCTTAACTTCCGGTTCATATGATGTCATTGGTATCAGCGAGACGTGGTTACACAAGTGAATGACGGACGCTGAAGTGTCGCTACGGGGCAACTCGCTGATGCTGAAGGATAGCCTCACAAAATGGGAAGGGTGATCCTGTATTACCAAAGCAACTTACATTTCGAAGCCATTGCGGATTCAGCCTCGCAGTTCCCCGACTCTTTTGGGTGCCGCTTGCAATTAAAATGCAGGGACGTTTGCCTTATTGTCTTGGTGTCCCGCCCTTAACTGTACACCGGAAACCGATACCCACCTAGCGGCTACTTAAAGATGGAGTTTAGAGCAAAAGTACACTCATGCAGAATAGGTAATTTCAACGAACACTGTGTGGTAACTCCTGCTAAGACCGGAGAATATTTCAAAGCCGAAATGCAAGATCTCGGAACCAGTGTACCTCTTTATAGTCACATCACTTTGCGTACTTGGTTCAGAACTGTTAACAGGTCATCTGTGCTTTAGCGTGTTTTTAGCAACGAGGAGCATATGATCAATATGTTTGTTTTAGACTGGCCGTTGGGTCGCAGTGATCACGCAGGCATCAGTTTCAACTTCGTCTGTCATGCAGAATATCTGAAGGAGAAAGATGAGACTATGCGAACCAACACAAGTTACGATCGATTAGCTAAAAACCGTCCGCGCTACAACTTGGTTGTTCCTTGCCAAAGAACCCCCGGAAGTCGCCTGGCCAGAGTTCGTCAAAAAATTCAGTCAGCTGATTGCAGAGGCTTCACAAATAAGTGTTTACAGTAAGTGTCAAGCAGATTCTTTCGTTAGGAGCAGAACTCGAAAAGGGAGGAGAGTACGGAACGCCGCATGGCGAGCGTACAGAGAAGTTCAAGCACCAGATAATTTGGACAACTACCTAACCCAACGTATAAACTGCACAGAAGTGCTCAGAGAAGACAAAGCCGCCTATCAACAGAATATCGCAAAAACCTTCGGTGCTAACCATCAGCTGCTGTACAAGCACGTCAATAGCCTAATAAAGGTGAGGCAAGGATTTCCTCCACTCAAGACGAATGATGGCCCAACCAGAACGGCTGTGGAAGCAACAAACGTGCAGCGAATGCCATATGACCCCACGTTTCAGACTGTCTTGCCACCAAGTGATCTTCCAAACTTTGTGGTCTCCTCTCAAGGACTAAACCACACCACTTTTACCGCGGAGGTTGTATTGCAAAAGCTGACGTCTCTACGTAATCACAGCTTGCCGTGTGTCGACACCATTCATCCAGAGGCACTAGAAGCAGCAGCAAGCAAACGGGCAGGCGCTTTAGCTCGGTGTTTCTAGCGCTGCTTAGACCAGAATCAAGTTCCCACCATGTGGAAGCTTGGAATAATAACCCTGAGGCAGAAATGTGGGAGCAGAACTGATCCCTCCTACTAACGCCCAGTATCCTTTCTTCCTATTTTGCCCGAGATCATGGAATCCAAAGTTGCCGATGCACTGGTGTGCTATCGGGAAAACTGTAAGATTATCACGCCTGAGGAGCACGGTTTCCGTTGACAACGGTTATGCAAAGCGAATTTACTAATTGCACGCAGTAGTTGGACCGAGTCACCTGACGCTGGAGAAGACGTTGATGTGATCTACCTGGATGTTTCCAAGCCTTGCGATCGTTTAGACCATCAGATACTACTCTCCAATCTCCTGCATTTCGAGATCGTCAACTCTTTTAAGCTGGATTGCCAACTTTCTACTTCAACTGCAACTAGAAGTCAGAGTTCGGTGCTCTTTATCAGACACGATCCAAGTCGAGTGTGGTGTGTCGCAAGGCCTGGTTCTCGGTTCACTTTTGCTTTTGGTGTTTATTAATGCACTCGCACAGGGAATCGCTTCAAACCGCCTAATGTTTGCTTCCGCTGTCAAGATTTGGCGCAGGATCCAGGCGAACGGCGACCAGCATCTGCTTCAGAGTGACTTAGGTACAGTGTAACAATAGTCGATCCAAAACTAACTGCATTTCAACATCAGTAAATGCAAGGTACATTCCATCCGACAACAGAGCAGCTAATCATACCGTCTCGGAACGAATATACTGCGACAATTAGATGTCAAACGTGACTTGGGTGTCCTGATTCAAGATGACTTGGGTTGCTCCAGGCAATCCTGAAAGGTCTTGAAAACTGGAAGCCAACACGTCGGGCTGTTGCGACGGGCATTTCGACGAATAACCAGCTCCATATTTCGACAAATGCTCCATGCGTATGTTCGCTCACATGTGGTATACGCAATTCAAGCGTGGCATCCATGGCTGAAACACGACATTAATGTACTGGAGCAGCCACAACGCCGAGTATCTAAGAACGTAATTGGAATGCGCAACCTTTCATATCTAGAGAGGATGCAACGAATGGGGTGTGTAGTGGAAGCTATCGAAACCTGCGAGGCGACCTGATTTTGGCATCCTTAATTCTGCGAGTCCCATAACATGTGTGCTGCAATTTACTGCGACTGAGCGTGAATACAACACTTAGGGGTAACTCATTGAAACCCGCTGTACAATATAGCCGTCTTGATTGCCGCAGAAATTGCTTTTCCATTCGTATCTGTCACTCGTGGAATGCTATCCCAGGAACGGTTGTCTGTGAACCGACATGAACAGTATTTGAAAGATGATTAGATGACGCACTCCTCCACTTACACTTTGTCCAAGCGCTTCCTCTCCATCTTACACCTGGAGCACAACATCTATTTATTTGATGTTAACTGTGGGTGCCGGGAATCTAAGCGGATTGCAAGCCTACAGCGAATAAACGATACGTCCATAAGTTCACATTTAATGTACTAACCGCTTTACTCTCATTAATATCAGTATAGTTATTTTGATGCTCTCATCAACTATCCAAAGGGATTTGCAAAGCGACGCTTCTTAAACCGCATCAATTCCTTTTTCATTTTCCTTGTTCATTTGCACGAATTAGCAGGACGGAGGCAGATGATGGTGAAGCAGGTGTCGATATCATGTACCTGGGCTTCTCAAAGGGTTTGCTCGCTTAGACTACCGAATAGTCCTCCATAAACCTTAGCTCTATGGCATTGATGACTCGAAGCGGCGATGAATAGGCAAGTTCCTACACGAACGTCGGTTGGAAGTGCGAGTTCAAGTACGTCTGTCTGACGCAAGTGTGGTGGAGTGCGGTGTACCAAAAGACTTGGTGTTAGGGGCCATTTGTGCTTGATCTGGCGAGGGAAAATACTTCCGATTATAGATTCTTTGCGGATGATATCAAGTTAAGTGGAGCCATCAGAGAACCGAACAACCACGAAATGGTACAACGTGACCTAAACACGATTTTGTACTGGTCAGTGCAGAACACACTACTGTTCGATGTAGAAGTACACCACGCTGTTCAATTGCGTCATGTACATGAATACGTGTATAGGCTTAAGTCTTAGGTTTTGCAAACAATTTCCCATGAATGTGACTTTCGTGTGCTCATTCAAATGGATCTAAACCTTTCAAAGTAGTCACAGAGAGCTTTGAAAATAGCCAACCAGTATGTCGGCTTGTAGCAGACAGCATTCGGAAGTTTCGACCCGTCCAGCTTCCTCATGATGCACAATTTTTACGTGTGCCTCATGTTAAACAAGCCATCCAGGCTTGGTAACCTTGGTTGAAGCGCGACTTAGAAGTGCTAGAGGTACCATAACGTAGGGCCACAAAGAACGTCAAGGCCCTACGAAATCTGTCCTCACATCAAAGGCTGAAATCACTGGGAGTTTTCAGTGGCCGCTACCGATGGCTGCGCAGCGAGCTCAAATTAGTCTAGCAAATATGAAGTGATGCTGATCACGTATGCCGTCGCTGGATGTAACTCAACCATAACATCAAACTCCGAGATAACCATCTGAACTGGTGGGCACAGTATAGTCACCTAGGATGCTGGCGGAATTACTTTCTTGTCCGGTTTGCTAACCCTGGAACTCTCTCCTAAACTTCATTGTTTCCTCCCCACCTTGGATATTTTCAAAAAACGATAGGATCTTGCACTTATTCCCCATCGCCGCGTTGGCCAAATTGTGTAACTTTGGAATCTAGTCATTAACTTGGGTATATAGTAATTATCCCTCCAAACTGCGTTAACATGTTACATAAACCTGAAGAGGCAGGACAGAATTGAGTATACTCGTTATTACTTTTCTCACGGAGTATAACAAACATAACTGCCCCCAACTTGCCTCGTCGTTCGCATTTAATTCCCACTTACATTACTATTATTCAGCGGTATATGTGTTAGTTAAAGGCTTAAAGTGCCGACTGACATATATATTGATATTGTAGCTTTACTTCACCATTCAGCGCGAATGTCAAGCAGCAGATTTTACTCGGCACTAAGCATTGGTTGTGTTCATGGTCCAATGTATCCGCGTTTTTGCATCGGCATTCAATCATCAATTTATATTCACTGCTAATGTGAATGGTTCTTCAAATTAATGACCCCATCTTCTCTTCGTTACTGAAGGTTGTTTCGTCGATATTCAGCAGAAAAACGCAAATCACCGTGCGGCATTGTTCCACCAGTCGGCAATCCGAATGGAGATAAGGAGGTGGCTTTTCATGACCTTTTCAGCTTTCAACCAGATTTAGAAAAAGGGTGCCCGGGTATTGCACAACACCTTTCCCGGCTTATTGTGATCATTATATTTTTGTTATAATGATCCAAGTTTCATGGATAAGGGATCACATTCGGTTGGTAGCCGTAATTTCTAATTTTGCTTGTGGAAATGCATCAAATAAGCTACACACATCCATGTGCATACACATCTTTCAAGCTGGGGTTTCCATGTCAGAAATGTCAGTTGGTACGAGTAATAGAATCTAGAAACAGAGAATGTATTTGTTTCCATACAACCCATTTCTTTATCTTAGACACAATAAATCGCTGCAAATGTCGACAGTCAACAATCTATCACAAAATGATAGTAAACGCTTACCTTAAGGAAAATTACTGCTTATTTTCAAGCATTTATTTTAATTTTAGCGCTGCGTATTGGTGCAACATTCTCGTGGGATGCACGCGCAATTTTACGTTCGTCAAATTGTTGCTGAGCATCAGAGTTCGACGCTGTTTATACTGCACCAGTGTAAGCATTTTACCATTTTGGGCATACAAAAATAACTTTTTGTTCCAGACAATCGCGACGGTTTTGTTCGCGGTATACATTTACTAGCCTTCGTTTGAAAGTACTATGTCAAACGAACAGGATATTGATGGGGAATAAGCCTAGATACTGCAACTAGGTACCACTTACATTTTAGTACCACTGCACACATATTCAAATGGACCGAATCTAGATGTATTACACAAGTGAGATGAAGGAGGCTGAATAGCAAATAACGTGGTCAAACAAAACGCTTATTAGCATATTCCAGAGTTATAAGCGTATTGGATGTCATTCAGACATTTAGATACGTATTTACAAGCACGCTGCTTGTATGCGTTTTGGGAGTCTATTGATTTGCAATTTGCACTCAATTGTTAAGTTTATCGTGTATAATTGATTTCACACTGTGATTGAAAAATAAGTCTACTCGGTTCGATTCACAGCCTGAAGGAACTGAATTGGGCCCCATTTAATCTATAATTAACCTTTATGATAACATTAGGAGGACGAAATTGCACAAGAAAATGATGGACAATCTGCGGCGCATTCAATCTACTTGCGTTTTTTGATATTGGCGTCTGCATTTTTTCCCACAGCTCATAGTTTAACAGTCATGCTACATTCTACATCCGTTGCTTGTCTAAATGTACATCGAATAAATAGCTCTTCACAGACTTAATCCAAAGCGAGCTCAGAAAATTCCCTTGCCCTTCTATGGCATGCACTGCGCTGAAATCACCATGGATCGTAATAGCCAACATATAACATCCAAACAACGAGATAACACTTTAATCCGCTGTCTCCCAATATAGATGTATCAGTAGTAACGGTTTGTGTTGCTTTGGAAAAACCCCCCAAGTGGTGATTTGAAAGCATTGGCATTTTTCTCTAAGCAATTTAACCTAAGAAATTATCTTACATAATGCTCGGTACAAAACTGCCGAAAAGTTAGCGGTACGTCCCTTCACCCCTTTTTACAAGGACACTCGTTTTCCCTATATAATGAGCATGGATAAATGAAAAATATTCCATATAACAACCAGCCGCAATTTTTCAACTCACGTCAAGTGTGCAACCGAGACGCAGCATACCACATGTGCATACAACGCCGTTGCGGATGTAATTTCTCGAGTCCGATGGTTCTTTACCGTCACCGGCATCAATATAAGACTGGAAGTTATAGCCGTGGCACTTCTAAATGATTTTGAGATTGGTTTATTACGAAGGTCTCCCTTTGTGGACACGTGACTTATTTCAATGATAGTATCAGACGGAGTAGGTATTGCTGCTCGGACTACGTCAAATTGTGCAACACGAAATTTGGCACACATGTTCGGTACGACGCATGTTTTGTCGCACCTTGGCATTCGTTCATTAGTTATGCCCTTAACCTACAACTTCTAGAGCAAGTTCAGCGATCCGCTTGCGACTGGGCCCATGCTTACCTTCCATATCAGCTTGTTATGGTACGATCCACGGGAACGGTCGGTTAGGTGCATTTTAAACTTCATATGCAAATCACATTTGCAAGTGTGTTGATGCAGCATATCATTTATGATATCCCAAATACTTAAAATACTGCATATATAATCATACCAAGTTTGCTCGTTTTAATTTAAGCTAATTGGAACAGTTGAACAATAGAACAAGTTCTTTTTCTTTTTGAATTATCATTTGTCAAATACATTTTTTAGAGTTGCAGGTATTTCGGACAATATATTCTATAACCCAGTGACGATCGAGGAAAAAGTTATATTTGGCGTATGTATCACTTATGATTCAACCGCAACCGGACTTTGGTTACAACACTCCACTAGTAAACATGGTGGCTAAGACACAGGTGAGGGTAAAACCGAAAACTCAGCAACACAAACTACTGTAACCTGAGGTCAGACAACAAACCAAGTTTTGCCTACTTCGGCGGCACGTATCATTCATCAAGTAATATGTATATGAACAACCCAGTGCAGCAACATACGCTGGCAGACAGAAACACACGTCCTACCGCTAAAGGCATGGCCACATACTCGTCCGTATTCTTTGCTCAAGAACCAGCAGCAAGTTCTATGGCTACATCTGACGAGATTATACAGTGCACCAGAAGTCCCACGCTGGCACACCTCAATGCATCAAGAATTCGGATGCCATTCTCTCACGAAATGGTTACGTCTAGATGATTCCCTGAAAATCGTACCTTCCAGTTTTCCTTAATCTAAAACCAACTCCATCAAAGACACTGTTGGACGACATTTCTCCATGCTAAACCATTTAGCAGGTTGCGTATCGACCCACTACATGGAAACACGACTGATATGAGTGACGGAATGATCTTTTCTCGACTGCTTATCATCGGACTAATAAATGAAACGCTTGAATTTCTCCAACTTTCTTTAAAAATGAATGTCAAAAGAGAAATTATAACGCTGATGTCTCTCATCAGTTGAACATTGGAAAACCAACCCATATTCTTAGCATCATGGAGGTCCAAGCCTGTGATGGACTTGAAGCTCAAGCACTTTATTGGGAGGAATGGCGCTACTCTCGTTAAGTATTTACTTGACGACCGCCAAATCGATCGCAAGGCAACCCTCATCATCAGTTTACAAAGTACGTAATCCAAAGTAATGAAAGTTTTGCTCCAGTCCAAACACATGCAACTAAACGAGTTTGACAAGTAACGAACATTGCGTAAGAAGCTTCACTTCGAGCCAGCTCTGGGTTAAATGTCACAGTCATCAAAAATCGATCGGTTACCGATCACTCATTCATCGGCAAAAGCACGCATCGGACATCTTTATTCGCGGATACTATTTGGAAACTCAGTGTTTTCTTTTAGTTTTACTGACGTTCAGGGAATTCACAACAATTTATCTAAGCTTTAATCTCGACTAACTTTGATGGCTGAATTAGAAAATGATAACTGAGACCGAGCTAAACGATTAAATCACTGATACGTAGATCACTTTACCAGGTATTTCAGTCCTACGTAAAGAACGAGCTAGTAGGTGGTGGAGTATATTTGTACTTTCGCTGTGACCTACATCTCCGAGTCATTGACGACCAGCAGCTTTCGGTTATGAACTTACTTTTGTGCTGTCTGCAAATAAGACGTGGGGACACATGTATATTTGCCGGCGTATACCTTCCCTTCATACATTGGAAATGTACTCCCGCCTAGCTTCTGCAAAAGAACTGTTATGGCGTAGCATAACACTCACGTTCTCCTCGTGGCATACATCAAATTGCATGCTTTAGTTTCCAGCCTTTTTTAGTGAAAGGGTTAGGGTTAAAATGCAAGAATTATGCTGTGCCATCACCTAATAATCATGCCACTTATCTTGCGATGTTCCAAACAAAAATTACTATCCATTTTGATCTTCGTGTTTACCAGCGAGGAACTTACGAACAACAGGTGAACAATGATTAGCCCCTTACGTCATAGTGATCGTGAACCACTGCCTTTCCGCTATGTCTGCTACGCAGAGCACTTGAACATTGACATCAAGTAGGTCCGCATCCTAACACATAAATACATTTTGTCCTACCTTATTAAGGTCACCGATCGTTCGTTCCTAGCTGAACAGACCCAGTAGTATCATGGAGGATGAATTCCTCGACCTGTTCAGCCCCTTAAAACAAACTCTTTGGAGACCAAAGTCCTTAGCCCCAAATTGTAAAGTAATTCCTGTGGAGTAGGGGGAGAATACGACAAAATCGCTCATGTGTCGCGAACCTGTTACTTGCAAGCAATAGCCGGACTGAAGCAATTGTTGGGGGACCAGGAGTCTATGTCATCTAGCTGGACTTCTCGAAAGCGTTTAAGCGCTTAGACCTGCGAATTCTCCCTTATTTACTTCAGATATATGGCATTCGTGACCCACTCCTGCGTTTGATAGGACATTTCTCTTACCAACGCCGCTGGGAGATGCGAGTACAAGGATCGCTCTCCGATGCAATTGAGGTGGAATGCAGTATACACAAGGTTTGGTGCTAGGGTTTCGTCTACTTTTGGTTTTTATAAAATATCCATTGATATCGAGTACTTCGATTTCATATGCTTCGTACATTAGATTGAGATTTGGCGTGTGATCACAGAACAGGACGACCACGGAAAGCTTCTGCTGACCCAATAAGATTTCGAATCAGTCAGTTCAGTATACACTATCATTCAAAGCCGAAAATATCTCGACCTGTTCGAATGCGACGTCAGCTTGAACACATGTATTGGCTGGGTTCGCACATATTGCAAACCCTTCCTCAGAACGCGACCTTAGTGTGCTCATTCAAAGTGACCTTGACTCATCAAAATAAGCTGAGGCAGCTGCGATAAAAGGCATCCACCAGGTTAGCTTGCTGCTGGGGTATTCGAAAGGTCTAACCCATCCATCTTCCGGATGATGCACAACCCTTACGTGGGCCCTCTCGTTGAATACGCCATCAAAGCTTTGCAATCTTGGTTGAATCGCAACTTTGTAGTGCTAGATACACCGCAATGAACCGCTGAAAGGTGCGTCAAGGATGAATGAAATCTGTCCAACCAGTAAGGCTGAAGTCACTGGAAATTTACTGAAAGCTGCAAGACAATCACCGATGAGTCAACCAAATATTAAGTGACTCTACTGACATATGCAGTCACCTAATGAAACTCAACCATTACACTAAATTCAAAGGTAAAAGAATAAATTAATGTGTCAGCTGTACACCGTGCAACAACCACCAGTCGCACGCGGGCGGAGTATACCGCAAGGACGCCCACCCCTACGCTGATCTGAACAAGCTCCACATGGTTACGAGACAAGCTCGTTACCTCTGGGATACGAGTCGATAATCTCAGAGGCAACTTCTTGAAAATGCATGAACAGTATAGCCGTCTGGAAAGTCAGTGAAATTATTTTTCTCTTTCATCCCTAGAATTCGCTTCCAAACTCTGTAGTTTCCTGTCCAAGTTGGGTATTTTCAAAAAATAATTGGATTTCGCTCTTGGCCTCCGTCTCTTCGTCGCCTAAGCTGCGCTAATGTGGAATGTATTACTTATATCTTAAATCCGGATTTACATGTCACAAACTTAAGTAGGTGGCACATGAGGATTTTAATGTTTTCATTTTCTTACGGAGTACATAATGCATAATTGCCCCATGTGGTCTTGTTTTGCATGCAATTCTCAGTTACACTATTGTTATTCAGCCACACACATCTGCTCGATAAACTCCCGAACACACAATGCACACATCCTTTGATAATTGTAGTTTTACCCCTACCAGCCTGCGGGACTTGTCAAGCAACTGCTTTTTTACCCGGGCTTAAATCATTGTTCTATTTCCATTGAGGCCTGTTCGTGTGGGACTGAGAGAGACGGTAAACATTGCTACATATTTTATATGAATAGGTCCTTCTCTGTGGATTCATCCGTATAAGGGAGTTTATATTTTTCCTTAAACCTTAACCACATCTAAGAGGTTAATGAATTGCTAAAATATCAGCCGTTTAGCTATTGAATGTAGTCGCAGTTACCCTTGCTTTTCTAAACAACCTCCAAGGGTTTGTATGGACAAAGTCTAATTAGGCACGACAACTGACTTTTTCAAAGCTTCACATATTTGCTACAGATTCGGACCAACTAATACCTTTTGACACTCACTTTTGTTAATTACATACTACTTTATCTGTGTTCATTAACGTGCAGTATCTGTCATGTGTGCAAACTCACCGTCCTGTAATTCCACTAAACCCTGTCAAATGTTACTACATTTTGTCATTTACTGGTTGAGGCGATTACAGTTATGTCGATTTATTCTAACTACACCTGCCATAAGACAAAATGTGCATAACTGTTGTGAAATGTTTCTTTATTACGCATGTTTCAAAGATGGTAAGCATTACGAAGTCACTGAGTAAATTATAATGGTAGACAGAGATGAGCAAATCATTTTTCGCGTTGATGAACTCTAAACCATGCTAAGAGTGAATGAGATGATCCAATTCAGCCACACTTATGTCACTAATCGCAATTTTCAACTCAATGCTACTTTCCTCCATCATCCACGAATGCAATCCATGAGGCACTGAATCCGCAGCTGTACATAATTTCGATTTCGCGTGACACGCTGACCGAGTCTAAGTGGTTCCCTTCTTTCGGTTGCTCTGCAGAGATCCGAACAGGCGAGATAAGTTTGCTGGTAAAGAGCGAGCCAAGCGTGCAATGTTGAGAAATTGATAATCTGCATAGGCAATGAGAGACAACAGAAATCGGAGTAAGGCAATGTATGGTTTGGCAAATTATTGCCCAGCAAATTGTATACAGTCAGAATTCACTAGCGTGTGTCACCAAGCTATGGCCTTCGTGCCGGTTGTGGCGTGCAACCTCCGTTCATCAGGCCTGCCGACTTTAAACCAGTTTGCTTGATAAACAGTGTGGAACAGGAGACGCTACGATACGAGTAACGTTTGTCATTACGTGACGCATTGTCACGAATTTACGCCAGTTATCACTTGACACCATATTATCAGTGGCCTCAACTCTCTGTGGAGCATTTATGTGAGCAAGTACACATGCCGTTCACTGATCCGTATACCATGCTGTCTTTCCGCTTACCCCGCATCACATTGGCGTAATGTTGATGGGTCCTTCAAGTTGACCCAAGTGGTATGTAAAGTGTTACTGATTAGGACGCTTTAAGTACATGTGTTGCTTTAGATCCATTTTACTCGCTAGTTGGAAATAATTGTGATGAACGCGCAAATGGTTGAGGTAAATACGTTATGGTATTGCTAAATGCATTTATGCAGCAAGTTATTTGGTTCCAAGCTGGCTTGTTGATTTGACTCCGCTAGGAAGGCTTTGCTCAAGTCTCCCAAGTGATATGCTGTTTATATATACAAATGGTTGGCGGCTTCCGGATCCGGACGTTTGTCACTGCAGACTCCACGGGGATAGCCACGACCACGACTAAAGAGGGATAATGGGGGGGGGGGTTTGCGCTGCGTCAGCCACAGCTCCAACCACACACCCCATATCCGGTGTTAACCCGAAGGAATAAGACCGGGAGGCATGTGGATGGGAGCCACGTTCCATCAACGGAGCCGGCCCACACAGCTTCAACATGCACAGCAGCAGCACTGCTGTACACCTAGCCAAGCAACGATCAACTGTCTCCTGGAACCAGTAACATCGTGCTGGCGGCTTTCGGACAGCTAGGCGATTGGCAACATTCACATCAAGCGCAGCCACACCGAGGGCATCGGGCAACCAACACATAATAAAAAATATAAAACAGCAACACTGACAAGGTATAAGAAAGACAGAACGCGCCAAGTGGGAAAATGTGCAATAACATTACAGGGACAAATTGAGCTCGATTAAGACGGTGCGGCGGAAACAGCGTTGGAAGAATAATGTATGTAAAATCAGTCTAAGCATGAGGCTATATATATATATATACATATATATATATATATATAGGAAAAGGAAGGTAAGAAGAAGAAAATTGGTAAATGCATGCATTTCGTATTGTCTCCTCAGTATCATTAACAATAACCGGTATGCAAATATATACTTAAATATGCGTGTGACCGAATAAGCATGAGGTGCAAAATGAATGACGGAAGTTCCACCCCTATGTCCAAGGCAGTCTTAAGCTGATAAATAATTGCTTTTGAACACAGGGCCGGCTTCATCCGGCTCATCGCAACGGCCTCGGAGAAACGGAGGAAGCGGGGGTTAGGGTGACTTAATACAAGTGTGAACGCTGATCCGAGCTCTATCCAGTGACGCGTAGTCAGTAGGTGTTTACCTATTGAGGAAGCTGGCGGCTTGCAAAAGCAGGGAATTTCAAGGGGACAGGGATGCTGGTCAATTTCACGTTGAACCCACCTTGGCATGCGTTCCCTTATGCAGGAAGTCAAAGACCGATTGGTTCTGCCCATGTAACTGTCTCCGCAGTCGCACACGAATTTGTATATGCCCGTATCGGTTGAGCTTCCTTCGTTGGAGGCACCGGCAAGTTACAGGTTCTTTTGATGACCACAACCTGAGCAGCACAGTAACTACTCTGAGTAGCAGCGGTTAAGCGTTTCGTGGTTTTCAATACAGTGAAGTCACCCTTGAAAGGCAACTCGATGTAGATCTTTTTCTTGGCTGTCGTATGCACCAAGTCTTTTGGCCTCGCTTTTTGCTGTGTCTCTCTATAAATCTACGTGGATAACCATTTTCAACGAGTGTTGTAATTAACTCTAGCTCGTCGGCTAGACAATCAGTCGCGCAAATTCGTCTAGCACGACTAATTAAAGTTTTCACAAGGGTCCGCTTGTACTGCACTGGTGTGAAGCTGGTGAATTACAGGTATTGGCCGGACCAGGTTGCTTTTCTGTAGATAGACCTTCTAATGAGCCCGTCATCTCTGCGACTGATGAGGATGTCTAAGAATGGCAAACAGTTCTTCTGTTCCACTTCGCAGGTGACCCGCAACTTGATATATGCCTAGTTGAGTTGTTGCAATAACTGGACAATCTGCTGCTCCGATGAACAAATGGGCAAGATGTCATCCACATAACGCTCATAGTACGGTCATTGGGCTATTTCTGCGGATTTTCCTCTTTCCATCATCAGCATGAAGGAATCGGCAAGTACAAGGCCTAGTGGGATACCCATTGCCACACCATCGATTTGACTAGATGGGGTATACTGAAAGTGGAAGCCAACATTTGCT
The DNA here is from genome assembly GCA_944474145.2 of Dicrocoelium dendriticum. NCBI lineage: Eukaryota > Metazoa > Platyhelminthes > Trematoda > Plagiorchiida > Dicrocoeliidae > Dicrocoelium > Dicrocoelium dendriticum. The sequence continues at coordinate 111,055,370 of OX104067.1, forward strand.
GTACACAGAAGCAGGGATACCTTTAGCAATTCGACTGGAATTGGTAACGAATAACTAGATTGCTGAGCTAGCTCACATATTTAATCAACAGTTCATCGTAAAGGCATATTAGTAAATAGAGATTCCACATTCAAGGAACACATGACATTATTGGAGAGGTTGATTTCACCTAAGTCACCGATAAGTTGAGAAGAATCATTAAGACTATATGGATTGGACTATATTGAATTGGACAACTGTCCAATAGGTAAACACCTACTGACTACGCGTCACCGGATAGAGCTCGGATCAGCGTTCACACTTGTATTAAGTCACCCTAACCCCCGCTTCCTCCGTTTCGCCGAGGCCGTTGCGATGAGCCGGATGAAGCCGGCCCTGTGTTCAAAAGCAATTATTTATCAGCTTAAGACTGCCTTGGACATAGGGGTGGAACTTCCGTCATTCATTTTGCACCTCATGCTTATTCGGTCACACGCATATTTAAGTATATATTTGCATACCGGTTATTGTTAATGATACTGAGGAGACAATACGAAATGCATGCATTTACCAATTTTCTTCCTCTTACCGGGCTTTTCAGATTTTCTAATGGAAGTAAGTGCTTTATATATATATATATATATATATATATATATATATATATATATATATATATATATATGTCAAACTTCTGGATGTCGCGTGTTCTGTTGCTGAACGTTCCAAGGAAATTAACAAGTGACTTTTTTATCCTTAGTTCCAGCACAAACGCTGATTCTTCTCCTCCAGTGTTTTTATAATTTTTGTTTAATTATAATCCTATTTTGCTTTTCCTATATCCTTTTGTACACTTTTTCCTAAGGCAAGCAAACAAGGGGATATGTACAAATACGGACATTTTGTTCTGTCATGCAAGCATAGTGCAGAATGGATACGCGGTCCAGGATAAGCATTTTGTTTTCATCCCACGCGCGCTTGTCCTATTTCTCAGTTATCCTGTCCACCGTGATAAAGGCTCGGTGACCACAGCCCCTAAGTACCCAGTTATACTATACATACTTTGTAGGTCCAAAATGATCGTGTTTTCAGCTAACCGTATGCCAATGTTAAGGTTGCATTTCATGTTATTTTGTAATCTTTAAACGTACTAATGCCTACCATCATTCTACATTATCATGCGTCTGACTGAATATGTAATTTCTAGGAGCAGCAAAACTTTTGCAAATTTTCATTAAACATTTATATCCATACGAACCACACGGCTTACCATAACAATCAAAAAGCAGCTACGGAGCATGCTGAAGCAATTTTGCAGTTCAAGTTAGATGGCCACGATACCTGTTCTTTTGTGGATACCAATAGATCATAGTTACCTATCACTGATAAATCAGTTCATAGCAATTTTATTGGTGAGATGGATTGCACCAATTGGCCGCTCCAACGAGAATTATGTCGGTTGAATTTGCCGAGTTCGTCGCATGCCAGAAGTTTGCTCAGATCCTAATGGTAATGGAAGTTGCCAACACTGATCTAATTAAAGAAATGGAAGAAATAGCTAGGTTTGTTTACCATCCACACGCGAGCGCATAAAAATGCAGAAACATGCATGCTTCCCTTATGTGAGTTGACAAATGGTAATTATCTCTGTTTGTCTGTACTTGCATAAGCTTGCTCGAGTAAATGAGCACAAGATTCTGCAACTTTCATAGCATTAAAAAAGGTTTCAATTTTCTTCCAAATTCATGTGCAGAGCACGGACACGCTATTCAGAATGTAACTACAACATTTTGTACACCAAAATTATTAACTGCGCCATTAAGTACATGGCAATACGTTTGTATTTTGTATACTACCCATAGAAACTAACTGCATGGACATATACGTGTCTGCCTCTGTGGTAGATTGCTTCGGGGGCGTCTACCGGGCGTCCAGCATGAGTGAGCCTTCCTGTTAGCAATTCACATTCTTAGCTACCTTTTGGTTTGCTGATACGATATGTTTACAAAACATCATCAATTTTCAGGAGTAACCATACCGCAGTTGCCACGGAAGAAATCAAGAATAGAATGAAGCAAATGTTGCTTAGGAAGAATATTGATATCACTTCTGATAAAGCTGTAACAAGCTTCGACTGATTTCATATAACCTTCTCTATAATATTAGCAAATTAGTAAATGGAAAAAAGACAATTGGAATTCCAAGTTTACAGGAACAAATTGTTGTGGAGGTCAGCTTAAAAAATTCTCGAAGCTGGTGACCCACACAACTCCTTTAATCTTCCCTTTACTGAGTGAAGGGGTTTCTCACTTTGGTATCACAACACTAAAGAAGTCCGGCTCATCGATTTCACGAAGTGCTTCTGCAAACCTAGTTTGATGTTCATGGGTTGTAGAAGGGTTATGCGAGTTTTGAATAGAACTGGCTGATGGACGGTCTCCCCAACTGTCACAGTCCTTTGGGTGTCCAATTCCTCCGTAATGAATACGCTTTGCTAGAGCTTTCCACTCAAGTAAGAAAATGCAGTAGTTTTCACATCACAGATGTAATCTTGTTAAGACGATAACCATATTCAAATCAGAACATCAATGTCAATCGTTCTCGTGAAACTCAATGAAATGCAGCCGGTTATGAAGCATTTACTGGAAAAATGTTGGTTCCGCATCGCAGAATTCTACTTGGAAAAGGCAGAGCAACATATGCAAACCAAGTACAACTTATACGAATTCCGCAGCGATACCGATATAGCGGGAGCAAATGTTGGGAGAGTGGTAGACACGTGAAAACCACTTGAATAGCGCTGTAATCAATGAACTCAGCTTTACTGCAAGTTATGCCTTTCGCTATATTTTGTCAATATTTTCCCCGAAGCATATATTACAGTCAAACTTATCATAGGCAGCCACTCAAGGGAGTGACAAAAGTGGTCTCAAATGGCTGGTAGTCGCCATAGCAGCTTGGACTGTAGACGGAAAAGACGGACGTAATGTTGCATCCATGCATCCTTGAGATAAATCCCCATAACTGAGGGGTCTAGAATAGACACATGCAGTAAGTCGATGGCTAAGAATGTCAGTTTGATAGGGCCAATACATTTTCTGAGCACAATCAAAATGAGCGAAGTAACGAGATTTTCCTCGTTAGGTAACAAAGCCAGTGGACTAGGTAGACCGAGGATCGGGATAAGTTCTTGTTGTGGATGCAATCGCGCGTTTCGAAACCCAAATGCGAATATTTCCTACTTCCAGCTAGAATCATTGGGCCAATTGAATGCCTTGTCCGGATCATACTAGTGCATAGTGCAAATTAAAAAACACATTTAACGTGCGTGCTCTCGTTTCAATTGCAATAATCCGCTCTAACTGCTCTCTAACCTCTGGCATCGTAGTCACCGCACGCTCATTCGAACCGGATTTACCAGTGCTATGCAGTAATCTACCATTCGTGGAATTATATTATACCACTAAAGTCGTAAGCATCACTAACCGACTTGATTCCCATCCGCGATTGAACACGATTGAACAGGTGACTAACTCATTCACTTTTTGCCCATTGCAATTCTGAGTACTACCATTCAGTGCAGAATTCTCGAGGCAGTCCGAAAAGCCGAAGCGTACTTCAATCCGGCGTTTCTCGACGCATGCCTGAAGGAATTTGTGATCTCGCGACCTGTTTGCACCGCTGCGTATTTTCATTTCTTTGGTCTCAAACCAACCGTATCTAACATCGATCGATCAACCGAGCAACACTTTAAAGTGTGCGTACATTGGAACACTCTAGACAGCCAGCGCGCCACGCTGACTCACGCTTACGTTGACGCGGGAAGCTGAAGTGATAAACGCAACCTTAAGGCAACGTGCCCACTGTGAACATGTTTCGTATGAAGAGCAAATGCAAATCATGTGCTAAAGCGGTAAAACTGGGTTGATGAGTACCATGTGTTTGAAATCCCATCACAATACTTGCCTTGCGACGGGGTCCACAAAACAGTACACAAACATGGCGGAGGCGTTTTGTTTCTGCCAGACTATGCAATCCTATCCCAGTTGTTAGCGCTATAGCTGCGGTACTGAAGAGGTGTGAAAGACCAACAGTAACGGTCGAGTAACTGGTGATCGCCAGTGTTACATCCATGGGAGGAAACGGACCTGCACTTGTATTGGAAATTAACGCTCCGAATTCCCTAGTCAGGCCGAAGAAGAGAGCCAGGCGTCCCAACCTTACCGCAACGACTCAGCCTCTAGCAGCAGCAACTCCGTTCCCTCTCCTATAAGTAAACACATTACCTGCAGCGCGTCTGCCTCATCTTCTGTACAGTGGGTTGCACCTAGTAGTCTCTTCGCTACTTATGGAACCGTAAGCTACAATCAACCAGCCACAGTGAACAACCCGGCTACGTAGGCATGGGTTGCCGCCAAGCAAACACCGGAACGAGCACCGGTAACCTTCGTGCCCGGACTAGAGAAAAATAAATTGTTTGCTGCACGATGGCCCCATCAGTGCCGTACAAAAATTCAACAAAAACATCGGATACTAAAGCTTCAAGTCCAAAACCAGTAGCCATCAGGCGCAACTATGTTGCCCTAAACCTTGTGTGCACAAATGTCTTCGAATCCAAATCGAATAAAAGTAAGTATCGGTTGACGGACTATGGAAAACCACAGAGTGCCATCTGTAGGTCGATCGGCGTCCATGCTAATCCCACCACATTAAAATGAAACTTGCGTCACGCAAATGCATTGCACTACGGTGAATCCCGGTTACTTCTGGTAACACTACACTCGGCGGACGAGACTGAAGCCGTTTTGCTATCTGCGAACCGTCTCCGCCACGACTCAAGTGGGGTGCGCATACTACCTGATATCCCGTGGTAAGAACGTTCAGCGCATCCCACTAACAGAGAGAGGTGCAGAGAAATGCATGTTAAGAAAACGGTGATCGCTCATGGTGTTCCTGAGCTTACAGATTCCTCTTTCGACGGTGCTCAGATGCACGCCAGCGAGCAATGGCACTACATACGGGAGGCTCTTTCTCTCGATAATGTCGTGGTCACCTTGTTGATAATAATCCCCATATCACCAAGCTATAAGGAGTGGGGTCCCAGGCTGTTACAACTTGTGTTAGAGTGAGAACTAACGGTCAAAACACTTCTAGAGAAATGGACTAAATTCCGTTGCAGATTGCCAACAGAAATTCGGCTGAAAGCAGCGAGAACACCAGCACCTTCTAATGACAATTCAGTGGAGGCACAACTCCCAATGTAAACACCAACTGTAGGACCCGACTTGGGAACAGTTTCAACAGTAGCCATAATATCCGAAAGGACACAGCAGAGCACGGGATAACGCAGGGATCCGGGACATCCGATGCTTGACTATATAACAAATTCGTCTCGATAGTCTGCAAACCAACAAAAAAGCGATTAGTCGCCAACCCTTTATTGGACGGCATAAACTTCTTTGCTTCATCCATACAGTGGAACACAAGTTGGTCTCCGAGAAGCTCTCATGCATGTACACAAATGCCAAAAGTCTACTCAGCAAATTAGCTGAAATAGACTTCGGCACGCGTCAGCAGCTTGCGGTCTCATCTCTGTTACGGAAACGTGGTTACACTGTGAGATAACGGATGCCAAAATCACGCTATCAGGCATTTCCGTTGTTCTGAAGGATCTCGCCGGCAAAGGTGGTGGGGTAGCCATCTACTTTCGTAACAACCTGTAATGCGAACCCATAAAGGATTCGGAAACCGACGCACCTGACTCCATTTGGTGTAGTATTTCGCCTACTGGTTGTTGTTCACCGCCAACCATCATCTACTCCTGAGATGGACTGCAACTTGCTGGCTGCGTTGAAGCAAGTGGTAAACAAAAAGTACTGTTACAGTCTGGTCATTGACGACTTCAACTTGCATGCTCTAGAATCCCAGGCCACACCAGGAGAGCAATTTTAAAGCAGACCTGCAAGATATGGTTTCCGGGTTCTCGCTTTATGGTCACGTCACTACGCTCACCAGATTCAGGGGAACTAACAGGCCATCCATGTTGGACCGAATATTCACTAATGAAGTACTGATGGTCGAGTGCTTGAAAACCGATGCTCCTCTGGACCGCAGCTGTCACGCGACGCTAGTGCTTCATTACAAGTGCTACGCGGATTATCCTACAGAGCACGCTGAGGAATATCTCGTCGTAACCAACTATGACAACCTGTCCGACCACATTGATGCAACAACCTGGTTGGGCTTAACAGAAGTGACCCCTGAGGTAGCCTGTGGTAAATTCGTCAACATATTTAACAAGCTCGCGGCAAGAACATCTGAAACTAAACTCTACCGGCCTAAAACGATGAAGTATTTCGTAAGGAGCAGGACATGTAAATGCATGGCATTAAGAGACTTGGCATTGCGCACCTACATAACCTCCCAGAACGACCATACCTGAGATGTCTACACAATGAAAGGAACCACTGTGTCAAACTCGTCCGGGAGGATAAACTTAAGAACCAACAGGGTCTAGTGGATAAGTGTTCCTCCAATCCCAAACTGTTATACAGACAAGTAAACAATTTGCGCCGTGTTAAGCGCGGTATTCCTGCTCTGCGCACAGCATGCGGCTTAGCCCAATCCGTAAAAGAGGCGGCCAACGTCTTTGGACAACAATTTGGCCGTACCTTCCAACATTAAATGTGCATGTTTAACTAAACTCACATTGGCGATCCAGTAATTATATAATTACTGATGTGATTTGTCCGTAAGTAAATGTTTGCATACCAATTCAGTTGGTAGTTTAAACTACCGCGCTACCTAGTTAGATACCACATTACTGTGATACGTCCGGCCTTGCAGATGACGATAGAAACAGTAGGTTAGTTGCACAATCATTGCCAACAATCCTTAAAAGTTTTACCGCTATCACGTTCACGAGAAATGATCCTTTTTTGACTTCGTCTCTTGGTGCACAGTAATTAATTTTTCCTAAGGATCACTCTAGTATTGATTCAAGTTATAAACTTTGATGCTGCAAGATGATACGCGTGTCGCGGAAATCCGAAACGAATGGTACAGCGCGACGCAGTGTAGAACCACAAAATGCAGAAGTTTGCAATTGTGAATTTAGGCGACAGAAGGGGTTAAATATTCGTAGGCAGATGTTTAGATACACTTGTTATATTTGTATAAGAAATAACTTCACTTTAAAATGTTGCTTATTCCGAATTTCCATAACTCGTGCAACGAAAGATTTTTCATGTGTCACTTCGCATTCTTCAGCTTGTGTCCATATCCAAACAAGATGGTAACCTCAGCAGAGAAATACTAATGGATTTATATGTTTAGATAGCTATAACATTAGAAGTGAAACGTGGGCAATTATTCTAAACATCCAAGACCCGCGAACAACCTCTGCAAATAGAAACTTCTACAAACTTTATAAGTGGATAATTTTATGCTTAGCCAATACCAAGTGAGGCAAGGACAGCCAACTGTTTGTACTAATCTTGGAAGTTGAACTACATGATTGTATATATTCTCTTATTTAGGCAACTAAAATAACTTGCAACTACAGCGGTTGAATATAGTTTCGTTTTCAGTTCGCGATGGCTAACAATAAACCATGAATGACAAGCAGCTTGTTGGTTAAGTTGGAGGTAAAGGAAAACGCTTACAGGAGATGCACTCTTCGTACCAATTCATTATCGTAAGCTTACTTGTGTATGGCTGCCTACCTTAAGTTTGTTTTAATGCATCATTGTTGCAGTCTTATGGATAGTTGCTGGTTTTCTTTTTTTTGTTTCACCACCATATTGTCCCTTGTTATTGACACTATTAATCACCCTTCGTTAAGTGCATCTGATGGGTGCTCAACGTGATCGTCATAATGTTGGCTGTCCCAGTCCGGTTTCTTCAGTGTCTTGGTTCGTCTTGGCGGCTGCTAATCTACTATATATGTCATGTGCTGATGAAAGTGTCCTTGTCCATTTTTGCCTTGGCGCTTTGTTCTCTGATGTAGGTTATAGCAGGTAGCGGCGAGGCAAATGTTCCTTAGGACGGATGGCTTGAAGCACCAAGGTCATTTCATTTGAACAGATCAGGGCCCTACTTTAAAAGCAGCAGATGCAGCTTCAAACGTCACGGAAACGATTGATTAAACTACTGAAACAACTTTAACATTTAACTAGTGTCTGGTAGACTAGTTGCATGCCGTTCTGTAGACGCTAATGCGGCATGAATTACGAGTTTACTTTTGATGGACTGTCTCGCTTGAGGATAGCATCGTGATTTCAGAAATATGGAGACCTTTTCCTTGTAGAGTTATGGGACCAAAATGATGCCCAGAAGGTCTGGTTGTTGCAGCAATAGCTTGGTGCTTTGGTAAATGTTTGCTACACAAATGCGGTTCTGCCCAAGTGCCTTAGAGATTTCAGCTCTGAGTAAAAATTACAGAATTTAATTTTGGCGGTTTGACTGTCGTGCTTCAGTCGACTGCCTTTCATTGTAGCATAGCTTGCTGCACGTTCGCAATGTAAAAACAAATTTGGTGTACCAATGTTATGGTCTGAATATGGTTAAGCCCCGTCGGGCATTCCTGGCTTTTACTGTTGAATGACCGCGGGATTCCCCAATTCACTAGATACAACAACGCATTTTTGCGGTATAGTGCTTACCATAGCGTCGCTTGATTCATCTGTGTCGTTTGACAATATTTCCTTTCTAAGAATTTAGTACCGGCAGCTAATGGGCGTGCGTATTTTTGACAACGTCTAGGCGTCTTTGCCCTGACTGTTTTCGCCATTTGTTTAGCTTTCTTGCGAGTTCTTTCTGCGCTCTTTATTCACTAGTTTAGTGACTCAGAACTTTCACCTTCAACCGACGCGTAAGCAGAAGACAACACTATGCAACTTAGATTTCAGTCACAATTGTCATAACTCTACAGACTGGGAAGAAAAATGCGATAACCTTAGTTATTCTTGTGTTCTGCAATCATAAAAATCAGGTTTACAAAGGTTTTACCACCATTCTACGTGGCATCGTTCTTGTGGAAAAACCCAGTGCGTAAATCGTTAGTGAATTCATTCAAATACTTTTGGGACTTTGGTAGGTGACATCTTCCACTTCACAATCAATGGCTTCAGCCCGGTTACTATTTGCAATTTGCGAGTTATTTGTACCCAGGCGAATTGAGCGGAAGCCATATTATTCTGGAGCTACTCGGTGTTTTTTTAGATACAGTAGCAGTATTTCTATCACGAGTTATCCTATAAATATAGGAAGAACAGTAATGAGAGATATGCGGTGTGGATTGGGATGTTTATTGAGATTACCTGTCTTGTGAATAAGTGTGCTGATATCCTGTTTCTATACCAATGCAGTTGTCCACTTCTTTAGACAGCGCAGATGGGAAAACTGTAGTAACTCTGCTAGACAAATGACAGCCGGGTGCGGAGCATCAGGTCGCATGTTGTCAATGCAGCAGAACTCTTATGGCGTTGTGATCACAACTTCTTACACATCGCGTCGGTATTAAAGGGGAGATTGGATAAACCCAACGCAGAGGAAATAGGAACTGGGAGAAAATTTAAGTTTGTTACCGCCCGGAGCAATATGGTCGCAATGCAACTGTCGCTGATCGCTTATACACATTATGCGAAATAATTTGTGCAGTAACTCCTCTTCAGTGCTTACGGAGGTTTCAACTAGTCCAACCGAATCGATTTCCCAAAACAGTTACGCTGTACCACGTATGCCGTCTAAGTTACAGCATTTGGCTAGTCCTTGTGAGCTCTGCACTCGCAATTCATCAAGGACATGGATGTTACGTGTTTTGCTTCTTAGAAATGAATTAGTTAAGTTTTGACGAGATAAGAGTTACTGAAGTTAGCGCCATCGATGTGCAAACGACTTGGCGATTGATTTCCAGTTGAGTTGAGGCGCGTATGCAATAAGGAAGTTTAGTTAAGCCCGAGTACCAAGGGGATATTCCGCAAACCATATATAACCAAATATTCGAAAATGGTCAAAACCCTTCAAAAGCAAATCAATCAATAGGAACACGCAGTAAGCGCGTGGAAATGTACATTGCCTGACCGCAAACACCGCACTCGACCATGCATTTCAGTCTTGTTAGTTAATTGGGACCAATAAAACTTTGGCCGATCGTCCACAACAGGCAGTGCTTGGCACAACTGATGCTGACCTGATGCTGATGTTTCGAGACATCTTTTGTATGCTTGGATTGTGAAGTGCAACCTCGAGGTGGACCGTGATTCAAAGTAAAGCCATCTTGGGCCAACTCGATCAATGGGACCGTAGCTGAACGTATGCAATTTCGGTTCTCCCTGCCCAAATTCACTGCGTTCTACTACGGGTTCCGACCTTGTTTTAACTCATCATGTGAAAATATCACGCCTCAAACGGGGGACTACACAAATTATAGTTGATAACTTTGCTCCTTTAGTAATCGGAACACGACCAACAAGGATTTTCACGATATGAATGAACTCACTGTTGTGCGCTTATATTGCAACTTGAAATATCAACGTGTACCTGCTTCGCATCAAAGCGGCCTTCGGCCAATTCCATCAAAAAGACCGTAGTTAAATTTTATGATTTTGGTTGTTTTCCGATTTAAAACACTGCACTGCACTATGTATTTTGTGCTTGATTAATCTCATCATTTGGTGGCAGCACACCTCGGAGTTGAAAGTATTGAGATTTTACTTGGAACCGCTAAGCCTTTAATCAACGGTTAATGACCGATGAAGGGGCACTGCTTTTTTGCTTGTATTGTGACCAGCCATCTCAATGTAAACCGGGATTCACATTGAAGAAAGGATTAGCCCCTTCCTCTAGTTCTAGTAATACTATAGCTGAAGTGTATGCAAATTCGGTAGTGTCTCCCATCTTTCTTAACTCAGCCCTTCTGGTATTTGCTTTTTTTTAGTTAAGAATCTCATAACAGATTACTCGTTCGTATATGCCAGCGCAACTCTGTCACTTAGCCCTCCTGTTATGTGAATTAGATTACGGGCTGCTCCTTACATTATCAAATGGATTCTCAGAAGCACAGTGCCGAAACTCTACTGAATGCGATCGGAATTTTGAGTACTTTGATCGTTCTTCTACCCAGGCTTTACATCCTGATAGTATGTTGATCATACAATACAATGTATGTTTCCTTAACTAATTATCGATGTTGTGGCCATCCCAGACGATAATAACGGTGCGATTAATTCCAATCTGAGAGAGTACTGAGCCGTGTGAAAAGCGTGCGAAGCCTGAAACGGGTACGATGAACCCACTACTTGTTGTGTAATAAAATGTGTGCGAATCCCTGCAAAAGATTCGCCCCTGCTAACTTTGGTTACCGGGCTAGAATGTAGAGCTAGATACCGTCATGTTCTTGCCGTAATGAGTTGGATAAACATAAAGTTAGTGCAAGGCATCTTTGAGTATTGTCCAACGTAGGTGTGTGGAGGTTGAAAGAAAACAGCGACGAGCGCCGTGTTGTCACATTTGGTTAATTCTAACTACCTAATAACCTTTTCTGTCTGACGTCTTTGACTGTTTGCACATAAGCAAATAAACTAGGCACTGGGATTTTTATAAGCGATCTTCACTTGTTAACCTCATACGAATTACAAGTGCTTTTATACCAGGAAAATAGTGAAGCATTGGGCGAAGAGCAATCAGATTTGTTATTTACACATTAAAACTTGGTGTGCTATCGTGCAAGTTGATCATTAGAACTAAAATCTCAAGAAGGCGGGGCCTAGTTACTTGTTTGTTGAATTTCGAGATGGAAGGCTGTAAGTACTTCAAAGCTGGTAATTTCTAAATTTAACACGTATTTCATTCATGAGGCTTCCCTTGTACATCGATTGAAATTTATGTGTTCGAGTGTTGTTAGCATGTATTGAAAGGTATTTTCGGATATCCTCGTGAACTAAAAGATATGTACCAATGTTGACAGCCGTAATTGTCAACCAAACTGCTTTGATGTCGACATTTTGATTTGAAGATGCAACAACGCCTGGGAAAGTTTAGATGTTAGCCGTTGTGACAAACATTTCACTCCAGGACTCCGTGGTTTATGCCTTAAGTTCTCGGACTACATCTAGATGTCCCTGATTCGAGCTGAAGTAATCCTATCACTTCAAGCAAATGAAAAATACGACGGAATATTATGTGGAGGGCAGTGTTGAAAGCAAGAAAACACGTAACAAATTCATTTGTCTTGAATACCGTATGTTGAAACTTCATGCCAACTATTGATTAATTATAACATGTTGCAGGATTACAACATGGTGTGTGGAGGATTAAATGTGCTCGAAATCGTAAATTGTTTTATGACATTCGAACGGAAATCCATGGAAACTAATGTTGCTTAGAGGTGTTGTAGTTTCCGTTGAAAAATTCATTCGTTCGGGATGTAGGCAAATGTACAATATAAAATTGCTTAGCATTAATTCTAATAATTGTCCATGAACTTTACGTCGCACTCTGGTGAACCTCGAATTCTTCGAGGAACACTAAACTCAGCAGATGAGACAGAGGCTGTCCTGCTCTCAGCAGTTCGCCTTCGTAACTCACCGAGCGGAGTG
>OX104067.1:111068044-111110082 GCA_944474145.2 Dicrocoelium dendriticum
GACTGATGTCCTTTTCACTCGAGTAACACCATTATCTGCTGGCTCGATGTCTAACTGAGACTCGCCTAAATCCCAAATCCCGCTAACATCTGTTCGTGTCTCACTACGTTCCCACTTGACAGATGGATCATATGACATTTCATCTCATGTGACATGATGTAGTATTTCTGGTTACAATCTGATGTCAACGTAGCCTGGTCAAGTGCCTCTGTACTGCACACTAAGATTGAGACAAGTCATTCATTTTGATTCCGGACAGCGGCAACACGATATGACATCCGAATTGAAATGCTTAGACACAGGGCACACCCCCGGCACTGATGAAATGATCGAGAATTGCTAGCGCAGAGAATGCATGATCAAGGGGACCATAAATAGTCACACACACGACTGACTGCCTGGTAGTTCCACATATTGGTGAATTCTCGCTTACCTCTCGGGCAAGAAAAGAGCGGACCGGCTCTGGCGCACCCTCTGACACGAATAGCTTGCAGGTAATATAAAGGACGGCATTTACAGCACACACCAACGATAAGTCATCACAGTTCCACTGCAATTTTACTCCATTTTTAGGTTTCGTTGTAACGTTATCAATGTTACTAGCCTCATATTGCTGCTCTTGTTACTAAATTCTCCATGGTTGCGTCCGTTCTGCTTGCATCACAATTGCACTAGCACAGTTCTACTGACACTTCATTTCGTGCATCCCTAGTTGTATTCGCATATGTTTTTTGCATTTGCACACATTTTACATCATTTTGTGTCATCTCTTTCTTTGTAGCCCTGCGCAGATGGAGTCCTACGCTGAAGGCAATGTACGGGTCCCATGTGTAGCAAATGAAGACACGGAAAGACCTTGAGACAGGCGTCGTACACACACACAACCTGATGACATCTCGCAGATATGGCACAGACACTTTGACACGCTCTTGAACAATCATTCCGAGATGGACTGGGACACACTGCACGGGTTGCAACACCACAGCGTATTATCCGAACTGGAGGACACACCAGGTATCTACGAAACACAGAGAGCGGTTGCTCAACTACGGAACGGGAAATGCGTTGGTGTTGACGGCATATCTCCGGAAATACGGAAGCACGGAGGAACTGTTATGATGCGTGATCTCCATCGTTTGGTGGAAGCCGTCTGGATGGAATAGCAAGTGCCTGCAGAATTGAAAGATGCTGTTGTGATTCCATTGTACAAGGAAAAGGGTAGTAAGCAATACACCGACAATTATCGTGGCATCAATTTACTTAGCTACGTTGACAAGCTTTTTGTCCGCATCCTACTCAGTCGCCTTGTCACACATGTACTGGAACCGAATGTAGCTGATGAGCAATGTGGATTCCGCTCGGGACGAAGCACCAGCGACATGGTGTTTGCAGCACGTCAACTACAGGACAACTGTCGTGAATGCAATCAACCGTTATATTCACTGTTCGTCGACTTCATCAAAGCGTTCGATACGGTGAACAGTGAGGCTTTGTGACTGATTCTCTCAAAGTTTCGATGCCCAGCAAAGTTTATTCGTCTGATTGAATGCTTGAATACTGGCATGCAAGTAAGGGTGCAGCTGAGTGGACAGACTACAGATGACTTTGCCGTTATTTCCGGTGTGAAGCAAGAATGCGTCTTAGCACCCAAACTGTTCAATATCTCTCTGACAGCTGTAATGTCGTGCGCATTCAACACGTGGGAATAGGGTGTGCATCTAGAGCACCGCATGGATGGGGTTTCGCTTAATATCCTCCGCTTTAGATCAAGAAGCTTAGTGCTTGAGACAACTATCAGTATGCTGCCGCATGCAGACGACTGCGCGTTGTTTGCACATACCGAGGAAGAACTGCAAGGCATGACGACGGCATTAGCTTCCACGGCCACGAAGTTTGGACTGAACATAAACACAGGTAAGACTGTATGCCAATTCCAGACGGCACCGGGAGTGCAGCCAATGTGCTGGCCAGAACTACGGGTTGCAGATGAAACACTACATAACACGTCCGCCTTCTGCTACCTGCGGAGTACATTGTCAACCGACCTGCGGATCACCATCGAACTGCGCGCTCGTGTGGCGAAGACGAGTGCGGCTTTTGGGAAACTGGAACATCGCATGTGGAAGAGTCATCATCTTATTGTTAGAACCAAGGTGATGGTGTGCAAATCAATGGTCCTGTCAGCCCTTATCTGCGGATCGGAAACGTGGGCACTGTACAGAAAGGATATCCGGTTTTTGGAACGATTCCATCAGTAGTGCCTTCGCCAGATTCTGCACATCCAGTAGTGGGACATTGTGTCGGACACTGTGATCCGCGTGAGCGAATTTTACACCATGGACTGCATGCTACTGCTACGACACCTCCGGTGGCTTAGACATTAGCGCTGTATGGATGCAACGAGAATCCCTAAGCAACTGCTATACGGGCAACTGAGCGCAGGTGGCCGGACTGCAGACAAACTAAAGTTGGGCTACCAAGGCAGTATCAAGGTGAGGTTGCCTCAAGTAAGCATTGACCTAAGTGTTTGGGAGGAGACGGCAACGAATGGTTGCACCTGGCGTGACCTCATCACCTCCACCTTTGCCTAATCATAAGAAAGGCAGCTAGTGCATAGGGAAATTAAACGTGCAGCACGCAAACACGATCTGCCGAAGGGGTACAATTCGTCGCTCACTTCCATCTGGAGCTGTAGTGCATGCGGTCCTGTGTGCCTTAGCCCAGCCGGTCAGGCCGGTCATCAAAGAGGACACGATGGGGCTATGCCGAACAGGTCGGCTGTAAAACCGAGCATCACGGACTGACGTGTGGCACTTGGTGGTATGCAACTAAGAAGGGACGGTGCATGTTAAATCGGCCAAACGTTATGGAGCAAGGTGAGTCAGAACGGAATCCCCGTTCGTTCGCAACATCGGGCCGGAGGACTTTCGCACTGATACTGCACTAATCCATTGAGTGTTGCGGCGCAGCGACAACCACCTGCAGTTTATGAATAGGCGCAGGCGCACTGTATTTGCCCTATTTGTAATCCGAATACAGATGCCCACATACCAGTGCCCCTATGATGAGGTTTGATGTTTCATATACCATGCATCTTCATCGTAGTTGGGCTACACTGAGTTACCTCATGTTACCCTATTTTATAGTACTTTTCCATTACCATAGCCTCCAAACACTTTACCTATTAAGGTATTCAAAAGCAATACTTCCTCGCTTTGGTGGCAAATTGGCAATCTGCTGGACATGTTCAAGTTGGATCATTCATTCAAAGATTAATCGCTCCGGAACATCCATGGAGAGTGAGCAGTCCCGGCAAGTAACTGACTAGTGACTAATATGCTGATGTTATTGCGTCATGCTAGGTTCCACAGTAAATCTGTCAGAATGATTAGACCTGAAATTCCCGTTCTTCATTTGACAACCTTAACTTAGCTGATCTTATGAAAATCAGTTGACTCCAGTGAACCATTTCCCAACAAACCTGCATAATTGCCTACTCACGGTCCACCATCTTCTTTGTGTCATCCTTATTCCATCGCTAATGTAAGTAGCTCTTGGGTATAATTGCTATCTAGAATGATTAAGTACGGACTTGGGTCAACGCAGTAACATTATGGCTCCTGTCTAAGTGGCACCTACAAGAAGTTGCATCAGACGGGGTCAATCTTCTGGGCAGACTAAGTAAAAGATAATGCCAACGGTACTGGTACGTCAGTGTCTTAGTAAGTTACATCGGAAAGAAAGCGGCGAATAGCGACAATGGTCCATTGTAGGAGCACCGAATAGCCGCATCCAAGGCGTACGATGTAGATGGTAATGAAAGCCCTTATGGCCACAGCAGGATATACAAAGGTATGTACAAACGGATGGGTACTTAGATGACAGCCAGTGCTACCTCTGGGACATTTGCAAAACAGTGCGAACACTGTTTGGAAAACCATAGGTCTGACAGTGGCAAGCGGGACTAAGTTGATGTGGTACTGTGGTAGTTGTCGTGTCAAAGAGGCTGTAATAGTCCAACACCAACACTTCATATTAGGTGCTCATTCTCATGCCTGTCCAAGTGCCTGTTAACCGGACCTCCAAATGAAAGCCATACACGTTTGTAGTACTAGTCTTCATGAGGTCTAATGTGTCGCTATCCAGTTTGTGGCAGTTCATAATTAAGTCCGTGGAAACACACGTGCATAGATGGTATTCGAACTGCCATTGGACACGGATGACGCCCATCTACGTACATATGTATACCGAATGAATTCGACTAGGATATACAGCTTCTGTACGGCTAACATAATGCAGGGAAACGGCACTCGAGCAAACCGGAAATAACCTTACCACAACATGAAGAAGGTGAGTTTATGACAAACGCATGTTGATTGCAGGTGTTGTGAATCCAAGGCAAATTTGACCGATGCGAATTCTTGGACTGCTCAAAACGGCGTTTACTAAGGTACAGAAGAAGGCGCTATTGCACGCGGAATAGAAGCACCATGAGTACGCACCCATTCGATTTACTAATCCAGGCCAATAAGGCGGTGTATGTGGTCCGTTTGTCTGCGTGATGACTAATCTTGCTTTTTAGAAGTAGATGTTGATTGAGCTTCCGGTTGCGGCTGCGCCTGCTGTGAATGTTGACAAGGTGACTACCTGTCTATTATCCACTACTTCATCCAGGAGACAGTTGGTCGTTCTTGGAGGGGACGGGGTGCACCGTCCTCGTGACGGTGCTTGGCTCAAAGAATGGTTCCATCCTGCGTGGAACGGGCTACTGTCCAGCCACCGCCATGTATACGTCTGGTGTGCATGACTTCCCAATTAGGCCGGAATGCTTCTGTTCTGCTTGTTGAAGGAGTGTGGGCCGGCTCCGTTGATGAAATTTGGCTCCATCCGCATGCCTCCCGGTCTTATTCCTTCGGGTTTACACAGGATATGGCGTGTGTGGGTAGAACTGTGGGTGGTGCAGCGCAAGTCACCCATAGTGTTCTATAGACGCAGGCGTCCTGTGACTGTCCCCTTGGAGGTCACAGTGACAGGCAAATCCTGATACGGACGCCGCTGAATCATATATACAGATATATATATATATATATATCCAGTGGCGGGAGAACTTATGGTGCGCTTAGGCTGGTGGTGTCTAGATCCTGACAGATGATCTACCCATTGCTACTACTGTTGTGCCATGGGCTCTTGTCCTGGACGCCTCCTCGTGGCGACCGCTGTGTGCGAGTTGGGCTACGCTCTTCTCCATGCTAGGATCCAAGACCCCAAACCGCATGAGTCAGTGAACTGACCATGTGCTAGACCCGTTGCCTTGCCGGTGTACATTTAATCGAAGGTTTTGGCTGAGAACCCGAGTCGTTCTCCTGTCAGGTATTGGCCTCCTGCCTGTATTCTAGTCCATGCTCTTTAGATGTTAGAAAGTGTTCGATGGCCCTCCTCCCGTAAAACCTGGCCACGAGAGACAACAGGTCTACGGGTTATACGCTCCCAGCTGGATTGGCGTACAGCACGATCGCCCCGCATTGTCTCTGACGGTGGGAGCGCACCTCCAGGTGTTCGATCGTTTGCTGTTGCCCGTTTCAAGCCAGGCAGCCCCTGATCAAATTGGTGCAAGCCCACCAAAACCCTCCGGCGTCTGGCTGTGGTCGCAGGTGCGTATCCTTCTACGCCCGCCAAACATATACCATTCGTTCCAGCACCTCAAATTCTGCGTGTGACGGACCCCAGTTCCCAATTTGTTTCTGCAATCACATTCAGAAGCTGGATCTGCTCCCCAATGCCTTGAGGGTCAGGTTATTGATCCATCGGCTCCTGGAGGAGTCCCTCAAGCAAACCTCCAAACCACACAACGCCTTGTTGGTCTGGCTATTGAGCCAAAGACTTCTGGAGGAGTCGCTCAAGCAAGCATCCGAAGCACAACCACCCCCACACGTGAGATTGTCTACCATTGCAACCGTATGCCTGCGCGCAAACCACTCAGCATCGGGTGCTGGAACGTGCGTACACTACTGGACCGGGACTAGAGTGATCGCCCCAAGCGACGCACTGCACTCGTCGCGATGGAATTGGCGCGGAACAACGTCGATGTTGCGGCGCTCAGTGAAACTCGGCTCGCTGAGCAAGGTAAGTTGCATGAAGCAGGCGCTGGCTACACGTTCTACTTGGTGGACAACGCCACCTCAGCACCACGTTAACATGGTGTCGAATTTGCAATACCCGACCGCCTGAATGGCCAGCTGGTGGGTGAACTAACTGGCTTCAGCGCGCGACTGATAACTGTTCGCCCACGACTCGGAAGAGGTAAGTTTGCTACTTTTATAAGCACGTACGGTCCGACTATGTGTTATACTGATGACAAGCGTGATCACTTCTAAACTCAGGTATCCCCTGTCATACGGTTTGTGCCGAGGAGCGACCGACTATTTCTGCTGGGTGATTTCAACGCGCGTGTTAGGTGTGATGCATCGATGTGGACACATGTCATCGGTCCGCGTGGCATTGGTTCAGCGGATGCGAACGGTGATAGGCTGCGCTCACTGCGTGCCACTCACGGCCTAACGATCACGAACATTCGGTTTGCACTGAGTGCGAGTGATATAGTAACTTGGACGCACCCGCGAAGTGGTCACGCTCACCTGCTCAACCAGGTCATCGTACATCATCGTGGTATGCGTGCAGTGCGCATGACACGTGTACTGTGTGGAGCTGACTGTGGCACTGATCACAAATTAGTGCAAAACAAACTGTACATATATTTTCGTAAATCTATGCATTGCACCCCTACGGTGAATCGGCGTAAATGTAACATTCTTTCCCTCGCTACTTTGGCGAAACGTATTGAGCTGGAGAAGGCGATGGCTGCACGCCTGTGTGATGTGGACTGCATAGCCACATTGGGCGACCTGTGGAACCACATTCTCGACCAGGTGACCGCTGCTGCCGAGGGGACCATCAAGCGCGCAAACGGCAAGTGGCCTGATTGGGTTGTTGAGATCATTGTGAAGATTGGGGTATTGGTATGTGAGAAGAATGCAGCATTTGCTGCACATGTGGCAGACCCCAGTGACTTGGGGAAGAAAATTTGACAGAATTCGACGGCGAGTGACCCAAGAGCTCCGTCGCATTACAAATGCAAGATGGACGTGCAAGTCGAAGTAGTTGGAATGCTACGCTGAATGCCACCAACACAAGGAATGCTTTGACTTATTGAAGGTGTTGTATGGACTGAGGTTGGAGCCGCTAAGGATACTGACCAATGGTAGTTCAGGAAATACCTGCGCACAGACTGAATATCTACTGCCGATCTGGCGGAAATTCTTTGACCCTATCTTAAACAACCGTTCAGGAATTGACTGGCCTACTTTGAATGGACGGAAACAGGACGATTTAAATTCAAGTCCGGCAGACGCGCCGCCACTGGATGAGACGCAGAGAGAACTTGCTCAGCTGTGAAACGGCAAGTGCGCGGGGGCCGACGGGATCCCGCCTGAAGTATTAAAACATCGCGGATCTACGTTAGTGACTGTGCTGCAACACTTGGTGCAACGCGTGTTGGTTGAGGTGAAGGTGCCTCCTGAACTGAACGGTGCCCATGTGCGACCACCGTACAAGAGTAAAGGGAGAAAGCAATGTTGCACGAATTATGGAGGCATCAACTTACTGAGTTGGGTGGGCAAGGGGATTGCCCGAATCCTTCTTAACCGCCTCATCAGTCAGGTTGTGGATCCGAACGTGGCGGGAAATCAATGTGGCCTCCGTTCGGGTTGCAGTACCATGGATATGGTGTTTGCGGCTCGTCAGTTGCAAGATAAGTGTAGCGAACGACACCAGCCGTTGTACTCGCTTTTTGTTGACTTCACCAAGGCATTTGATACGGTGAATCACGAGGCATTGTAGCTGGTGTTGGGTAAGTTTAACTGTCCGATGAAGTTTGTAAGTTTAATTGAAGGTCTGCACAGTGGTATGCAGGCGAGGGTGCATCTGAGTGGAGAGGTCTCGGATGTTTTCTCAGTTATCTCTGCTGTGAAGTAGGGAGGTGTATTCGCTCCTGCCCTGTTTAACATTTGTCTTCATGCAATGATGCGGCTCGTGCTTATGATGTTCTTGTGAAACACCGTCTTGATGGTGGGTTGCTGAACCTCCGTCGTTTCGGTGCGAGAACTCTAGTCTGTGAGACAGCTATAAGCAAATTGCTGTTCGCTGACGACTGTGCGTTGTGTTCAAACAGCGCGGATGAGTCGTAGCACATGACTAGTGCTCTGGCTTAGACACCGGCCAAATTCGGTCTCACCAACAACACAAGCAAAACTGTCTGTCTGTTTCAGCCTTCAGCGGAGATGCAATCTACAATGGTGCTACAAGTCAGCATTGGTGTTGACGTATTGGAATACAACCTACCGCTTCTGCTACCTTGGGAGTGTGATGTCGACTGACCAGCAGCTACACCTTGAGTTGCGTATTCGCGTGTCGAAGGCAGCAGCGCCATTCGGGAAGCTTGAGTGCCAACCATCAGCTTACCATTGGCACGAAGCTGATAGTGTATAAATCCATGATGCTGTCCGTTCTTCTATACGGCAGTGAAACGTGGACGATGTACTGGCGGGATGTGCCATATCTCGAGCGGTTCCATCAATAGTGTTTGCGACGGATTCTGTGCAACAGTTGGTGCAACAGAGTTGCAAACACGGAAGTGTTTCATCGAAGTGGAATGTATGCAGTGGACTGCATGCTTTGCTGAGGCACCTGAGGTGGCTCGGTCATGTGAGCCGTATGGATTTGATGCGGATATCGAAACAGCTATTATATGGTCAGCTGAGTATTGGGAAGCGGCATGTCGGGACACGGAAGTTACGTTCCCAGGATCTGGTCAAAGTGAGCCTCTCAAGTTCTAATCTTGATTGCAAGTCATGGGCACCAAAAGCGATGGATTGGCATGCATGGCGCGAAGTGATCACGAAGGCCGTCGCCGAGGTGCAAGGGAAAACCCTCTTGCATGCGTAGAAGAAGCGGCATTTGCGGAAGCGACAGGCGCCGATGGGTTGTACTCCGGCGGCATGGAGTGCATGGCGCTGTAGCACAGGCGGTCGCGAAAGCCTGAGTCAGGCAGGCCTAGTGAGCCATGAGCGTGGCCACTTGGGACCACTACCGAAGCGACGACGGGTCCTGTATAGAAGATAGGCAGCACCGGCGCAGCGTTTGTAGGTACGTTGCTTTCGATTTACTAACCGTGAGCTTGCAAGCTGAGTCACTTTAGTTTAAGTGGTGGGTTAGTTATATTTTCCTATTGCATTTTTTAATATCTCATCTTAGTGTTTACCTGAATTCTCTTCGATAGAATTGCACGCATCACTTAAATTACTTGTAGTTAATTTCGATAACATTTTCGACTTTGTGGCATTTACTTGAAATATATTTTCTGGTGTCTTGAACCTATAGCGGATATTTTGGCAACCAATTTATTTTAGATGCTCATTTATTAAAGAATCATATCTCCGTATCGGTATGCACCGTTCGATTTATGTTAGTTGATGTCTTCGCAAGTAATTGGCTGTTGCTTGACATCCAAGCTCTGGCTGCGCTTGATGTGCATGTTGTCTATTACCCACCACCTCTTCCATACTGGCTCTTGGAGACAGATGCTCGTTGCTGTAGGGGACGGGATGCACGGTCCTTGTGACTGTGCTAGGCTCAAAAAATGGTTTTTATGTACTCAGTGTGGAGCGGACCATGGTCCAGTCACCGCGTTTTGTGTTTGCTTGCCAAATACAGCGTGCTTGTGTTTGCCTGTGAAGGTATGTGGGCTGGCTCCGTAGAAGAAAAGTGGCCCCCATCCACATGCCTCCTGGTCTTATACCTTCATGTTTACACTGGATTTGGGATGTGCGGTTGAAGCTGTGGATGGTGCAGTGCAAGTAACTCATGGTCCCCGTGTAGGCGCAGACTTCCTGTGACTGGTCACAGTGACAATCAAATCCGCAGCCGGCTGCTGCGAAGCATACTATAGAGCGCTTCCTTGAATTGGTGGAAACCTAACCTGTTGATATTCCAGCACATCCTCTTAGGAACACGGCTTTCTTTACTCGCTTTTCTCCTGCTCAATAATGATTCGGTCCCACATTAGCTGTTTTGTAGAATTATTACTACATGCAGGTAGTTTACATGGCGAGAAATTGGGCTCGCGCACTATGTCTACCGCGCTAGTGGGACAAACGTTGAATCACATTTATTATAATGTAACCTTCACAGGTAGTTTTGCTTTCCACTAGACTGGAATTACATCTATTTTATCGACAAAGCCCATCCATTCAGTAGAGATTCGTTGACCAACACTATATATGTACTTCCCTAGTGGATGATACCTCCAAACGCTTCTATCGCAATTGTTTTCCTCGGCTTGCCCAAGCGTTCTGACCTTGGACTGTAGTTTCTTTTGGAGATTAGTAAAGGCTTTCAACTAGCTGGCTTCACTTTGACGAACACAAAATGCTGAACTCGCCAGCGGGTTACTCCATCAAAAACTTTTGCCACAATTTTGTTTTCAAAGTTACTTCATTCCTGCAATTAACCGATCCAAAAAACATACGCGTTTGGCTTACCTTTTTCACTTGTTCTCGATGCACGCAGGAAAGACCACTCGCGATCGTGCTAACTGTAGGTCAGCGACCCGCGTAATTCTAGGCATCGTTGTGACCAAGACTAAAAATGGAAGACTATTGATGCTTGTTGTGATACTTCTTTCCCTCTGCTCACTTTCACTGACAACTGTTATGCTGCTGCATTGCTGCCCTACGAGACTGCGACTGTCTGACTGCTCAGTCAAGCTCTTAGCTAAATAAAAAGAATACGAAAGGCAAGCACTCAGTTACTGAGTGTATTTCAACAAAATAGTTTAACTCTATTTATTGGGAACCGAAACATGCTAATTTAGGTGGTCAATGTCACTAACACGTCTGGTTTTCTGACAGTGTAAGCGAGTTCCGCTCCATAGGCTTATCATATTGACGGAATAGTTCGATTCCTTTGACACAGGCTAGTATTTGCTGACCGATCAATTCTCACTCGATTCCCAAATTCAGCGAAATGGTCAGAGCTCGTAGCGCGCCCGTGCTGATTAACTTTGCATGTAACGGACAGTCTGCGTGCTCCGCTTATGCCTCTATTAGGGCTTGGTAACCTTACTGAGAAAGCCATGGAAATACAAATGTACTTCTTTTATCAACATTTGTCGCGCATCGCACATGCAGAGCTTGATTTCCCATATGTATTCTGCCAAACACTTACGCATCCTCAAGTTATAGCCCATGACATAAATAATGCAAATTGAAATTGGCCGGCGCATTGGTTCCATTGGGTTGCAATCATTCAAAACGTGGTATTCTTTACCATAATCTTTTCATAAATACTTGGTGGTCTCTGCTTAGTGTTTTGTACGGATACCTTTGGGCGGTGCCAGGGATACTAGTCGGTAAGCAATGACACGCAATACGTGTCAAATACGACAGTATAGAAGTCGGAGACGACTGAACCCAAAGTATACTGTGCAGGCTACAAGAATAGGAAGCGGATCAGACAAAGCGAGAAACGCGCAGCGAGGTACTCACCAAAACGGTTTGTGTCCACGGATGTGAAGTCAGTAAAACAAATGGACGTTTCGAAGGTTAAAACAACCGTAAAATCCAATGTTACAAAATACTGAAAGAGCTTGTTTTCCGGTGCACTACAAGGGCCTCCTCCTAGAAGGCTGAAGGATGGACGCCTTCGATAGAGCTGTTTGTGGGGGAAAATGGAAGGTGAGGGTGGATGTGAATATTTGTAGGGGCTTGAGTAAGGGCTTCCATGGTGGGGTGTGTAGCAGATTTCGCTGGGTCCAGGATTTTGTTAGTTATTTATGACGATCGTGTGGACCAGAGTGCATCATCGGTGGGCCGTCGGGGCGGGCTGGTCGGACTGCAAAAAAATTGGCTAGTCCAGAAAAGAGGCAGACAGAACCTCCCGTTTGCTGCAGACCCGACGGTGCGCTTGGGAGGTGTCACTCCCCCCACCGCACTTTAGTCCACGGTCCTGGTCCCAGGAAGAAATCCGGCGTCCTCGTCGGCAATGCCTAGGCGGCGTTTGGGGACCAATCCGTTCGTGGGTGTCTGCGGTCGAGCACGACTGTCTGTTCCTTGGATGAGGAAGAAGGCTTTGGGACGGTTGGCGAGTCACTCGAAGGGTGACATTGACAGTTCCGGCGGTTGAATTTCTGGAAGTTAGAACTCAGAGGGGGTGGGCAAGGGTCGGGTCACGTCGGGGTCACCAATTGTTGGGCGTAGTTTGGCATTGAAGGCACGCGCGAGCCCAGGTGTGGACATCTTTGTTTACGCATGGCCAAACGAAACGTTCGGTGACCAGTTTCACAGACGCACGGATACCGGGATGTGACAATGAGTGCAGTGCGTCGAAGACTGTGCGTCTGAAGGAGAAACGTGTTGCGGGGTACTCACCAAAACGGTTTGTGTCCACGGATGTGCAGTCAGTGAAACAAGTGGACGTTTCGAAGGTTAAAACAACCGTAAAATACAATGTTACAAAATACTGAAAGAGCTTGTTTTCCGGTGCACTACAATACGACGACGATCATTCTTCAGCACGTCAAAGTATGCGATAATGACCCGCTTTTAATTTTATCAGCACAAAACTTTTATTCCACCCATTTGTGCAAAACGTGATCTCCAAACTGAGCATAAATGAACAGTGGAGATTTTCGGGCCTGCTCTTGCATAACATCGAGTACTTATTGATCCTTGTCCTATCCAAGACTGTTCCAACAAGACCATGACTGTGCAAGCCTGCTTAGTGCTACCGACAATAAAATAGTTGCATATCTGAATCAAGAAATTCCTTCAAATAAGAAAAGTAGGAGATAAGGCTTATGAAGTGGACTGTAAGTTTATGCATACTCTTTAGTCACATACATTAAAATAAACAAGAATTCAAACCAATGTCATTGTAAACCCTGGTAATAGTTCTGCAGTGGTCGTAATCTACAGCTCAAGCTAAATGCGCAAGACGAAGATACTAGTTTCAGACACCACGAAATCAAGTTGGATACTACTTTTCACACAGTCCGGTTTACCAAGAAGTCATTTTATCATGAATTGCAGATCTTATTGATACAGGTTTTCATCTCAGTTAAAGGATGTGCAACGCTAAAGCCAGCAGACACGCACACACCACAATTGTATGGATTATCAAATGTACGTAAGGAAGGACTACCTATGCGGTTATTAATATCCATTGCAAATTCGCCGTATAATGCTACTGCTGAATGGCTGAACTGCATGCTTAAAACCAGTGAGAAGATTCCCGGTAAAAGTTCCCTCTCTAACAGCTTCGGAGTACTTTCTTATTAGAAAGGAATAATGTTAGCCGACAGGCGCATGTGCTCGCTTGACGTAGACTGGCTTTTCCTCAGAATTCCGTTGAACGAGACTGTTGAACAGGTAATTAAGTTTATCACAAAAACAAAGATTCGATCACACGTCCCCACGTAAATTTTGTAAACTATGCTTCTACTGTGTACAAAAAATGTCAGTTATACTTCCAAATATAAGCATACAGCCAGATTGTTAGTGTTAAATTGTGCGGCCCATTAGGCCCCTTTCTTGTCTCAATTCAATTCCACCCTTTCTCGTGCCTTGAGTCGATTACTTGGTGGTACTAATGTCCAGACGACTGCCCATCATCCTGCTATCAATGCATAGTCGAATGATTTCATCGACAACTGAAAGATGCCAGTACAGCTAGTTCGCCTTATGCCCGTTGGTCTGAACGCCTTCCACCTATTCTTCTTGGTATTCGCCGAAGGTGTTTGACTCTGCTGATGTATGGAGCACGGTTATAAGTCACAGAATCAATGTAGCTTCTTTTCAATAATGCTGAATGTTACCTCGATAGTTTGAAACCAATTAGTTGAAGAAAATAGATTTTCTGCGATTATCAAGCGAGCTTTTCTGCAACACGGCCAACATTACCACCTATTTTGCAGTTTTGCCTTGTATGCTGATAAATCCCTCAAGGTCAGAGTATTCTTGGTACTTGATCTCTTGAGAGTACGTGATCTCTATCTGATCAATTTGATCCACCCGATTATACGATAGCCGTCGAGAGCTCTGCTTATATGCTCAACGGCGCCTAGATTCTGGTAAACATAGTTATTTGACGCACAGAAACTGGTTGGTATTTTCCCGCCAGCTGTGCATTCGTACACGTTTTGAAGGCAGTCTTGGGAACAAATAACAAACCGCATTCAAAACCGTACGCAAAACTCCTATACTAATTTATCCCTGAAACCCACTTCCAAGCCGGCCGGGTTCGTCGAGACTTGGTGGGTGGCTAGCTAGCCAGACTACGCCTTCGTGGTGCCATCTGGGTTGTACAGGTTTAACCAGTTCCAGCAAATAGTTCGGTGGCAATGTTCCCGGACTGGCGGGTTGTCGTCCGACCAGCGTTCTCCCTATAAAACGCCGTGTGTCAATATTGCAGGCGGGATGCCGTCGGCACCAGTACACTCACCGTTTCGCAGCTGAGAAAGCGCAAACTACCCAACTGCATACGCACACAATTGGATTGGCGGCATCCGTATCCGGATTTGCATGTCACTGTGGCCCCCACGGGGGCAGCAACCGGATGCCGGCGTCCACAGAGAGACCGTGGGTGGCTTGCGTTGCACCAACCATAGTCCTACCCACACACCGCCTATCCGGTGTGAACTCGAAAAAATAAAACCGGAGGCATGTGGATGGGACATACAAATAAAGACGTTTATATCCTCTACAAAACACGCACTGTTATGTCAACCATTTCGGATGTTTGCACATGGTTGATCACGCAATGTCATGTTAAGATAAGCGTGCAAGTAAAGGCGTACCTAGCCTTGTCCAGAATAAAAGCTTTATTTATTAACTTATTATTAACTGCTTCGGACCAGGTTAAATTGTGAGGAGGAAACGCTTTATCAATAAAACAGGCTTCCGAATGAGTTCAGTCGTGTACATTCGACTTTGTGCCAAACTGCTTGCCGTCGTCTAGGGCATACATGACCCTGGACTACTATGCACCCAGTGTATACAGTGCTCTGTTATCAATACGGCTGGAAGCCAAATCAGAGCGTGTACAAAATCCCTCCATACGTATTTACTGAATCTCTTGATACCTTCACCAAAGGATATGTATCGTGCTACAGCTCACTGTCGCTAGCAATCTAGCACAACGTACTCACTTTGTGAGACGCAGCACATTAACATATCATTATAGACTACCGGCCTGTTGCTCTTTGTCTGTAGTATCTCTTGATTTTGTGTCCAAATCTATCCGGCTTTCCTACTAGCCTCCCAGTACTTTTTGCGCTCCAGCTTCGGCTTGCTAGCCAACTACAACTCTTACACACCTTGTGACACGCAGCATGTTAACGTAACGTTACTTGACAATACTTATTGCTTTTCGATTAACACACATCCGGTAGTCAACCTCAAACCTGTATTCATCGCTCCCACTATCCTCTCGATATCTAACGCGCTCCATTTCCCCCTCGCTTACAACCTAGCAACGCTTACTCAGCTTGCGCTAGACAAAGCAATATCGTTTCATTCTTTGCTTCTCGCCTCTTGCTTCTTGAATACCGAGCCTGCGGTTTTCAGCCTCAAACTGGTATCCATACTTTCCGTTAGCCTCCCAACACTTATGGTACTCCAGCTACCTCGCGCTGACAACCTAGCATCTCGTAATCACCGTATAGATGTAGTATTGGCAAGATTTCAGTCAGGGTCTCGTTGATGGTGCTTATTTCATATTTTAGCGAGTTAACTTGGTTGTAAAGTTCGGGAACTTTTAACAGTGCTTCAGTGGGGGGTCAGGATCGTAGGCTTAAAATCATATATCAGATTGGGACTAGAAGTAGGTTGCATTAGCGTTCTATTACTTGACTTTCGCCCATTACTTTTTGTTTGCTGCACTTGTGGTTTTCAGCAGCAAAGCTGTTTCCATCTTTCCCACTTTCCACTCAACACTTAGAGTGCCTCAGCTCCCTCTCTTTAGCAATCTAGCATCTAGTACACACCTTTCACGAGACAGCATATTGGCACAGACGCCAATGGTAAAAATAAAGTCCAGTGTATTAAAGCCTGTAGTAGAAAAGTGCACTTGCTGAGTCCAGCCGTTTGCAAAATTAGCGCCTACCAATTTCTTATACCTTGAAAGTGAAGAGTGGTCTTTCTAAGAAACATAAATTGAGGTATATTTCTGGACTTTGCTACAAGCTGTGTCTTCGAGGAGTCAGGTCTTGATGTATGTTAATCACAAGCTATTGCATGAGTAATAATGGAGTTAAGTTTATGTACCTGTTGATCATGAGTACTGCAGCAGGACGGCGGGATAGATTTTTTGGCGCGTAATTGTTTAATAGCAGATAACTTCGGCTGTCAGCAAATTGTGAACAGGCTTCAAAGCGTTCCGTTATTTATAAGATGGTTACCATCGTCGATCATCACGCTTCTCAATATTATCGGCTGCATTCCGTTTCCCAAGCGTCCGGTTGTGCACCTACTAATCACCATGCGCAAACGCTGTAGGAACCGTTTCACAGCGATAATTGTTCCAGCTCCATTAGCTACATCCGTTAATTACGGATCCTGATAAATGGTAGACTCATGGAGAGAGAGGAATGAGAGGTCATCAGACATGGAAAAAACAAGAGACTTGTAATGATTTACAGTAAAAATAATTGAAGAGATTTAGATACAAATAACAGCATGAGGACGGCAATTCGGCGTATTTACCGTGAAAACATAAATAACTAAATAAATGCTTTATTCTCGTGCAGTGCGAGCACGACTATATAGGCATGATCATGTTAAAGGTACAATTTCATGTCGGGGAATGTATAAAACATGGTGCAAGTTAGCCAGGAACATTGGAGCTGACAGTTCATACACGTATGTTGAAGTGTACGTGTCTATCTGATATTCCAGTTTGAATATGTGCCAACAAAATCGTGGTTGATCGCGTGGATAGTATGAGAAGGCTTGAGAGACATCCGTGGTGGGAGTGTGGTTGGTTGTTTGGATAATCATGGGACCGTGACTTTAATTAGAGGCGAGTCACACCCGCCTCGTCGCAGTACTGTTAAACAGACAGTAGTGGCTTTTTATAGGGAGAACACTTGCCAGGCATAAACCCACCATGTCGTGGAACACGGTTGCTAAAAATTTGCTGAAACAGGGTAGACCCGAACCATGCAGTTGGTGTCACGGGGAAGTCATGTTTTCGTTGTCGATGGAGCAGCCTGCGATTGCTGACAAGCCATAAGCGAGCGATTGGACGCCTGACAGGCGGGACCAAGGGTTAGGTAGTTATGGAGTGATTCAGGTATGTTGTGGTAATCATTTGTTTTGAAGGCATTTTTGTAGACAGGCCTTGGCTGATCCAATCCTCTGGATAAGGACATCCAGATCAAATTGTCCAGTGATATTAGACCGGGATGGGAGTGAGTGTGTTGGAGATCTGATTTGATCCACTTTTGTATTTGTAGGTTTATTCGGTCGCAGACAAACAGGCCGGATGGGATCCTTGGTACTTTTATGTTGATAACTCCAGACCTGGGGGAAGAGATGAGAAAAGTAAAGAAAAGGAGAGCAGCAGAGACTACCAAGAAAAACTGTGACAACATGTGGTGTGAATGTACAAGTCATATTTGTTACAACATGGTAAAAGTGGTACATGAAGAACAAAGAAAATATTTGGTATTTGGTATATATATATATATATATATTGTTACACATAACAAATATTTTTGCTTAACGGATGACATCGAGCGATAAATGCAAATGACTTTAAACACAACCAAGATTAAAGTCTCTTTTATAGGAGACATATTGCCAAAAATAGAAGCTAGATATATTAGTCGGAACAGCGCTTGATCGCTGTACACGATAAGAGCAAATTTACCGCATTACTTGCAGTAGTTCCTGACTTCTGGAGCGACCGCCAATACCGCATCCCAACATTTTGATACCACGGACCTATCTCCTTATAAGCAAATAAGGTAAGAATAATAAATTTTATAAGGTGGCGCATTGCTGTAGAAGCTTAATAGGGCTGCGTATCTAGAAATGTGCATTATAGCTCGAAAGTTGCCGAACTTATGTTGTACGACGCAATGGCTGAAAAACACACGACCCAATCGTACGTAGCAAAGCGTGGACGAATATGTGTTAAAGGTTTGGGGAAAAGCTCAAAAGGCACTATAGAATGTCTTACCCGCTCGAAATTACGTGACTGTTTGTAATTATACCATGGCAAAAAGACCTCCGTGTGTTGTTTCCAGAGGCCAGTTGGTGGGAAACCCCCTGTATGAGTAAAATCCTCAAAATTATATAACGTTTACGTGGTTGTAAATGCTTTCCCTAGACTATGTGAATCTGGCCCATATGGATAAGCCAGGCCAGCTCATTGATTAATTGATTTGAATGAGCTTCTAAACCTCATTAACTTCTTGGACAAATTCCGCATATTTTATCAATGTTAGCTCATTTTATGCCTCCTTAGACATTGACTTCTACTGACAATAAGCTACATACGTCTATCGTCAAGAAGAAAGAAATGAGCATCTGAAAAGCTGGCGAAATGCTTCTAGGCGGGTAATTCTTAGAGCCTGGCATATCGAAGTTTCCAAAAATTATTTTATGGCATGCATGCATATTGAAAGCTTCGGTAAACACTTGGGATGGTGCATCTATAATTGTCTTGGTGCGGTGCGGGGGATGGTTTGCGCAACCAACTAGAGCAGGCCATCCGCTTGTAATATGACTTCATATTGATTATTACGGGTTGTCCGCAGTGGGTATATGAGACTTTGGAAGTCATAGAGAGCAGGCGTGAGCTTTGGACGGAGTGATCGAAGTGGGTCGTGCCCTGTTGTATTCCATAAAACTATGCTGCAGTAGGGGCAGCCGTGCTGCGCCACCTGACCTCATGAAATAACCCCGATTCGGGGAGAAGATTAGTTGGAGTATAAGGAGCTGGGATAGTCATATTGGCTGACTAGTTAACAATATCAGCAAGCTGTCAACCTCGGCATGGCGCCACATATCCTTATGCTTTGAATGGATGTTGCTAAACTGGATTTTGAGCTGCTTGATTTGGTGGTTCGAGTAGATATGGGTTTCCGAATTGCAGGAACGAACTGGTCGGAGTAAAATTCCCGGTTTTCTCTCGATATGTTGGAGCAGAATTTGCAATAGACACCGGTTGCAATTGCAGAGGTTTTGGTGCGACGCGAGCACGTTGGGTCCCTAGTCATGCCTCGTTTAAGCGTTCAGCAAACCGAATTTTAGGCCAGCGCAGTTTAGCAGGATTTCCCGGAAGTGTTGGAAGTAAACACGTAGGTTGCGGACTGCAGGAATTTGAGAATGTCAGGCAAATATTAAGGATTGTCGTTCGCTCGTGACATTAGACATAGCATGTGACACAACCGGTGTGTTTGCAGGTTCAGTGTCCGTAACAGATATTAGAATCACACTGTAGCAGCTCGCGGCAGCTTTTTCTGACCACAGTTCTGTTACCTGGCCGGATAGGTACGTGAGCACTGGCCCTGGAGTCAGGACGCAACTTTAGTATGCAGCAAGTCTGGTCCTTGATAAAGACAAGCAGTTAGTGTTGGGACTAGTCCATGTTCACGTTGTGCGTTGGAGGACGGAAAGCGGCAGTCGTTGTGTTCGGTGGTGCTTTTCGAATCCTTTTGCTGAGCGACGATGCAGCGGCCGGTAAAGTTGCTCCGTGTAGGGGCGTCATGTTTGGTCCAATCAAGGTGACCCAAAGTTTGCTTATTGCTTTAGAAGAAGACTAGCAGCAATGAGGCGGTTTGCGAATGCTGGGTTATACATTAAAACGTGGCGATGCACGTGCGTTTATGGATCATTCGCAAGCGTCTAGTCGTACAATAGTCCAGCGGCAAATTGCAAATGTTTAGAAGAATACGCAGCAGATATATTGTAAGAAACCGGCCAGGCACTTAAAAGTTTATTGCGTCGTTGGAGCGACTAATGCGTTCGTTAACCTCGCTCGCTGTTACGATCAGTAAATTGCATGCCACGCCAAGGCCTGGTGGTTTTATGGAATTTTCTTTACCGAAAATCTGCAGCAGTGGCGAGACTTTAGTTGGGTTTCCTTGATGGAGTTAATTTCATATTTTTGTAAGTTCACCTGGTATCCAAGTCTGTGCATTTTTAACAGTACTTCAGTGAGGGGGGGGGCTGGTTCGTAAATTTACAAGCATGTATAAATATGGGACTAGAGTTAACAGTTAGAGATACAAATTTTGCTCCGCGGCAGGGCGTTTGCACGTCTGCAATTAGGCCATCCATCGGGTGGAGTGGATATCCGCTGAGGAGTCAAGGCTGATTTGGCCATTTGCTTTGGGCGTGCTAAATGGTTCCCCTATGTTTAATAAACCTCACAGGAGAATGGCGTTTAGCTAACATTGTGGAAACCAACTGAAGGCAAGCTGTAACATGGGAGGAATAAGCCTAACACGAAGCACCGGGGTAGGTATAAACGGTTTGGACAATGAGTTTAAAGACGGATACGCAAATCCGGATTAAAAATGTGTTAACTTACAGCAACCCGAATTAGACAGAAACGCTTCAGAAGGCAATTCTAAACAAAGCAAAATCTCACACAGAAAAAACTTACCGTTATTAATTCCGCCAAGAGCAGAGGTTTGTTTCGTACTGCCGCAGTCCTGTACTTGTGCATAGTCTTGCGGAGAGACCGACACAACACCACCTACGGCACACAACAGGACAGCACAGCAGTGATACGGTTTTACAGGAACGCTCAAAAATACCATGCAACTTGACTGAAATTCCTAAACCAAAAAGCGATTAATGGCCGGTCCCCCAAACGGCCGGCTAAAAGTTAACACAAAGTTGACATCCGTCAACGAACTCCTAACAACAAAAACACTAACATGCATTAGCCAAAAGCCCAGCGCCTTCTAAGTAAGCTTGCCGAACTTAGAGATTTCCACGCTTTACAACCGCGGAACATCATCATGGTTACTAAGGAATGGTTACACTTTGGGCTAAGTTATTCTGAGATAAATTTACCCGGTACGTCGCTGCTTCGGAAGGATAGAACCGGAAGGGGTGGCGGTGTGATTCTTTACTATAATACAAACCTCCGATGTGAAGTTATCGATCACCCGGAAGTCCGAGCTCTTGATGCGCTTTGTTCTCGCCTATGGTTACGAAACAAGGACGCATGTCTACTAGCCGTGATTTACCCCAACAAAAGCAACGTCGGTAATGGACTCCAAACTGAACCACATCTTTCAGTTTTCTTTGAACAAGTCCTACACCCACATTCTTATGGCTAGAGACTTCAACGTGCAAGACCTAGAAACGCCAGCAACCGACGGTAGGCAGATTAACGCCTGCTTGCAAGAGCTAATTACTAGCCACCCTCTGTACAACCACGAATCCTCTCCCACCAGATTTCGAACTGCTAACAAACAATCGATACTGGATCGGGTGCTCACGAACGAAGAACTCATGCTTGACGGGATCGTTACACGCACACCATTAGGTCGTAGTGACAATTTCGCTCTACTCTATGTCTATGTATGCCATGGGGAGTATCTTGAAAAGGAGGAGGATAAAGTGCATACTGGCACGCAGTATAGTGTGTTCTCTACGTTTGTTAGGGACACATCTTGGACTTTCATACCTGTATGCCCCAGATGTTGCCTGGAAAACCCTTACAAGGAAGTTTGGTACACTGATAGCGCGAGCATCGGAAACGAAGTTCTTCCAACCCAAAAGCAAGCATAAGTCATTTCTGAAGAGCGGAACACGTAGATGTATGTCCCGGAGGGATTTGACATGGATAGCACACAAGGATTACTCGAATGCCAAAACCTGGACTGCCTACGTGACACATCGTAACTTCTGTGTGAAACTCATCAGTTAAGACAAGGTTATGCATTAGCAGAAGTTAGTGAAGCGTTTCTGCACGAACCGCAAACTTATGTACAGGCACTTTAACGGCCTTCGAAAGGTGAAGCGGGGTATTTCAGCACTAGTCACGGTTGGTGGATGCACGAGAACAGCAATGGAAGTAGCTGGTCTGCAACCGTTTCATTACTCCCAAACTTTCCAGCAGATAACGAGCCCAAATATTCTCCTCGTTTCTTTTACTCCACCGTCGGGTTTAGACAACATCGCCTTCACTGATGAAGCTGTGTTGAAAAGTAGTTATCCTTGCGTAACCACAATTCTCCTGGAGTAGACAACATCCGACCAAATGCTCTACAGGCGGTAACTAGTGCTCTAGAAGAACCACTGGCTGTTTTTGATCAGCGATGTCTAGAAGTGAAGTATATCCCACCAGTATGGAAGCGAGGGCTCATCACTCTTATATATAAAGTAGCCGCACTGACCCTACTAACTACTGTCCAATAGCACTACTTCATGTATTATCCAAAGTTATGGAGGCAACCATCGCCTATGCGCTGATGCAGTATCTGAAAAGCCACAAATTATTAGCCACAGAGCAACATGGCTTTCGTCAAAAACGTTCATGTATTACTAACCTATTAACTGTACGTAATAACTGAACTGAAGCTAATGCTAAAGAAGCAGGAGTCGATGTCATGTACCTGGAATTTACGAAAGCTTTTGTTCGCTTAGACCATCGAATTCTTCTTCAGAAGATCCGGAACTACGGCATTGGTGACCCAATCCTGAGTTGGATTAGAAATTTGCTACCCGAACGACGGCTAGTTGTGAGAGTTCGAGAATCATTTTCCGTTGCAATCGATCTGGTGTTTGGTGTACCACAGGGCTCGGTTCTTGGACCTCATCTATGCTTGGTGTTCATTAACGATTTGGCGAGACCAAGTGCTTCCAACTGATTTTTTTCCCGAGTTTGTCACAGTTACGGCGACAAGAACCCAAGGAATTGTCCATCGTTGCGACAACAGTTCCCTTATCTGGATATGAGCGGATGATTATCAAGTGATTTTACAACTTACTAACCGGACAAACCATTCGTTATCTTGCACGGATAAAATTTTTCCGAGGCCTCAACCATTGGGTTCAGTTTGCCTAACACTATCACTTCCACATATCTCTTGCCTGGAGAACTTATTTTGACTTTGGAAGGCACATCCTCCTGCGGACACAATGCCAGAACCATTGGTCATTGCGAACTCTTCAATCCGCTTTGACCGCTCAATTGGCCGTGGTTTCCTATATTTCTAATCAATTTTACTACATACCCCGGGGATCTGCGATTCTCTTTTCGGAACCATATCAACAACAACTCAACATATTTCAATAAATATCCTTCCGAGACTTCACGTGGTTCTGCAGGTGACCAACACGTCATATTCAAAAGGCATATTTAGTTCCTGACCTAGCAATCGGGCACAGCCATTCGTTCAAAACAGGACAGGACCCACGAATGCAATAGGCACTCGCCTAATGCAGCAGCCAACAGAAAAATAGAACACAATTTGACTGCGAATAACCGAGCAAAAAAACTTCCAGCAAGAAACATAGCCAGTTGCAACTTGCCAATCAATGGATCGGCGGAGGCGTTTCAGGACGTGGTGGGTTTTCGCCTGGCAAGCGTTCTCCCTATAAAAAGCCACAAATGTCCGTTTACCAACACTGCAACTTGGCGAATGTGACTCACCACCGAATAAAGTCACAGCCCATAACTTCACACGGGCAAGTCAACTAGCGGCACCATTCTAGATAGGTTCGTTACACTGGAACTTCTACAGCTACATAGCGTGTTGTCTCTTCTTACTACGATTTCACGCATATACTGTCGTCTCTTTACTTTCCACGATATCACCGTTGACGTTTGCGTCACTTATGCACGAACTCACTATATTGTCATATCTCTCTCGAGCAAGCACTTCAATTATCTTCCAATGGATCATTCAGGATGGTCAATCTATTATTAGCCGAGGTATGACTGCAATATATGGCAGGCCGATTATGTCCTAACAAACTGGTCCCGATTTCACGACAGCCAAATAATTGTTTCGCATTTCCACCATTGTACAGTTCCAATCATGGACATTTGAACAATTTTCTACTGTCAATGTTATACTTGCCATAAAATCTTTGTACAGCTGCACCTACCTGATCATGCCTCCATGGGCGTGCTCCGCATAGTCAAGAATATAATTTTTGTTTTGTTTTGTTTTGAGTTCCTATTTTTCGCTGATGATATCAAGATATGGCGAAGGATCAGAGGACCGGGCGACCACGAACGGCTACAGCGCGATCTTAACATGGTGTCGAACTGGTCAGTTCAAAACGCCCCGCCATTCAACATAGACAAATGTCGCGTTGTGCAATTACGCCATAGACATAACTACACCCATTTACTTGGGACAAACGGATTGCAGACCAGCTCCCAGAAACGTGCCCTTGGTGTGATCGTACAGAGCGATCTTAACTGTTCAAAACTGGCTGAGGTAGCTGCAAAATGAGGCACCCAGCACGTCGGCATGCTGCGTAGGGCCATCGGGAGATTTGACCCATCAATCGTCCCAATGATGCACAATTCCTACGTGCGCCCACACATTGAATACGCTCTCCAAGCTTGGCAACCCTGTTTGAAGCGCAACCTAGAAGCGATAGAGGCACCACAACGAAGAGCAACAAAGAATGTAATGGGCCTGCGCTATCACTCTTACCACCGAAGGCTGAAGTTGCTGAGAATTTCAGCGGACGCTATCGAAGTATGCGCGGCGATCTCATATTGGCCTATCAGATAATGAGTGATCCCAACTACGAATGCCTCCATTTGCTGAAACTTAGCCCCAACACGCAGCACAGGGGTAACTGCTTAAAATTAAAGGAACAATATAGCCGTCTAGAGTGGCGACGTAATTACTTTTCCCTTCGGGTTTGCCAACCCTAGAACTCATTCCCATATTGAGTTGTATCCTCTCCTAACTTGGACCTTCTCAAAAATGGATTAGATGTAGATCTTAGCTCCCAGCATGTTTTACCTAAATTCCTCTATTTGGCTTACGCCTAGCATACTTTTATACAAGATTTATGTATCAAATGGAACCACGTGAGCTACCATATTTTCCTTTTCGCACGCCTTATATCAACGACCACTGCACCCCAGTGTATTTCCGGACGTTTACGCTCAACGTTTTTTAATTTTACACTAATGTCATATATCAAAGTATTCATCTAGGCAGTCGTTTGCTAGAGTACCCATAATGTTTTTCATTTCATTGTATTCTCCCCAACCATCCCACGGGACGTGTCCAGCACTTGCTTTATCCCATGCTAAACCATTGTTCATTGTTCATTATGATGATGTAGTATTCAAGGAGAGAATGTTTAAGTATTTTGAAAAGCTTGAGTCTGACCGGGGTTGTATAGATTTTCAAGCATAGATTAGCCACAGGTCGTTTGACACTGCTAATTGATACTCAGCTTGCTTTGAGAACGTAAAGTCTGAAGTGTATCGTATGCCTCGATCACAATTGTATAGCTTCATACAACGGGGTTCATCGTTCAGTTTAACAGCTGCTTCAGGGACCAAACATCCGTGTGACACAATGCATAATTTACTAGCTGAACAATTTAACATCCATGTGTTACACCATTTCTCAAGTGAATCGAGGTCTTCTTGAACGAGCAGCATTGCGCTATTCAGTTCGCCACGTTGAAATGTATAGACAAACTTTATGGCATCGGCGAACAAAAAGGGCCCGCCATGTTTTACGAACACCGTGATAGCGTGACTATAAAACATGAAAAGGAAGGACCGGGGTCACTACCTTGACTGACACCACCAGTGCTTGAACGTGGGGAGGAGTTATGGTTACCCGGAATGACAATCTGGTAATGCCCCTAGAGCTTGGATATCAACAACCAAATACTAGGCCTCTGATTCCAAACGACTCGATAATTTTCAGTCACCACTTGTGGGACACGTTGTCGAATGCTTACTGTATATCAAGGAACATTATTATAACTGCATATTTGGAATCAATGACTTCTGTGATGCACACTATGTAATGCAACAGTCACGATACCCATGACCGTTTATCGAGGAACCCATGCTGGAATTAGTTAAGTAGCACATGACGATGGATACAGTCTATGATCCCACTTTAGAGTAATGTTTCGAGTGGTCTAGCGATGACGGGAGTACGATGAATAGCTCGATAATTAGTGACGTGCCGCTTGGGGCCGCTTTGTAACGAGGCACATTTATGGTGCGATTGACCTGATGGCAGAAAAGTTCCACTGCAAGGTGGGCGCTAGTGGAGAACAAACAGCAGCTGTTCGCTGATTCGCATAGTAAGCTGGGTAAGGGCGTCGTGTCTGGTACTCATTTCCAGTTGAAGGGAAAGGCGTATTATCTTGTGTGCACTACCCAGAAGGTTATATATGATGTCAACTTGTGCGTCAGGTAGTCGAAGGATGAATACTAAATCCAGTACTTTGGCAGACTTTGTTGGTCTGACAACCAACTATCGATCAACTCCGCTAGTCGATAAGAGAGGTCTGTACAATGATGAGGATGTTTGTGATGACCAAGTAATATTCGGTAGTTTGAAAAGTTTAGCGGCTATCTTTAGGACGTGGTAGCACCAAAGCGAAATCAACAGCCGAGGAGATACTTGGGTTATCCTCGGCTGTCTCTTGCGGAAGGTTGTAGATGCAACCGAGAAATATTGTAGAGGAGGCTGCAGCGACTGATAGCCATGGAGATGCTGAGAGATTGTTTAACTGTGGGTCATCAGTGAACTTTGCTCTAAAATTCTGTTGAAGATACACGGTGCACCAACCGCCTTTATTTGTGCTGCGAGTTTTCCGAACTAGGTAGTCGTTAGGAATACCTAAAGTAGCAACCACTGTATCAAGGGATCCCCAGGTTTCGGTGATGATTATCTGTGAGGTGCTCAGCCGATTAAGCTTTCTTACAAAATGGCACTTGCCTTTGTGGAAGTTGCCGTGGATCTGGGCCGTGGCACAGAGGGTACATTGTCCTTAACTAGGCAAGTGTGTTTGAACATCGGTGGGACCATAGCAAATCAGGTGTTAATAGTCAGATTAGTGCTCAGTGGGGTAGAGGGAACGCGACAAAACCAAATTGTGCTGACTTGATTCAATACACATGGTTTCAGATCACACGATTGACGAAACGCCACACGGTCGGGTGACTGCCGGTGTGAATTGTAATCCGTCCAGGTAACTGAGCGCGGCCGGGTGACGCAGCTGAAATAATGCAGGGTATATCGATCGCCACTGACCGAGAAAATTGGGCAGCCGATGCCGTCAGCTAACTTGCGCGAGAGCTGACGATGTAGACACAGAGCTCAGATAGCAGCAACAAAGGAACTGTGATTCCTGAACTGAACGTCAGAAATTGGCAAGACGATCTAGGTGATGAAGCAGTGGAATAATTATTACCCTTTACGTTCCACTGGGTAGTGCTAGTAATTCTGACTAGACGGAGTGAAGCTTAGTTGCTGTACACACCAAATACGGTCGCGTGCGTAACAAAAACATGATAAGACCGCTGCAAGAAATAAGTTAACCACCTAATTGTTAACCATTGCTGTCTCTGACAGATTCCAGTCTGAAAATCCGTCTCAGCACCATCATGCCCATGTTCATCTGCAGCAGCATGTGACATTTCCATTTATCTACGCATTACTTGTGATAACGGATGCACGGCGGTGCCTAACTGCTTTTTCAATTTGTAAATATATGTTTTAAAAGGGAATGCAACAAATGATCCAGCATGCCATGCGCCTTCACAGCCTCTACTAAATAATTGAGGGAATGGACGTTATACCTAATTTTCTCTGCCCCGTATAGAGCGAAATAAGCACTTACGAGCACATTTAAAGCGCTGGCTGTTAAACCTAGTTTGAGTTTAGGCAAAATGGGATGGCACAACAACTACATACCGATATTTAAACACATAAAATTGACTAGGTATTTAGACTTCAAAATGTGTAGCAATAACGCCAGCCCGGCATACCAAGGGAACTGTCTTGCCTCCACTCCTTTCCAGTGTGACAAAGGCTCCAAACAGCGGCAGTCTGCTAAAATCCACCAGGCATTAACCACAATTAGCATGACAAAGTTTGTTCAATTCGGCAACGTTCCCATTCCTAAGGCGGTACGGTTTCTCGGTTGGGCATGATGTCCATAACTGTAAAAATCTGCGCATCACCCCTTGGCACACCGCATGCGTGTAGTCAATAAGCAAGGCGGAAATCATATCAATTTTGGAGTAAACCACACCGTGACTTCTATTAACAACTTATTGAGCTTAAAGACGCATTCGTCCGAAGCCGACAATCGTTGGATGGGTAGGTTATTTTGCCATTCAAGTAAATCACATGACGTACTTATTTGCTGTAGCTACCATATCCTGACTGGGACTTCGGTTGCTTCAGGAAGGAGCGAGCTGCACTTTGTTTGCAGGATTCACACCTTCCAGGATAACGCCTCGTTTGAGTAGGTGGTACTTTACGGTAACCACAGGAGACTAGAAATCGTGAACACTGACTGGCTGGTGTGTGCCACTGTGCAATCCGACGGCGAAAGGCTCAAAAATGACCGTGTCACATACCAGTAAAATGGCGGCAAAACCTACAAATGCAAAGACTTGTACCGTGTAAACCGTCGATGTGCATCCGCAGCTCCACGACATCCGTTATAAGCATGTGGACGCCCCTCAGTATTATGGACAAACCGCGCCTCAACTCCACATGACCGTACATTCTCGGGTAGACATCAACCGACGCCGTTTCTTGACGGGTGCTCATTAGAGTTTGATGCTCAAGAGGCAATGCGTATACGAATATCGTTATGTAACGAAATGAATGGTTCACACCTTACGTAGCTGACTAGCAACGGAATATCCAGTCACGCATTGCTCAACGAATACCTCCTTCAAGATCCTTCGGCGCGGTGGAGTGTTCTTCCGAGAAACCATCACCACAGACATTGCGTCCCAAAGGCCTAATCCTTTGCATGTTTACTTTGCCATAGCTCAGTTGCTGAAAGCGAATGCAGTTCCTCATCGGAGGTCACCGTAGGTGTTTCTAAACCATGATTTGCGGCTACAGCAACTACGCTGGCTGGTAATGGCGGTCGAAACACTTGAGAGGTAGAAGCTATTTCCCAGTCTCTCTGCGCCGAAGTGGTGGTGCAGGCATCAAAACGAACCTAAATTTGACCGCTGAATCCGCCAACGTACTTTACGGTGCATTCAAACTATCATCATACTCACACCAACCTTGGTCCGCGTTGCTAC
Source organism: Dicrocoelium dendriticum (assembly GCA_944474145.2). Classification (NCBI taxonomy): domain Eukaryota; kingdom Metazoa; phylum Platyhelminthes; class Trematoda; order Plagiorchiida; family Dicrocoeliidae; genus Dicrocoelium; species Dicrocoelium dendriticum. The sequence goes on from OX104067.1 coordinate 111,097,406, forward strand.
CCATGGCATTTTTCTCCACATTAACAGCTCTTAGATCACAATGTCATATTCCCTTTTCGTTCAGCAAGGCAAAGTGGCTTGTTGTCCGCTCCGGCAACCTCCCAGTCTCCTTTTGATCAACGACCGATGTGGAGCACGACCTCGTGGCGTTGCAAAGCCAAAAGCTTGACTCCGAACAGCATGAGCAAATAAGGATGGATAATAACTTGCTTTCTCATATTACTAAGATTAATGTTCGATATTTGAAAATCCTACAATAATGGAAAGCATATCATATGGCAGTTCCATTAGCAAATCGTGCGCTGCTTACCATTTCTTTACGTTCTCAGACGAAATTTCTTAAGGTTGGCGTGGCATGGTAGTCAGCGCAAGCCACACGTTAGCCTCACCTTTCCAGATATTCAGTTATCCCTAATAAAACTTGATTTATGGTAGAGATTCACTTAAATATTGTGTGCTATGATTCCTCTCTTGCTACTAATGACCATTTTCGGCTCTCTTCTAGTACGCCAATGCCCATCCATCACACCTGACGAAAAATCGTTCCTTATCGTCAGGAAATCGCTCTAAATAAGCATGTGTACTCACAAGATAAACTAAGCAAAGAACATAACACTGTGACCCAAAGGTTAAACATACCAAAGATGGAAGCGGGATAAAGCCAACCGGAGAACAATTAGTGTGAGAAAATCGTAGAACGCTGTAGTGAGCAATATTCGGGGAAAGCCCGATATATCCACAAGCTGAAGGACAACAAGCACAACAACGCGCTTAATCAGGCAATCCACAGGTAAATAGGGTGGGCAGGAGCCCCGGACGGAAGAACACAGTGGGCGACGCGCGGCGTGTATTCGCAGACATAAGTGAAAGCGTACAACACAGGCTCAATAGAGAATATAAAACCGAAGAGATAAAATGGATAAACAGGTTTTAGTTCACGACTGTTTATTCGTGGCTTTGTTAGCGCTGGAGGTCTCACAATTGCATCCGGAAAATAAGAGAAAAAGTGAGAAATGATAGACTGCAATTAAAGTGAGTGTGACCGCGGTACAACGTCAATGTTCCAAATGGCGGATGTAGCGTTGCGGTAAGGTGCTGCACAACGGTCGAGGCAAAATTAGTAAATAACAGTCCCGGGGGTACATCCGACACTGGGAAATAAGAGAAATGGTATGAACAAGCATGCGCGTGTGTGCGTGGAATGGAAATTACGAATAGATGATCAATAATGCCATAATGTGATCTTAACGTTAAAGCATGTATGTGTTGAAATGGACGGCCGAAAGTCGAATGAGGTATTCAGGACATAAGAAATCATGGTTGCCATGACAGCAACCGTCGCTGCGTGAATAAATGATGATGTATTCTGATATGGAAGATATAGCGAGAGGTGACATTGATAAATGGTAGCTGTAGTACCTGCGCTATGTTTTAAAGGAATTATATCTTCTTAAAGGGTTCGGAGGCAAGTGATATTTGGTGATGTTTACAATGACGGCACAAAAAATGTAGGTCTCCATAAAAGATAGGCTTTTATTTGATACAGTTAATGCTTGTTAGGGAAAAACCAGCTGAATAATTTGGTAACTGTTATACCTATTTTAATAGTTTCACACGGTTACAGCTAGGGAAGTGCGGATTGAAACTGCATATTTCACGCATATTTTTACAGCATGGGTGAAAGTGAATGTAGTTTACCACCGTACAAAGGTATGTTTCACGGATTATCTACAAATGGTTTGTTTCGTAATTTGTAACGTATGGGATAATTAATTTGGGCGGAATTTTATAGTGGATGGATACGCAACGCGTGATAATAGGTGAAGTTTTGTAGTGTACTTTAAAGGGAAACGCGAAGTCCTAGCGATATAGTTCATCCCTGCAATCGATGAACGCTATTTCTATCTATGAGCTTTCGATGTACCTGGTTTTGTAATATTATATATTTTTGTTATGATATAAAATACATAAATTTATATATATATAATGCTTTGATATATTGATTGATTATATATATGTTTGTATTATAATTATGTTATTTAGTGGATATGTCATATTTAGGTATACGGTAAATACTTTTTATATTTTTCATCGACTTGTATTATGTTACCTGGCATATATCTGGAACGTAAATTGGTAATGAAACATAATGGTCAGGTATTTATTAAAATCCTTTTCCGGTTACTGTTTTAATGCCACAAAACTGGTGTTAGCCCATGTTCTTCGTTCGTCAGCGGGCTTAGTTTATCGCGTGAGGAAGTCGCTGCAGGAAGTAAATGGGTTAACTGTAGTGTGATATCTCACTTGTTTGTAACGGTTTACTTCTCTCCATATGTGCTTGCGTATGGTTCCATCTAGCTGCAATCATGAGCACGCGAAGCTTGTGATCAAGTGGTTTACTTCATTGAGCACTGGGATACTTTGGATAATCCCGTGGGCTGATGACTTTAAGCTATGTGGGATGTTCCTAGAGTTTGCGAGGCCATACAGTATGCACTGAATAGACTCTGGGACAGGTCTACTTTGAAGGCGTATGTCCAGACATCAGGCTACGGTTTCCGTTCCTCGTATGGAGGCAAATTTTTCGCCTTTCAGGTACGTACTCGGGTTGGTTAAACGCCCCCTTGTTTCCAACCACGTCGACCTAGGCGTCGTGCATTCCTCGTCTTTGCATTCTGGTGACAGCTGGAAGAAGGCCGCAAGTACAGGTTTCAGAATGTTGTGGTTAAAAGGACGTTCTTATCGGGGTCCTAACGGCCGACATACTGGGGAAGCTGTTCTCCGCTTTCGTCAGCACCCATCTGGAATGGTGCGTGCACGCTTGCCCGCCCTGCCTTGTTCGGGACAAAATGGAGTTGGAGAGGGTTGTGAGAGTAGGTACGCAATTGATCGAATGGTTACGGGGGCATTCGTACCCCGAGCGTCTGCTTAGCTTGTGTACGTATTCAGTGCACTGACGACGGGTTCGAGGAGACGTAATGGTTACTTCCAGCATTTTAGCAGGTAAGGTTGCAACGTACCTGAGCTGGCAATGTAACCCGGCTAGGTTACCTAGTCTTCATGGTCATACTATGAAGGCAGACAAGCGGCGTTTTGCCGGGATCAGGGCGTAAACTCGGTTATTAGGTAGAGGTATCGAGCGCTGGAACTTGCTTCCACAAAGTGTAGTCAGTTAACCTACGCTTAAGGGTTTCGACCGTCAGTTAGACGCCCTTTGGTGGCTACACGAAAACTTCCCTACTCCTGACCATATCCATCATCAAACTTTTAGTTCTTATTCTGTCATTCTCTTCAATCTTTGTTGTTATCCTTCATTTAAATGACTTTCATTCCCTTTTATCTTCACGTGGTTCTGCAAAGGATCAACACATCATATTCAGAAAGAATGTTTAGTACCCGACCTACCAATGGACAGGACCCAGGAACGCAATAAGCAACCAGCTAAGGCATCAGCCAGCAGAAAAATGGGACACAACCTGACTGCGAATAACCGAGCAAACAAACGTTCGACTAGAAACATAGCCAGTTACAATTTTCCATTCAATGGATTGGCGACAGTGTTTCAGGACGTGGTGGGTTTTCGCCTTGCAAGCGTTCTCCCTATAAAAAGCCACAAATGTTCGCTTATCGATACTGCAACTTGGCGTATGTGACTCGCCACCGAATAAAGCCACAGCCCATAACTTCACACTGGCAGGTCACCTAGCGTCAAAATTCTATATAGGATCGTTACACTGGAACTTCTACATCTGCATATACTTTCGTCTCTTTACTTCTTACGATACGTTGACTTTGTCTTACTTGTGCACGAACTCAATCTATTGGCATGTATCTCTTGAGGGTGCGCCTCCATACCTTCCAATGGCTCATTCAGGATTCGCAATCTATTATTAGCTGAGGGTCCGTATCAAATGACAGCCAAATTATTGTTTCGCAATTTTCACCATTGTACAGTTTCAAGCGTGGACATAGGAACAATTTTCTACTGTCACTGTTACAGTTGCCAAAAAATGTTTGTACCTTTGTACACATCAGATCATGCCTCCATGGGCGTACCTCGCATAGTCAAGAATAAAGTATTTATTTATTTATTTGCTTTCTGCTTCTTTCTTGCTTCACGTAACCTACATAGCGCGGACTGCTAGTGCAGGGAAGCTGGGCAGTAATCGGTCGATCATAGTGTTTCAGGAGTTTCCTTCAAGATCTACCAAGACCTACCAGCTTCTCGTTTCCTGGCTTAACGATTAGCTCAAGAAGGAACATTCGAGGTCATTTCCTATCATTCCAGTCCAACTGAATCTGAATGTGAACACCCCTATGCCTCCCCGGGCAAATCGTCAATGCCCACGTTCGCTGCCCTATCAGTGCCTGCCTCCGCAGTCACGTGGGGTAAGGGAACCGTAGGAGGTGAGAAATGGAAGGCACGGAAAAAAGAAGTGCCCGTTGAAAAAGGAAAATGATATCAATGCTTCTGAAGAGATAGAGCAGTGGAGGTTGAAGTACGAAGATCTGAGTTACTCAGGAAGATGGAACCGTTTTGTGTTGCCACGCAGACGCTTCAAGTCACCCTTGAAACCTCTGAATGCCAGGTTCCCTGTTAACACTGCGCGGAAGCATGTTTAAGTGCGGTTACTGCACATTCAAGGAGTGACCGCGTGCAGTGGAAAATGATACCGGAAGTATGTACCTCAGATACATAAGCACCAAGCCTCGCAGTGAAGACACGCGTCGTTCACTTGGGGCTCGCCTGTTGTTGATGTCCTTCACGGCCTCCCTAACCCTTAGCCTATGGACTACCGGAAGCTGCTGATGAACGCCGATGGGTTATCTAATTTTTTTCTAACAAACATAATGCCACGTGTTGCTGATGGGATAACAGAGCGCCAGAAATGGAGATAACGCAGGACCATAAAACAGGTGGCTGGCTAGCCGAACAACCTCCTCGTGGTGCCAGCTGGGTGGTTCGGATTTAACCCGTTCCAGCAAATAGTTCGGCGGCAGTGTTCCAGGACGTGGTGGGTTTTCGCCCGGCAAGCGTTCTCCCTATAAAAAGCCACAAATGTCTGCTTATCAACACTGTGACGTGGCGGATGTGATTCGACACAAAATGAAGTCACTGGGCCGTGGATATCCGAAAAATGGTATCCAACACACGGACGTCAATCGCTTATTCTCACATTCCTACCGAAAACAAACAGTCAAAAATTCTGCGGCACATTCAAAAATACAAGCTACATTCATAGACAACTGCATACATATATACACCCATACACTTACATTCACTGTTATGCCAAACATGTACTCTTTGTACATTTTGAGCACACTATGTTAGCTAAACACGATCATGCCTGTACAGCTGTGCCTCGCATTGTCGAGAATAAAAGTTTATTTATTTATTTATTTAGTTAAGCAACCGTACGTATATGCAGGACGCAAGGTAAAGGAAAGGATAAGCTGTTCAGTCCCATGCGAAATGCCCACGCACGTATGATTGAGGTAATTTATACTCATCCCCAAGCGGTAGATCACTAAGCAACTGGGAGGTGATTTGATATCAAAAATGCAGTTTGAGCGCAAGGAATACTTGTACCATGTATTATACGTAATGCGCGCTTGTTACCTTGTTAATGCAGGTCACCCTGGTGCCTTGCAAAGCGCAATCCTTATTCCGGTTGCTTAGAATATGGGGCCGTCACGCGCTTAATCAGGCAATCCACAGGTAAATAGGGTGGGCAGGAGCCCCGGACGGAAGAACACAGTGGGCGACGAGCAGCGTGTAATCGCAGAGGGAAGTGAAGTCTTACAACATCGTAAAACAGGCTCAATAGAGAATATAAAACCGAAGAGATAAAATGGATAAACAGTTTTTAGTTCACGACTGTTTATTCGTGGCTTTGTTAGAGCTGTAGTGCTCACAATATGCATCTGGGTAATAAGAGAAAAAGTGAGAAATTATAGACTGCAATTAAAGTGAGTGCGATGGTGCTACAACGTCAAAATTAAAAATGGCGGATGTAGCGTTGCAAAGCAAAAATCATAACTCCGAACAGCATGAGTGAATAAAGATTGATAAAAACTTGCTTTCTTATATTACTAATTTTGATGTTAGATATTTGAATTCATATAATAATAGAAAACATTTCATATGGCAGTTCAATTTGCAAAGTCTTGCGTTGCTTACGATTTCCTTACGTTTTCAGACAGCATTTCTTTAGATTGGCTTGACAGGGTGGTCAGCGCAAGCCACACGTTAGCCTCATCTTTCCAGACGTTCAGTTATCCCTTATGCTAGATTTAGTACATTTACTAGATTTATGGTCGAAATTCACTTAAATCTTGTGCGCTATGCTTCCTCTGTCTTTCTACTAATGACCTTTTCAGCTCTCTCCTAGTACGCCAATGCCCATCCATCACACCTGACGAAAAATCGTTCCTTATCGTCAGGAAATCGTCATATCATGACGGTTGACAAAAAAACAATACACCCCAAATGTTTTGCAAATGTGATTGCAAGTAGAACATAATTGGTATTATGCTACATTAATAGTTTAGGGTTACGTTAAAAGATGAATAATAAATTACTTGTCTGTAAGGGCGATTGTTGTTTAAATGTATCGGATACCGACATTTGCATCGTAGCGAACAGTTAACGGCATTAGTCGTCGCATTTGGGACCGTCTGACGGGAGGTCGGCGGTGAAATTTGAACTTTTTTGGTGGCTACTGGTACATCTAATTGTGGACCGAAAGAAATTGTGTTCATAGTACTAAGGATAGGTAGAATAAATTAAGTTGAATCGTTTGATAGTACTAGATGACTTATGTGGTGTTAACATTATACTGAGTCAAAGTGGTTAAAAGAAGTAAGGTCGTGATGGTGGCGGAAAATCAACCGATAGGAATGAGCTGAAATCATGTCTAAGAAGTGTGGCATTATATCTGCGTTGAAAATCGTTGGAAATATAACGTACTTAGATAAGGAAACTGTGTGTATATTATAAACGGAAATGACTGGTAACAATGCAGCAACTGTAAGGTTACGAACTCTACACCGAACGCTTATGGCCGCGATGATGTACATGGGCGACATGAAATGGAACACTTGTAGGCAATTAATTGATATTACGTAATGGTACGGAACAAAGTTGCGTAACTAGTAAGTGTGTAACGCACTGATGATGCTTTGAAGATAACGTGCAACGAGATGTAATTTTGCGAATCTGCAGAAATAAGAAATGGAAAGCTATGATGAGGAAGGCATAACTGTGTGCATGTGTAATGACGTACGGAGAGACGTGCAGCAATGTGATAAGGAATAACGACTGACTAACATCAGTTGCTGTAATATTGCACTCATAAATGGTTACTATTAAATGAGGATGCACGGAATGGGATTTGTTGTTTGCGTCAGTGAGGATGAATAATCACAATTGTTAAAGTTGTTTACGTATGTAGCGCCCAAAAAGATAACTCTTTCATGTACAATTTACTTGTTGACCGATTGTACATTACTCCTTGTTTTAATCTTACAGCCGCTTCCACGCACAACTGCCTTGTAAGTCCCCGCGCTCACGTATACGCTCTTGCCTCGCTTCATCCGTCCGCTTCTCGTTGTAGCCCATCGAATACAGTAAATAGTTGATATGCATTATATTTGCTGTTATTTGACCATAACCCCAGCGGTTTAAATGCATCTGCAGGTCTTTTTATTTGGCCGTTTTCGGTTTCGTAACCTTGGGCGCTGATACTGCTTCGTTCTGCGCTATTATTTAGCTTCCTTGAAACTGCGTTTCCGCAGGTGTACCTATCAGGTATTTCGGTTAAACATTGTTTGATACGTAGGTGTTCTTTTTCAGCATGTCACGTCGACGAAGTTATCAATTAACTGCACAGTTTCCGTCTCGTAGCACCATTTACCGTGCAGCGAAAAGAATGACATCAGGATTCAGCTACGAAGACGTGCTTCTGTTGTCAGAAGCTAAACGACAGAAGGGTAAGAGCATCTTTAACATATCTTAAATATGATTGCTTACACAGTTCAGCCACCTGCACACGTTATCAACCGCAGTGAAGATGACAGGGACCCCGATGAATTGGTACATAACTTGAGAAAATTGATCGCAAAATCTCAAGTACCTGCGTCTTTTGTTCGTCCACTGTTGTGCCTTGTGCAGCCGTGGATGCCATTTTTGCCAAAGGATTACCGGACGTTGATGCGCACCCCACGGACCTCCCGCATTCGCGTTGTTTCACCGGGAACTTACGGTCACGTAGGTCTGCTGAGAGGTTTACAGCGTGCATGCTCTGCTATTTCGCTCGCCGCTGATGACACTGTTGACTATCAGTTGCATATCGACGGGTTTAAACCTTTTAATGCATCCAAGATGTATGTATGGCCAATCTTGTGCCGTGTCATAAAGCCAGTGATCACGAAGCCATTCATTGTTGGTGTTTATGGTGGGACCTCGAAGCCGAATGACGTGGACGATTACTTGTACGACACAATTAATGAGATACGTACTTTGCAACGCCAAGGATTATTCAAGCTTAAAGCCGTTATCTGTGATACCCCTGCACGCGCGTATGTGAAAAGAAAAAAAAGAACATTCGGGTTATTACAGCTGTGACAAATGCACCCAACGTGGTGAGTATATGAGCCGCAAGGTAACGTACCCACTTACTGATAGCACACTACGGACTAATGCATCCGTTCGAAGGAATGATAGCCAACCGTCGCCTTTTGCTGCTTTGAATGTCGATTTGGTTGAGGACTTCCCAATTGACTATATGCATTCAGTATGTTTGGGAGTTATGCGCAGAATGATAAAAAACTGGCTTACTTCGCCCGTGGACAGTGGATTTCGACTGCGCAGAGAGCGATTGATTTTAGCAAACGAACGGTTGCATGAGTTCGGGCCTTCCTGGACATCGGACTTTCCACGTAAGCTTCGATCACTGGATGAATACCGATCTTGGAATGCAACTGAGTTGCGTCAGTTTTTGCTACACGCCGGACCAGCTTGTTTAATTGGGGTATTGCCTGACGCTTTCTATCAAAACTTTCTAGATCACTCATTTGCTATTTATATCATGTGCCACCCTCACCTTCACACTGCCTTATTTGATTTCCTTGTTCCTTTAATTCATGTATTTTTACATGATTACTTTGATCTTTATGGTCCCAGTGAGATGACGTGGAACGTACACTCACTGGTTCATCTTCCTGCTGACGTACGGAAGATGGGGACTCTGGACAGCTTCTCAGCATTTCCCTTCGAGTCTCACTTGTTTTCCATCAAGCGCATGATTCACAATTCCCCGCGTCCGGTTGCTGAAATCATGCGGCGTACGTCGGAAGAGGAACAGCTTCCTCCTACTTCCAGCAACGCAAGCACCGTTGGGAATGTAGAGATGTGCACCTATAAGGGTCAGAAGGCGTTTTGTTTGCACGGCATTTTGTTTTCCACTGTTAAGCCGGATAACGTGGTCATCATCGATGCCAAACCCAGAGTGCTGACAGATGTGTCTGTGAATGTGTCCGGGAACATTGTCGTGCAATGCCGGGAATTTATGAATCTTCGTAGTCTGTTCACGCATAGCATGGATTCCTCAACGGCGTACATCTTCCGTGCATCGCAGTTGTCAACTGAGGTATGTACCTTCTCTGTCTGTCATATTCTCTTTAAGTGCATTGCTTTACCCTTGAACGATTTTCTTGTAATTTACCCTATGCCACACAGTTATACACTTTAACTACTAACGTCTTTCTTTTTCAGCAATGATGGCTTTTCAAGGATACAGCGTTGTCAAACTCCTTGACTCCGAGGATTTAATAACTATTGTCAGTAACACTTGGCTTAGAGAAGAGGGTTCGTATGCTCAAATACCTTCAGTGCGAGGTACGCACTACTATGCAGCGGTGAAAAATCACACTGCGCCGGATGTCGATGTGGTTAGCACTGCCGTGTCCATAATCGTTAGCACTAGTAAGTATTTCTCTTATATTAACCCACCTCGTTAGTTAGCTTCCAGCATGCCCGAGAAATGGAACGGCAATCTGAGCGCGGGATGCTGCCATCGACAGACGATACAATTCCCATGGGCCCTCCAGCTAAGCGTGCAATGTGAGTATGGTGTTTTTTATTTCCCCTTAGACGCCGGCCCGTCCATTCGAGCTCCGATGACGAGGATGCCGCGCGTCCAAGCAAACCCAAAAGGCCTTCTGCAGCAACCTACGCACGTGCGCCATCCTCTCTGTTCAGTGGCATTAGTCCGTCACGTCCAGGACCATCAAAAAGCAACCGTAAGTATCGATTTCATACTGCCCCTATTAAACAGTAATCGCGCCACCGGTTATTGCTGAAGTCCCACCAAGCAATCTGGATGTGCTGCACGAACTGCAGGCCATAAAATGTAAGACGCCACAGATGTATTGCATTGCACTCAGCCTTATTTTTAGATGAGTTGTGTCTAATTCGATCAGAATTGGTCGGCCATCGTCGCATGTCCGAAGCGATGTTGCAAATGCTACAACGACAATCCCAAAGTGTTGCGCCGGGACTATTATTGCCATTCATCTCTCTCAGTGAGCTAAAGAGATATGATGAACGGCTGAAGGACCCCGATTTCAAAATCAGAGTCGTAAGTTCGTCTTAGTATTCAACTACTTTAGGTCAACCATTTATGTGCTGTGCACGGTGATAACATACAACTCATCGTCCGGGGTACCATGGAGCGGCTAATGACAAGATCAGTTGCCGCGGAGATAAATTACTCCCGCGCTAGAGGTTCCTTTGCATTCAGGCGAACAAATATGAACGGCCTTGTACAAGGTAGGTTGAAATACAGTAATCTATAAAAACTACCAAGGCCTCATTCGGCAACGCATGGGTGCTGCAGCCTCGGATGCTGACATTACACGGCACATCAAAACGTGGTTGCATTCTGCACGGCACAAAAGACCGCCGGTTGAGCAAACTAAAGTATGCAGTGCGAATGAGGTGAGTCCCCTGCTTCCTTAGACCCATCTTTAGACTCCTACATTGACACTCGCGGAAGCGGATTAAGAATATTGACTATGCCGCTTTCTGCTACTAACGTTCTTTGTACTGCACCCCTTCATGTATATATAGCATTCCTATACCTCGGTTTTAATTTTCTTTGGCCTTGTGATGTCAAGTGCGCGGTAAGAGCGGTTTCCTTTCCTGACCAACAGCTTTGAGTCGCCGCCTAGGTGGGTTCCCAAGTCCAGAAACTACCGCAACAGGTACCGGGTGAACACTAGGTCCGAGCCGTCCATATATTCGTTAGGCGCATAGTGCGTTATAGTGTGGTGTCCGTATTCGGATACCCATGGGAGGCAATGACGGGATCTGGACCAGCCGGATTGTCACGCATGGTGGTGAATTTCTATTGATCAACGCTAGCATCATCTTCATTGGTCCAACGTAAACTGGACAGGAACCCTTTTTAGCCGTCTCACGGTAATACTTCCTGTCCAGTTTAGCCTAATGCTCTCATAGGAAGTTTTAGGATGCTAAACTGGACAGGACCTGGACATGTGCTACCAGGGGCCTTTCAGGCGCAACCCTCTTTAGACACCTGTGATAATGCAGTTCAGCGGGTAATGCCTGAATGGGTGTGGAATGGCAAACTGCTGACTACATTTGTGAACAGCTTGTTGCATGGGCTGAAATCGCTTTTACCAGGACTACCGAAAGATTACCGCAATTTAATGCGAACTATTAGCTTCATTGAAATTGTTACAGCGCCAACCGGTACGTGTGGTCATTTGGGGTTGCGTAATGGTTTCAGGAACATTCTTCGCGGGGAACGCATCCCTTCCAGCGTTTGTGCTTGTATCCAGTTACATATTGATGAATTTACGCCTTTTCGATCACCCAAGCTGCAAACTTTATCCGTCGTTTGCCGTGTTATTTTTTCCTGTAACCACACTCTCTTTCATCGTCGGATTATACACTGGTGAATGCAAGCCAGGCAGCGTCCACAATTTCCTTGATCCAACCATCAATGAGCTAATGTAGCGGATGTCTGACGGATTTATCCTGAAAGGATGTGATTCTTCTTTCACAAGTGATTTAAAAGCTGTTATATGTGACGCGCCAGCAAGTGCATTTGTGAAGTGAAGTATAGCAGTTGCAACAAATGTGAACAACGTGCCCGTACGTTGAAGATAAAGTAAGTTTCCCGGAATCTGAATGCCGTGAGCAGAAGGATCGGTCCTTTCGTTGTGAACGAAGGAGAGAAAGATTTCCTTTTGAGCGCCTAGCGATTGACATGCTAGCAGAATTCCTCTCCGGGCTACATGCACGATGCGTGTTTGGGTGTGATACTTCGCATGATATTCGCTTGGGGACAATCAGCTTTTAATCGGAGAAGTTTCCTTAAGGATGAAGGTATGGGGCACACTTAATGCGCTTCTAAAAGGAACAGACGGTTGTTGGTCCAGGGACATTCGCAGGCGTTGACGTAGTGTAGAACAATTACGGTGCTGGAAAGCAGCTGAGTTTCGAAATTTCCTGTTGTATGCCAGGTCTGCTGGCTGCAGTACGTTATACAGCCTCCTATACCAGAATCACCCAGATTTGAGCCCTGGAATTTACCTGTTATGTATTGTGTGCTTCACATTAAACATATAGACGTTGCGGAGGATGCTTT
>OX104067.1:111110582-111199866 GCA_944474145.2 Dicrocoelium dendriticum
ATAGGGAGGTCAGTGCTGTGCAGAGGACCTCACCTCCATTCTTAAATATGCAGGTGGGAGGGAATCCGGGCCAGCGGCAAGAAAACGATTAAGAGCTGTGATCGCGTTTCGGATCTCTGCCTCCGACGGAGGCTCTAAACAAACCGTCCATGGCACGTCCTGCATCACCTGAGTAGGAAGAGGTCCGAGGGCAGGGTGCCAGCTGAACTGCTCTTCAAAGTGTTCAGCCCAACGAGCCATACGGTGCTCCTTATTGTGTATCAGCGCCCCCGCGCTGTCTCTGATTGTCTCACTGACGCCTGATTTTCTGGGACCAGTGGTGCGGATTAGCTGGAAGAGCTTGCGGTACTTGCCTACTGCTCATGCCTCCTCCATTTCTTGAATCCGACTGGTCCACCAGGCTTCCTTGTCAGCACGTAGGCTCCGCTTTAGTTCACGCCTAATAGCCCGTCTGGTCACACTGTGTTCAGAACCAGCCGAGAGGTGTCTTCTAGCAACCAACAGGTTCACGGACCTCTCGGATATCCAGTGACTGGTGCGGTGACGACTGATAGTGCCACAAACAGATGCTCCTGCTTCGTGCATAGTGGCCGAGAATCTATTCCACTGAAGTTCAGTGTCATTAGGACAAGACAGCGGGAGTTCGCTATGCAGTGCTTCTTGATAGGCTTGCCTGACCGAGGGCTGGGACAATTTCTCCGTTGCCAATCGGGGGAGACGCTTTGTGCGCGTTCCGGTAAAGTTCATGGAGAAACGACAGCGTACCAAGGCATGATCAGAGTCGACACAGATATTCCAGTACGAGCGGTAATCCAGAATGGAACCGCGCCACCTGTAACTTATGGCTATGTGGTCAAATTGGGTCCATCGCTGGCCAGCTACAAGTGGACGCCAAGTGGCACTGCTTCGCCCACTGTGTCTAAAAGCAGTGCTAGTAAGAAACAACTGGTGCTCCGCATCCAGTTGCAGCATACGCTCGCCGTTTTTAGTCCGTTCGGAGTTAAGTCCATACTTACCACCTAGTGGAGTTTCTGAAGCGCTCAGACGCCCTAAATATGCTTTCATATCCCATTCAAGTACTATAATATTTGAACTAGTAGCACAACGTAGTATGGAATTCAGTTCGTGATAGAAAGTGTCCTTGACTGCATTAGAACTGCAGTCGGTGGGAGCATAAACAGAAAGCACAAACAAACAGCGTTTTGTTTTGCTTTGCGAATTCACCTTAGCTGATGTCGTCAAACGGGCTGCACATAAACGGCTGTTCACCGGAATCCAATCAACCAACAATGACTCAGCCTTGGAGCTGAGAATGATACCTACACCAGCTTGACCCGTGAGTGCCGCATCGACGTCTCCGGATGCGTGCAACCAATAACGAGAGGATAAGCCGGGTGCAGTCAATTCAATAACCCCGTTAGGGTCATTAATCCGAGTTTCGGACACACAACACACATCAACACCCAGTATGTCCAAGGTGCGTGCGAGTGCAGCCTGCTGACCTGTTTGTCTTAGAGTGCGGACGTTGAATGTCGCCATGGAAACGGGACGGCGTGGCCTTATAAGGGCTTTTGCCGATAGGGGTCCGAGAGGTGCTGTGGGATGGTGACTGCAGATGGTACTACTCCAGTAGCACTTCGGTTGCTGTCAATCAAGCTGGGAATATTATAAGACCGGTTAGTAATGGAGGCCGGGATGGGAGTAAGAGAAAAAGGTGGAAAAGAAAGAAGGGTGGCGTTAGCAGTAGCATGTTTTCGCTTATCCGCCCTGTTGTATGCAGCAGATAAGGTGACCCTTGATAATCTGCGCGACGGCCGATGCAGGATGAAGTTTATGTTTGAAGAAAATGTCATGGTTGTATGTGGGCTGGAATACTTCCAGGGCGCCCAGACTTAGACAGGAGGACGATTAGGGTCCTCCTCCAAAGCCTTTGGCTCTAAAGCCTGTCCGCAAGGCAGCGGGGAGGTGGCAATGATTTAGTTTTACAGAAATGGACGCCATCCCCTTTCAAAATACCAACCTGGAGGACCAGGAGACTGAGTTTGCCTGACGTCTCACCTATGACCAACCTGGAAAGAGTAGCACTCAAGAAGCTCAAAGGCATCACCCAGTATAGCTCAATGGGTAAATGAGGTACGAAAACGTCGCACCACGTTAAGGTCCAGTCTCGTTGCAACTGAGAAAAGTCAACTACGCACGCGGAAAAGCAACAGACGGCCTTATCGCCCTATTGGGGCTCGTCAGTGGTGCGCATCCGTTGGTCCTCTACAGAGGATCGAACATATGACTGTTAGCGGCTTGTGCCAACTAGCCCGCAACTTACGCAACTGCGCCGTGGAGGACGGTAGCAGACCATCACGAAATGTTATCTAACTGCGATATAGCCCGACCCATCCTCCACTGCCACGCAGGCACCTGCCATGCAGTTAACAGCGTTTGGCCTTCCGGTGTCAGGACTTCCCGTTTTACGGCAGCTATGAATCGACATAGCATTTATGGAATCCGTAAGGGCGAATTTATATTACTTATGAGTAGAAGGATATTTGTGAGTATTTTTGTTCGTCGCAGTCAGCCGACAATCCAGATAAGTCAACTACCTATCCGGAAAAGCACCAGACGGCCGTTTCGTCCTATTGGGACTCGTCAGTGGTGCGCATCCTTCGGTCCTCTACCGAGGATCGAACCCATGACTGCTAGTGGCTTGTGCCAACTAGCCCGCAGCTTATGCAACTGCGCCATGGAGGACGGTAGCCGACCACCGGGAATTGTTAGCTAACTGCGATATAGCCCGACCCATCCTCCACTGCCACGCAGGCACCTGCCATGCAGTTAACAGCGTTTGGCCTTCCGGTGTCAGGACTTCCCGTTTTACGGCAGCTATGAATCGACATAGCATTTATGGAATCCGTAAGGGCGAATTTATATTACTTATGAGTAGAAGGATTTTTGTGAGTATTTTTGTTCGTCGCAGTCAGCCGACAATCCAGATAAGTCAACTACCTATCCGGAAAAGCACCAGACGGCCGTTTCGTCCTATTGGGACTCGTCAGTGGTGCGCATCCTTCGGTCCTCTACCGAGGATCGAACCCATGACTGCTAGTGGCTTGTGCCAACTAGCCCGCAGCTTATGCAACTGCGCCATGGAGGACGGTAGCCGACCACCGGGAATTGTTAGCTAACTGCGATATAGCCCGACCCATCCTCCACTGCCACGCAGGCACCTGCCATGCAGTTAACAGCGTTTGGCCTTCCGGTGTCAGGACTTCCCAGTTACGGCAGCTATGAATCCACATTGAATTCATGGAATCCGTGTGATCGAATTTTTATTGCTTATGAGTAGATGGATTATTTTGAGTATTTTTGTTCGACGCAGTCAGAGGAAAACCCAGTAAATCAACTACACACCAGAAAACACCAGGCGGCAGATTCGCCCAATTTGGGTTTCGCTGTGTTGTGCATCCTTCTGTCATTTACAGAGGATCGAACCCATGACTACTATTGGCTTGCGCCAACTAGCCCGCAGCATATGCAACTGCGCCATGGAGGACGGTCGCCGACCACCACGAATGTTTATCTAACTGCGATATAGCCCGACCCATCCTCCACTGCCATGCAGACACTTGCCATGCAGATGACAGCGGTTGGCCTACCGGTGTCAGTACTTCCCAGTTATGGCAGCTATGAATCGACATAGCATTTATGGAATACGTAAGGGCGATTTTTTATTCCTTATGTGTAGAAGGATTCCTGCGGGTATTTTTGTATGTCGCAGTCAGAGGGCAATTCAGATAAGTCAACTACGTAACCGGAAATGCACCAGATGGTCTTTTTCCCTATTAAGCTTGCCAGTGATGCGCATCCTTCGGTCCTCTGCGGAGGATCAAACACATGACTGCTAGTGGCTTGTGCCAACTAGCCCGCAGCACATGCAACTGCGCCATGGGGGACGGCGGCCGACCATCACGAATGGTTATCTAACTTCGATATAGCCCGACCCATCCTCCACTACCACACATTCACCTGCCATGCAGATGATAGCGGTTGGCCTTCCGGTGTCATGGCTTCCCAGTTATGGCAGCTATGAATAGACATAGCATTTATGGAATCCGTAAGGGCGAATTTGTTTTACTTATGAGTAGAAGGATTTTTGTGAGTATTTTGTTCGTCGCAGTCAGAGGACAATTCAGATTAATCAACTATGTTTCCGGAAAAGCACCAGTTGGCTGTTTCGCTCTTTGTGGCTTGTCAGTGGAGCGCATCCTTCCGTCCTCTACGCAGGATCGAACCCATGACATCTAGTGGCTTGTGCCAATTAGCCCGCAGCTTAGGTATCTGCACCATGTGGGACGGTAGCCGACCATCACGAATTGTTAGCCAACTGCCATATAGCCCGAGCCATCTTCCACTGTTGTACAGGCAAATGCCATGCACATGACAGCGGTTGGCCTTCCGGTGTCAGGGCTTCCCAGTTATGGCAGCTATGAATCGACATTGCATTTAGAAACCCGTAAGGCGGAATTTGTTTTACTTATGTGTGGATAGAATTTTTGAGTATTTTTGTTCGTCGCAGGAAGAGGACAATCCACTAAGTCAATTACATTTGCGGAAATGCACCAGACGGCCGTTTATCCCTACTGGGGATTTTCAGTTTTACGCATCCTTCGGTCATCTACGGAGGATCTAACCCACGACTGCTAGTGGCTTGTGCCAACTAGCCCGTTGCTTATGCACCTGCGCCATGGGGGACGGTAGCCGATCATCACGAATGGTTATCTAACTGCCATATAGCCCGACCCATCCACACTGCCATGCAGGCGTCTGCCATGCAGATGACAGCGGTTGGTCTTCCGGTGTCATGGCTTCCCAGTTATGGCAGCTTTGAATCGACATAGCTTTTATGGAATCCGTAAGGGCGAATTTGTTTCACTTTTATATTTCTAAGATCATTTTGTGAAATGTTGTTGAATGTCGACATTTGCAGCCGCTTTTTGTGTCTTTCTAAGATAAAGAAATCGGTTGTGTGACAACAATATGTCCTCTGTGTGCACATGTATGTATAATTTATTTGATGCTTTTTTACAGGCAAATTTAGAAATTACGTTTAACATCTGAATGGGATCCCTTATCCACGTAACTTCGATCATTATGTCAAATATAATGATCGCAGTAAGCCGAGAAAGTGTTGTGCTATACCCGGGCATCCATATTCTAAATGTGGTTGACCGCTGAACGGTCATGAAAAGCCTCCTCGTCATCTCCATTCGTATTACCAACTGGTGGAAAAATACCGCACCGTGATTTGCATTTTTTGCTGAATAGCGTGGAAACAACCTTAAGTAACGCATAGAAGTTGGGGTCATTAACTTGAAGAACCGTTCACATTAGCCGTGAATATAAATTGATAATTGAATGCCGAAGCAAAGCGCAGATACACTGGACCTTGAACAAAACCAATGCTTAGTGCACAGTAAAAAACAGCTGCTTGACACGTCCCACAGGATGGTGGGGTAAAGCTACAATATCAAATATATGTATGTTGGCAGTTTAAGCACTTACCTAGCACATATATCGCTGAATAATAGTAATGTAAGTAGGAATTGAATGAGAACGACAAGGCAACGTGGGGGAAGTTATATTTGTTATACTCCGTGAGAAAAGTAATAACGAGTATACTCACTTCTGCCCTGCCTCTTCAGGTTTATGTAACATGTTAACCCAGTTCGGAGGGATAATTAATATATTCCAAAGTTACATAGTTTAGGCAACAAAGGGATGGGGGTCAAAGGCCACTTCCAATCGTTCTTTGAAAATATCCAAGGTGGGGGAGGAAATAAATAAGTTTGGGAAAGAGTTCCAGGGTTGGCAAACCCGACAATGAAAGTAATACCGCCAGCTTTCTAGGCCGCTATACTGTGCACACAAGTTCAGAGGGTTACCTCGGTGATTGCTTTTATGGTCGAGTTCCAGCAAGTGACGGCATACGTGATCAGCATCAGTCCATATTTGCTAGACTAATTTGAGATCGCTGCGCAGCCATCAGTAGCGACCACTGAAAACTCCAAGTGATTTCAGCCTTTAATGGTAGGACAGATTTCGTAGGTCCTTGACGTTCTTTGTGGCCCAGCTTCGTGGAACCTCTGGCACTTCTAAGTCGCGCTTTAACCAAGGTTATCAAGTCTGGATGGTTTGTTCAACATGAGGCAATTGTAAGAATTGTGCATCTTGGGGAAGCTGAACGGGTCGAAACTTCTGAATGCTCTCTGCTACGAGCCAACATGCTGGTTGGCTGTTTTCGAAGCTCTCTGTGACTGCGTTGAACAGTTTAGATCCATTTGAATGAGCACACGAAGGTCGCATTCATGGGAAATTGTTTGCAATACCTATGATTTGAGCCTATACACTTAGTCATGTATCTGGCGCAATTGGACAGGGTGGTGTACTTCTACATTGAACAGTAGTGTGTTCTTCACTGACCAGTACGAAATCGTGTTTAGGTCACGTTGTGGCTGTTCGTGATTGTTCGGTTCTCTGATAGCTCGCCATAACTTGATATCAATAACAGAGCAGCCCCTAGCACCGAGCTTTTTGGTACACCGCACTCCACCGCACTTGCGTTATAAAGACGTACTTGTACTCGCACCTCCAACCGACGTTCGTGCAGGAACTTGCCTATACAAGGCCGCATCGTCACCAATGCCATAGAGCTGAGGTTTATGGGGACGAATTCGGTAGTCTATGCGATCAAACACTTTGAGAAGCTCAGGCACATAATATAGACTCCTGCCCCACCATCAACTGCCTCAGTCCAGCCAATGCGTGCAAATGAACAACGAAAAATTAATAAGGAATTCATGCGGTTTAAGAAGCGTTGCTTTGCAAGTCCCTTTGGATAGTTGCTGGGAACATCAAAATAACTATAATGATACTAATGATAGTAAGGCGGTTAGTACATTAAATATGAATTTATGGACTTATCGTTTGCTCCGCTGTAGTCTTGCAATCCGCTTAGGTTCACAGCACCCACAGTTAACATCAAGTAAATAGATGGTGAACTGCAGGTGTAAGATGGAGACGAAGCGCTTTGACAAAGTCTAAATTGATGAGTGCATCATCTAACCTTCTTACAAATACTGTTAATGTCGGTTCAGAGACAACCGTTTCTGGACAGCATTCCACGGTTGACAGACACGAATGGAAAAGAAATTTCTGCAACACTCCAGACGGCCATACTGTACAGTGAGTTTCAATGAGTGGCCCTTAAATGTTGTATTCATGCTGAGTCGCAGTAAAGGTCGGCACACGTGAGATGGGTCTCGCAGAATCAAGTATGTCATAATCGGGTCGCCTCGTAGTTTGCGGTAGCTTCCACCAAATACCCTATTCGTTACAGCCTCTCCTGGTATGACAGATTGCGCTTTCCAAATAATGTTCTTAGATGCCCGGCGTTGTGGCTGCTCCAGCGCATTAATGTAGTGTTTCAGCCATGGATGCCAGGCTTGAATTGCGTATACCACATGGGGGCGAACATACGCACTGAGCATTTGTCGAAATATGGAACTGTTTATTCATCGAAACGCCCGTCTCAACAGCCCGAAGTGTTGTTTCACGGTCTTCGAGACCTTTTCGGATTGCCTGGAGCAACCCAAGTTATCGTGAACCAGGACACCCAAGTCACGTTCGAGAGTTGATTGTTGAGTAGATTCGTTCCGAGCCTGTATGAGTAGCTGCCCTGATGTCGGATAGAAAGCATCTTGCATTTACTGACGATGCAGTGCAGTAAGTTTTGGGTTCGCCATTGTTACACCGTATCTAAGTCACTCGGAAGCAGATGCTGGTCGGCCATCGCTTAGATCCTGCAACAAATTTTGAGGTCGAAAGCAAACATTAGGAAGTTTGAAGCGATTCTTTGTGCGAGGTCATTAATATACAACAAAAGCAAACGTGGACCAAGAACCGGGCACTGTGACACACCACACTCGAATCGTATCGGGTCTGATAAAGAGTACCGAACTATGCCTTCTAGTTGCACTTGAAATAGAAAGTTGGCAATCCAACTTAAAAGTATCGCCGATGCCTTCATGCTGGAGATTGGAGAGTAGTGTTTGATGGTCTAAACGATCGGAAGACTTGGAAAATTTAGGTAGATCACATCAAAACTTTCTGCAGCTTCAGGTGACCCGGTCCAATTACTGCGTGCAATTAGTAAATTCGCTTTGCATTACCGTTGTCAACGGAAGCCGTGCTGCTCAGGCGTGCTTATGTTACAGTTTTCCAGGCAGCACACCAATGCATTGGCAACTATGAATCACCTGATCTCGGGTAACATAGGAAGAAAGGATACTGGGCGGTAGTAGGAGGGATCAGTTCTGCTCCCACCTTTCTGCCTCGGGTTACTATTCCAAGCTTCCACCTGGTGGGAACTTGATTCTGGTCTAAGCAGCGATAAAACACCGAGCTAAAGCGCCTGTCCTTTTGCTTGCTGCTGTTTCTAATGCCTCTGGACGAATGATATCGACACCCAGCGAGCTGTGCTTACGTAGAGACGTCAGCTTTTACAATACAACCTCCGCGGTAAAGGTGGTGTGAGTTAGCCCTAGAGAGAAGACCACAAAGTTTGAAAGATCGCTTGGTGGCAAGACAGTCTGAAACGTGGAGTCATATGGCATCCGCGGCGCGTTTGTTGCTTCCACAGCCGTTCTTGTTGGGCTATCAGCCGTCCTGAATGAAGAAAATCCTTGACTCACCTTTCTTAGACTATTGACGTGCTTGTACAGCAGTTTGTGTTTAGCACTGAAGGTTTTTGCGAAGTTGTGCTGATTGGCGGCTTTGTCTTCTCTGAGCAGTTCTGTGCAGTGTTTACGTTGGGCTAGGTAGTTGTCCAAAGTTTCTGGTGCATGAACTTCTATGTACGCTCGCCATGCTGCGTTCCGTACTGTCATCCATTTTCGAGTTCTGCTCCCAACGAAAGAATCTGATTGACGCTTATTGTAAACTCTTATTTCTGAAGCCTCTGCAATCAGCTGACTGAATTTTTTGACGAACTCGTGCCAGGCGAATTCCGGGGGTTCTTTGGCAAGGAACAACCAAGTTGTAGCGCGGACGATTTTTAGCTAATCGATCGTAACTTGTGTTGGTTCGCATAGTCTCATCTTTCTCATTCAGATATTCTGCATAACAGACGAAGTTGAAACAGGTCACTGTGCGATCACTGAGACCCAACGGCCAGTCTAAAACCAACACATCAATCATATGCTCCTCGTTGGTAAGCACAGTATAAAGCACAGATAAGTTGTTACCAGTTCTGAACCAAGTGTGCAAAGTGATGTGACTGTAAAGAGAAACACTGGTTACGAGATCTTGCATTTCGGCTTTGAAATGTTCTCCGGTCTTGGCAGGAGCCACTACACAATTTAGGTTGAAATCACCCATGATAAGTATGTGAGTGTACATTCGCTGTAAACTCCATCTTAAAGCAGCCGCTAGGTGGGAGTCGGTTTCCGGTTTAGAGTTGGGGGGGGGCGGTACACCAAGGCAATAAGGCAAACGTCCCGGCATTTTAATTGCAAGCGGCACCCAAGAGGGTCTGGAAACTGCGAGTCTGAATCCGCCATGGCTTCGCACTGTAAGTTGCTTTGGTGATACAGGGCCACCCCTCCTTTATTGTGAGGCTGTCGTTCCGGATCAGCGACTTACGCCGTAGCGAAATTTCAGCGTCTGTCATTCCCGTGTGTAACCACGTCTCGGTGATGCCAATGACATCATATGACATGGATGTTTAGCGATCTTTCAGTTCAACCAGTATATTAAAAAACCCTGAGCATTCGTATACATGCAGGCCAGCTGCTCGGTCTCTAGAAGCCCACAGAGGGGTGAAGGGGTCAAGTGTGGGAGAATGCCAACCAATGGAAGGTAGGCAATTACTTGTTTTCTGATGGGATAATGAGACCTCGTCGGCCATGTTGCTTCTTAATCAACGTTTAGTACTATGTCAGATTCAAGTAAAGCAGCAGACAATTATGTTTCTGTACATCGGACCGTACACTTACTGCTTCAGGTGCTTTAATATTTGAACTGTGAAAATCTTCTGCGACCTTTAACCAGAGTTCAGAAATAAGACGTTTCCGATTCCTCCGCCATCAATTTAAAACTTCCGTTACTTGTTGCTCTGACTGAACCACAAGTTTTAGGATTCTGGGACCGCATCCTCTATAATTTGGTGAGAGAGGTATCCTGGTGAGCGATAGCGCCGCAAGATTATCTAATGGAAGTGTTTCACGAATGAACCCCCACTGTTCTGAATTGTGCTTTCCGGTCTCTTGAACATCTTTAGAAAGATGTTCTGACACGCCATATTTGAAGATTGCGTTTAGGCGGTATTGCTTGATGCACCCCTCTTTAGTGTTTCTTTTTGATTGTCGCTCGCTCCAAAGGACATCAGAATAGATACGTATCCCACAGAATCCGTCTTTTAGTGCGCTTGCGGAGAGCAAAACGGTTTCTACATTCGTAAAGGATTCTAGTGTTACTCGGATAAGTCTGGGTTCTCCATAGTGTGGCAAGTTCGGATGCCGAGTAATTCATTATAGGTTTATGGGCTTGCCTTTGACACTCATCAGCACTCATAATGAGTTCCATTGGTCTTTGTCGTCCGATAACTTATCCCCTAATATGATGGCGGTAGATCCAGGGACATTTGAGCAAACAAGGGTAGAGGCACTATTGTTGGATCCCTTTTTCGTAGATCTACAAGGTAAGGTAATCGTTAGTGCTGACCTGCTGACAAGTGTTGCTTTTTTACTGTTTATCCCTCTATTCGGGATAACAGTGTTTAAAACAGAAGAGCTCTCAACACGGCCTCCAGGCTTACCTTTGAAGCAAACTCTGCATGTTTAACTGACGTTCCGGGGGGAGTTGTGTCGACAAGATACACTTGAGCTACAGGTACCATAAGTTTTGGTACGGCTGCTTCATCCTTGTTAATGCCAGATGTTGGTTCTAGTAAAATTTGCCTAAACAGACGTTTCGAGTGGTGCCTGATTTTCGTTGCAGTTAGTTCTGTCCGACTCTCGTAAGCACGGCGTGTTTACGTACAGCCTTCTACCGAATTTGGAGAAGAGAGCAGAGACGGTGCTGTAAGTGATTGCGGTTCAAAGGGAGCAGATTTTGCTGCATTCCGTTGCTGAGAAGCCACTACGCTTTTCTGGTGCATGTCCGCTTCTAATGAAGTAATCCTTTTGTTCATCATTTGCTGGGTTTTTCGATTAACCGGGAGCACTTCTGGACTTGCATAAGCAAGCACATAACGAGTGGGATGGTGAAGCACGCAGTACTGAACTAAAGTGCATCTTGGAAGCTATTTCGCTCGCGTGCCTGTTCTTGGGAGACATTTGCACATTTCGGATGATACCATATCAAACAGTGCGAGCAAACCAGACCTAATTTACCTGCTCGATGACATTCTCCTAACGCGCAAATGCCTTTCGCTTGAAGCCTTTACAGTTTCGCATTTCTGCCCTTTAACTTGGTGTCGTTACTTGACCCATTGTGTTGGTTGGTGTTCTGCACTTTTCCAGCTTCGAGAGCGGCGCATTTCGATCAACCGAGCGCGGTGGTTGCAAGGTCGAATGAGCGATCGGTGTGGGCACGCGGTAAGTGTAATGGGTTATGCAGGCGCACTGGCTGACGAGTTCACAAATAATGGCTAGGTTATAGGACCTGCTAAGCAAACTGAACACAGTGCTGTACACAGGTTGAGGGATCACAAATTCTTTCACAGCTGCTGTGAAAAACTTCGGATCTGAATAAGTTTAGGCTTTTCGGACTGCCTCGAGAATTCTGGATATTACACAGAACGGTAATCGGCTCAGTGTGATTGAGTTAAACACTTGCGCTTAATCACGGATGCCAGTAGAAACGAAGCTTTCAAGACGGCAGCGGCTATATGGAAAGCCAGTTAGCATTAAAAGGAAAAGTCCCGGGATGAGGGGAACATAGTGTTTGGAATATAGAGCCTAGGGTAGTAACGTCACGGATGTCGGGGAACAGTGAGAAACAGGGGGATGGTCAGCCGAGGATAGATAGAGCCATGCCCAAAGAGATATCCGTCCAATTTTAAATCCAATGCAAACAGAGCGCGAACAAGAAAACGTTCTATTGAGGGGGAAGTGGAAAAACCAACGATGTTTTCGGAGAGATGTGAGCAGACCGTTAAGTCTGTCCATCTCTGATCATTAGGGTCTTAGTAGTGGGAAGCAAAGAGACCACTGAGACGAGATTAGAATATCAGCTCAAAGAGCGAAATCCTTAGAATGTAGGTCTAATGACTAAAGGAGAGCATCAGCACAATAGGTATGTACAGGAAGAAAGGGGACATAGTAATAAGGATAAATAATGGCCAACAATGCATCTGGGGTGAGGGTTACAGAGCGTTACGTCGGAAGACACTAGGTCATTTAGACCTCGGAAGTCCGAAGTGGGTCAGAAAGCAAGAGACCATTCAGACGAGTCCGGATAAGCCAGCAAGATGAAGCTAGACCGCCAACATAAGGCGTGAATAACAGTAATGTGTGTCATAATGAAAGAAGCTTTCGGGACGAAAGTGACTATATGAAAAGCTAGTTAGCATGTCCAGGAAAGGTCCTGGGGTGAGGAGAACAGAGTGTTTGGAATGTAGACCCTAGAGTAATAAGGTCTCGGATGTCGGGGAACAGTCAGAAACAGGGGACTGGTCAGCCGAGTGCAGATTAGATCCAGGTCCGAAGGGATATCCGTCCAATATGCGATAGATGGAAGCGGGAGTAAAAGAGAATATTCAATGGTGTTTTGGTACTCAGGCTAAACATTATAAGAAAGAACGATGTCAGCTTAGCGATAATTAATACTTGGGTAACCTAGCCTGGTACTTGAGGTTCTACGCATGAGATTGCGGCGCTAGAGTGTGGAAGGCAATTCGATGGAGCATCAGTGCTTAGTGGTTCGTATGACGGAATGAGCCGAAAGGGATAACTACAGACTGAGGACGAGACAAGGGATGGTCAGGCAGCCCGGCCATGTACTTGAGGTCTTACCTACCAAATTGCGGAGCTATAGTGCGAAAGGTAAGTCGGTGGAGCATCAGAGGTAGGTGGTCCATAAGTGGACAGGAAATCCAGGGTCAAAGAGATAAGTGAAGAAGTATTACGAGATAAGGTTATAGGTAGACATCATAGCCAGATACTTGAGGTCTTACGCACAGAAGTGCGGAACTACAGTGTGAAAGTAAGTCGGTGGAGCATCGTAGGTAGGTGATCCAAAATGGGAGAGGAAATCCAGAGCCAAACAGGTGAGCGAATTAATAGGTCTAGGCGATGAATGGAAGCGAGATATAGAGAGAATATACAATGGTATTATGGTTCAAAGAGGAACAGCTTTAGAAATAACGATGCCTGCTTCTCGAGAAGGAACTAAATGGGAAACATAGCCTGCCGTCGTCTGTGTTCCTTAGGGAGCAGAAACTTAAGACGTTTGGCGTAGGACAATTACATAGTCCGGGCTAAATGGGGTGCACATGGAACCGTTGATGGTGAAAGCCACCTCATTATGGTACAGCACCATTGTAACACCGCTTTTTGTAGGCAAACTGGAAGAACAAGGGGATTAGCGTCATTTCCAAACACTTGCGCATCAGTGGTGCTGCGGGACTGACGACGTTGTGAAGGAATGTGTTCAGCACAAAAGGTGAGATTCAAATGGAAATGTGAAGAAATTGTCCAACACACCATGTATTTTCAATTCCTTGATCAGGAGTACCAATGAACCCACGGTGAAAGTCATTTCTGCTTCACCGTACAAATCGTAGTAATTACGCACAAATAGAGTCAAAGTATCCTACGAAACCTCCATATGCTTATTGTGAAACACAGAATGCCTAACAGGTAACTTCCAAGGTGCAAATCTAGGAAATTCTGGTAGTAAGGAGGCTGTAGAACGTACTGCAGCACAGCACGTTTGGCAAACAACAGGAAATTACGAAACTCAGTTGCTTTCCAGCACCGTAAGTGCTCTAAACTACGGCAACGCCTGCGAAAGTCCCTTGGCCAACAACCATATATTTCTTTTAGAAGCTCGTTAAGTGTCCATACCTTCACCCTTAATGAAACATCTCCGTTTAAAATCTGATTGTCACCATGAGAATATCGTGCGACGCATCACACACACACACATGGTGCATGTAGTCTGTGGGGAATGCTGCTAGCATGTCAGTCGCTAGGCTCTCAAAAGGAGATCTTTCTCTCCGTCGTTCAGAAAGAAATGACCGATCCTTTCGCTCACGGCATTCAGATTCCGGGAAACTTACTTTACTTTTAACATACATGCCACGTTGTACACAATTGCTACAACTGCTATACCCTGTGTGATACGTCATCCGCTTCACAAATGCACGTGCTGGCGCGTCACATATAACAGCTTTGAAATCAACTGTGAAAGGCGAATCACATCCTCTCAGGATCAGTCCGACAGATATTACCTCCATTAACTCATTGATGATTGGATCAAGGAAATTGTGGACGCTGCCTGGCTTTCATTCACCAGCGTAGAATCCGATGACGAAAGAGTGGGTGGTTACGGGGGAAATAACACGGCATATGACGGGCCAACTTTGCAGCTTGGATGATCGAAAAGGCTTAAATCCATCAATGTGTAACTGGATACAAACATAACCACTGGAAGGGATGCGTTCTCCGCGAAGAAATCTCCTCAAACTATTACACAAAGCCAAATACCCCTACTTAACGGTTGACACGGTAACAATTTCAGTGGATCTAAGAGTTCGCGTTAATGTGCGGTAATCTTTCGGTAGTCCTAGTAAAACGGTTTCAGCCCATGCAGCAATTTGTTCACAGATGTAGTAGGCGGTTTGCAATTCCACACCCATTCAAGCAACACCCGCCGAAAAGCATCATCACGGGTGTCCTAAGAGAGTTCTTCATGAAAGGCACGCGATGTATCCGCCATGGGTGAACCGTGGTCGTATATACAGTACGGGTAACGTAAGCAACTCGCACCTAAGAAAGAACGCACACTACGTGGACTGTCCACTAAGGCAGGTCCATGGGCCAAGTATTCCCCATCCATATCCGTAACTAAAAAATGTTATACCCGGGTTACTCTTGTTCTGGTCCAATGAAGGAGAAGTAGTAGTCGACGCACCTACCAAAACTTTTACCGGAGCAGGTACAACTAATAGGTGAACTAACTACCGCTGCAACGTTCGTTTGAACGTTCTTTTGCAAGGCAAAATGTACGAGCAAGTGCTGTACGTTTCCCTGAAACTCATAACGTTAAACTTATTACAAGTATGCACATGAAACACCACAATAACACTGTACCAAATAGACCCATTAATAAATTGTATACATAGCTAACCAGCAACAAACCAGGCACCAAACTGTGTGATCGGTGGTAGGAAAATCTTGTGTGGTTTCGAGCTTTCTTCTGGATTGCAACTGGTTCACTGACCTCTCGGATATCCAGTGACTGATGCAGTGACAATGGATTGTGCCACAAACAGATGCTCCTGCTTCGTGAATGGCAGCTGAAGTGTTATTTCACTGAAGCTCAGTGTCATTAGGATAAGACAGAGAAAGTTCGGTAGGCAGTACGTATTGATAAGCTTGCCTGACCAAAGGGTGAGACAAATTCTCTTTTGCCAATCAAGGGAGAAACGGTGAGTCTCAAGGTAAATACATGGAGAATCGAGAGAGTAGCAAGTCATGATCAGAGTGAACTCAGGTACTCCAGCAAGAACGACAATCCAGGATGAAACCACATCACCTGCAACTCATGACAAAGTGATCTATTTAGATTCATCATTAGCCAGCTACTGGAGGAGGCCAACTGGCATTTCAGCAGCTGCTGGGTCTAAAAGCGGCACTACTAAGAAAAAATTGGTGCTCCGCACACAGTTATAAAGAAAACTCGTCGTTGTCAGTTGTTCGGAGTTAAGCCAATAATTTCCATCAGGCTGAGATACTGAGAATGTCACACTTCCTACTTGCGCGTTCATATCCCCTGCAAGTACTACGAGATCCGAACTAGCAGCACTGCTTACTAGCGCGTTCACCCTAGGCGTAATAAATTAGATCGTAACCAAATAGTTCATAGCCACACCAGGATACACAACGGTGTGTATAAACGGTTGGATAGTTGGATAACAGCCATCCCACGTCTTGGACATTTGCAAAACAGTGCGAACACTGTTTGGAAAACCACAGGCTTGACAGTGACAAGCGGGACTTAGTTGATGTGGTACTGTGGTAGTTGTCGTGTCAAAGAGGCTGTAATAGTCGAACACCAACACTTCATATTAGGTACTCATTCTCATGCTTGCGCAAGTAACGGTTAACCTGACCTCCAAACGAAAGCCATACACGTTTGTAATACTATTGTTCATGAGGTTTAATGTGTCTCTATCCAGTTTGTGGCAGTTCATAATTAAGTCCGTGGAAACACACGTGCATAGATGGTATTCAATCTGCCATTGGACACGGATGAGTCCAATCGATGTATATATGTATACCGAATGAATTCGACGAGGATACTCATACCGCTTTTGTACAGCTAACTTAGTCCAGAGAAGCGGTACTCGAGCAAACCGAAACTAACGTTACTAGAACATAAAGAAAGTGAGTTTATGACAAACTCATGTTGATTTCAGGTCTTGCGAATCCGAGGCAAATTTGATCGGTGCGAATTCGTGTACTGCTCAAAAGGGCGATTGCTCAGGTACAGGAGAACTCATTATTGCAAGCGGAATAGAAGCACCATGAGTACGCTCACATTCAATTTACCAATCCAGGCCAATGGGCGGCGTATGTGGTACTTTTGCCGGCGTGCTTAGTAATCTTGCATTTCAGAAGTAGTTATTGCTTGAGCTCCCCGTTGCGGCTGCGCCTGCTGTGAATGTTGACAAGGTGACTACCTGTCTATTATCGACTACCTCGTCCATACTGGCTCCAGGATACGGTTGGTCGTCGCTGGATGGGACGGGGTGCACCATCCACGTGACGGTGCTTGGCTCAAAGTGTGGTTCCATCCTGTGTGGAACGGGCTCCGGTCCAGCCACCGCCATGTGTACGTCTGGTGTGCATGACTTCCCAATAACGCCGGAATACTTCTGTTCTGCATGTTGAAGGAGTGTGGGCCGGCTCCGTTAATGAAACGTGGCTCCAATTCACATGCCTCCCGGTGTTATTCCTTCGGGTTTACACTGGATATAGGTTGTGTGGATAGAGCTGTGGGTGGTGCAGCGCAAGCCATCCATGGTCCTTCTGTAGGCGCAGGCGTCCTGTGACTGTCACCATTGAGGTTACAGTGACAGGAAAATCCGGATACGAACGCCGTCAAATCATATAAATAAATTAATGTACTCTAGCGCGGTGGGAGGGCTTATGGTGTGTTGAGGCTGGTGGTGGCTAGATCCTGACAGCTGGTCTACCCACTGCTGCTACTGTTGTGCCATGTGCTCATGTCCTGGACGCCTCGTGTCGACCGCTGGTAACGAGATGGGGTTCGCCCTTCTCTCTGCTAAGATCTAAGACCCCAAAGTGCATGAGTCAGTGAACTGACCATGTGCTAGACCCGCTACAATTTGGGTGTACATTTAATCGAATGCTTTGGCTGAGGACTCGAGTCGTTCTCCTGTCAGGTATTGGCGTCCTGCCTGTGTCCTAGTCCATTCTCTTCCAAGGTTAGGATGCGTTCGCTGGTCCTCTTCCCGTAAAATCTAGCCATGAGACACAATAAGTCTACGGGTTATAAGCTCAAGGCTCGATTGGCGTAGAGCATGAGCGCCAAGCATTGCCTCTGACGGTGGAAGGGAACCTCCATGTGCTCAATGGTTTGCTGCTGCCCGTTTCAATCCAGGCAGCCCCTGTGCAAATTGGTGCAAACCCACCAAAACCCTCCTGCTTCAGGCTAGGGTCGCGGGTGCGTATTCTACCACGGTCGAAAAACATATACGATTTGTTCCTGTACCTCAAATTCTGAGTGGGACGGACCCCAGACCCCAATCTGTTTTTGCAATCACATTCAGAAGCTAGGTCTGCCCCCAATGCCTTGTGGGTCAGGTTGTTGATCCAACGGCGCCGGGCGGAGTCCCTCAAGCTAACCTCCAAACCACACAATGCCTTGTTGGTCAGGCTATTGAGCCAAAGAATCCGGGTGGAGTGGCTCAAGCAAACATCCGAAGCACAACCGCCCCCACACGTGCGATCGTCTAGCATTGCAACGGTATGCCTGCCTGCAAAGCACTCAGCATCGGGTGTTGAAATGTGCGCACACTACTGGACCGGAACTCGAGTGATCGCCCCGAGCGACGCACTGCACTCGTCGCGATGGAATTGGCGCGGTACAACGTCGATATTGCGGCGCTCAGTGAGACTCGGCTCGCTGAGCAAGGTAAGTTGCATGAAGCAGGTGCTGGCTACACGTTCTACTTGGTGGGCAACACCACCTCAGCACCACGTGATCATGCGGTCGGGTTTGCAATATCCGATCGCCTCCATGGCGAGCTGGCGGGTGAACCAACTGGCTTCAGCGTGCGAACGATGACTGTTCGCCTATGACTCGGAAGAGGTAAGTTTGCCGCTTTCATACGCACGTACGCTCCGTCCATGTGTTCTGCTGATGACATTCGTGATCAATTCTACACTCAGCCATCCCCTGTTACACGGTTTGTGCCGAGGAGCGACCGGCTATTTCTTTTAGGTGATTTCAACGCGCTCGTTGGGCGTGATGCATCGGTGTGCGCACGTGTCATCGGTCCGCGTGGTATTGGTTCAGCGGATGCGAACGGAGACAGGCTGCGCTCACCGCGTGTCACTCACGGCCTGGTGACCACGCACACTGTTTGCACTGAGTACGTGATATAGCAAGTTGGACGCACCCACGAAGTGGTCACGCGCACCTGCTCGACCAGGTCATCGTACATCATCGCCACATGACTCCACCAAGTGAAAAAGTCGTTTACAACCCACTTGCTTCTACGTTCTCCAAGGGCGTAATAACTTGTAATTCAGTTGACATGCTCGAAACACAAAACTCCAGCAAGCACACGGTGAAAAATAAGTGGACATCCTACGCAGCGGTTGCTTCTAGGAAAACGCCTTCAAAGACACCTGTGACTCCACTAACCGGATAGGTTAAAAATGTGCCTCAACATGGACCGCTATCGCCAATGCGCTTCACAACTCCACAAAAAACAAAAGAACCTAGTGCTCTTAAGTCGCGAACCACAAGGCGGAATCATAGTGCCTTAAGTCGTGTGTGCACTGACATTCCAGAATCCAAATCCAACAAAATAAGGAACGAATTGATAGACGAGCGTAGTCAGTGGGATTCCATCTGTAGTGCCATTAGCATGCGCGCTGAACCCACTACGCTGAGCAGCATCGCACGACACCCAAACACCTTACACTACAGTGAGCCTCGACTACTTCGAGTAACACTACTTTACGCGGAAGAAACGGAATCCATTCCGCTCGCTGCAAATCGATACAACAGTGCATCGAACGGAGTATGTATCTTACCGGATATTCCGTGGAAGGAACCTTCAAAGCATATGAACAATCAACAGGGAAGTAGAAAACACACGCTGAAGACCGTCGTTATTCATGGCGTCCCTGAGACTCAAGCTTCATCTCCTGAAGCAATTCAAGCACATGACCTGGAGCAACAGCGATACGTTCGTGAGGCGCTGTCTTTAGCAAATGTCATTGCTACCTCCCTGACCAAGATTCCCGTGTCACCAAATTACAAAGAGTGTGGTCCTAGGTTGCTGAAGTTGGTCTTACCGTCTGAGCAAACTTTACAGACAGTTCTAGAGAACTGGGGTAACTTCTGAAACATGCTACCAACAGAAATTTGACTAAAAGCAGCAGGTTTACGACCAGAGACTACTGGTTACTCCATGGAGAGAACCAACTCAGTGGGAACAACCGTTGTTGCAGAGTCCTTCACAGAGACTGATCTGACTGCCGTATAGCATCCGGCGAGACACTGCAGGAGGTGAGTGATCATCAGGATCATCATGAACGTGATCACATGGTGCAGAGCGTTATTCCAAGTCATTGTCGCAAACCTAAGACAACTCAAAAAAGCTAGTAGCAGCCAACGTCAAGAGGGTCGGCGAAGTCTCAAACCTGTTTTCTACATCCACAAACAACCTTCTAACCTATGAATCACTCTCCTGTTTTTATACCAACGCACAAGGTCTTTTAAGCAAACTGACGGAGCTTCGCCTGCGTCAGGTCTTGATGTCAAGGGACCTAGTTATGATAACCGGGACCTGGTTGAATGAAGCGACCACTGATGCAGAAATCGCACTACCTGGGATGTCTATTCTACGCAACGATCGATCAAGTAGAGGAGGTGGAATACTACTTTATTATCGCAGCGAACGACACATTGATCTCGTCGATGACCCAGAGGTTCATATTGTCGATACGCTTTAGTGTCATTTGCACCTAAGCCGTGAGGACGCATGTTTGTTAGGTGTGGTTGTTCGCCCTCCGTCGGCTACTTTGGAAATGGACAACCGCCTAGCCTCCACAGTGAAGACCATTCTCTCGCAGTCGTGCAGCCACAATCTCCTGAACAGTGACTTCAAATTTCATACCATAGAAACCCCAGCCTCTATCAACGAACACTTCAAAATGGAAGTACAGGAGATGATTAGTGGACTACCAATCTACAATCACATTACCTCTCTCACAAGACTCAGAACGGGAAACAAATCGGGTGTCCTGGATCTCGTATTCACCAATGAAGAGCTTATGATAGAAACGCTATCGATAGAGAGTTATTTATGCCGTAGCGACCATGCAACACTCAGGTTCAACTACATCGATTATGCAGAGCATTCCTCAGAAGACACGGAGGAATGTCAGCTCATTACGGATTACGGCGCTCTAATCAAACTTATAAATGCTACAAACTGGGCATTTCTAGCAGAACGATCCCCCGATGACGCTTGGTCCGAATTTGCTCACCAGTTCAACACGTTAGTAACTAGTGCTTAAAGGAAAAGACCTTCGCGAGCGAAGACAGGAAAATCATTCATACGCAGCACGACACGCAAGTGTATCGTTACGAGGATTTTACTATGGCGAAGATAAAAGGAGTCATCGAGTACCGAAACATGGGAAGCCTACACTATCCTAAGTAATCACTGCGTAAACCTGGTACACGAAGATAAACTACAGCACCAACAGAAGCTAGCTGGGAAATTCCTTTCTAACCCCAAGCTACTGTACAGACACATAAACAAGCTCCGCAAAGTACAGCGAGGAATTCCTGCCTTACACAAATTATGTAGACCGCACAAACGCCAACGCCCTAGGTCAGCAATTCGCCCCGAACTTCCAGAGCGCGACATCGCCGCATACGCTGTCCTCGATCGTTGTACCACCA
Source organism: Dicrocoelium dendriticum (assembly GCA_944474145.2). Classification (NCBI taxonomy): domain Eukaryota; kingdom Metazoa; phylum Platyhelminthes; class Trematoda; order Plagiorchiida; family Dicrocoeliidae; genus Dicrocoelium; species Dicrocoelium dendriticum. The sequence continues at coordinate 111,132,033 of OX104067.1, forward strand.
GAAGGACTTAGCCACATTGTGTTTACGAGTGCGGATGTTATGAAAATGCTAATTGCGCTGCGTCAGCATACCTCTCCCGGCGTTGATAATGTTCGTCCAAAAGCGTTGAAATTGGATGCAGTAAATCTGGCGAACCCACTCTGCAAGCTCATCCAACGATGCCTCGATGAGATGCGGGTGCCAATAATGTGGAAGCAGGGCATCGGCACTCCCATCCATAAGGGAGGAAGTCGTACAGTTCCTGCCAATTATCGCCCGATAACACTACTTCCGGTGCTGTCCAAAATCATGGAAGCGATTGTTGCCGAAGCCTTGATGAACCTCTTTGGAGGAACGCAATATCATAGCACAAGAACAACATAGATTTCGCAAGAAGCGAGCTTGATCCAGTTGGACTGAGACTGTTGACAGCGACTTAGGTGTTGACGCAGTATATCTGGACTTCTCAAAGGCTTTCGACCGTCTGAACCACCGTATCCTCCTTCATAAGCTGCAGTGTTGTGGAATTGGTGACCAAATCCTCGGTTGGATAAGTAACTTCTTGCTTCAACGACATCTGAACGTAAGAGTTCGCGGCGTCTTCTCTGACCCAATCGACGTTAAGTGTGGAGTGCCCCAGGGCTCAGTACTTGGTCCACGACTATTCCTGATTTACATAAACGATCTCCCAACAGTAATCACCCCCAACTTCTTACTCTTAGATGATGATCTCAAGATATGGCGAGCCATTAAAACAACCAGCCACAATGCAGCACTTCAGGATGATTTGTCAGGGTCTACGAATGGTCGACTCAGAACCTGCTTCAGTTCAACGCTACAACGTGCAAGGTATTGAGCATACGCCATAAAACGAGTTGCGAATACAGACTGGGGGATCAAATATTGCAGCGCACTTCAACGGAATGCGATCTAGGCGTGATAGTACAGGAATATCTGGGCTGTTCCCGTCACGCCGAGAAAGCCTCCAAAAAGCTAACCAACACCTTGGCCTTTTGCGGAGGGCATTCAGGCGCTTCGATCCTTTCATGTTTTCTCAGATGCTCAACGCCTATATTCGGCCTCATTCTGAGTACGCCATCCACGCCTGGCAGCCGTGACAAAAGCAAGGCCTTACCGGTCTTGAACTGCCACAACAAAGGGCGACCAAGAACGCAAAGGGCCTGTTTCATCTCCCTTACCGATTGAGACTGAAAACCCTCGCGGTCTGCAGTGGACAATATCGACGCCTGCGTGGCGACTTGATAATGACTTATATGATCCTGAGGAATTCAAACCATTCTTGTCGTCACCTACTAAAGCTGAATAGCAACACAACACTCAGAGGACACCAGCTAAAGCTGGATACACAATACAGCCGGTTGGAATGCCGCCGGAATTTCTGTTCCGTTCATGTGTGTCAACACTGAAACGCTCTTCCCACATACGTTGTTTCTTCCCCTACGCTAACGGTATTCAAAAGACGTCTGGATGATTCGCTTATCCAGTTACATTACGCTATGTAATCAGTGATGTCTACTTCAACCATACGCAAACAAAGGTGCTCATTCTCAGCTTTTGTGCTTCACTGCTTACACACTGCTGTTGTGGAATATAGTTTCGGATATATTACGACTGCATTCATCAATTACCTCAGTCCAAGGAAACGGTGCACGAGACAGCGTTGTCGTTTCTTTTGTTCTTAAGACATACCTTCCCCATATTACTTCCCGATATTGCTCTACAGTAACATTTCAGTACACATTCTAAAATGTTTATATGAATAAGGGGCACCTGAACCGCTAGACGCTGAAATTGACGATTTACACTTATGTTTAGTTTCACTTCCAACATCCTACGGGACTTGTAAAGCAATCGCTTTTTTTGCCTGTAATATATCCTTGTTCATTGATTTGCGTGAAGTGCGCATGACACGTGTACTGCGTGGAGCTGAGTGTGCCACTGATCACAAATTGGTGCGCACCAAACTGCACATATATTTTTGTAAGTCTATGTATTGAACTCCCGCCGTGAATCGGCGTAAATTTAACATTTTATCCCTCGGTACTGTGGCGAAACGCATTGAGCTGGAGAAGGCGATGACTGCACGATTATGTGATGTGGACTGCATAACCACAGTGGGCGACCTGTGGAACCATATTCGCGACCAGGTGACAGCTGCTGCCCAGGGGACCATCGGGCGCACAAACTGCGGGCGATCTGATTGGCGTATTGGTGTGTGAGAAGAATGCAACATTTCCTGCGCTTGTGGCAGAACGCAGTGACTTGTGGAAAAAGAGAAGGTTTGACAGAATTCGACTGAGAGTGACCCAAGAGCTCCGTCGCATTACCAATGCATGGTGGACGTGGAAGACGAAGTATTTGGAATGCTACGCTGAATGCCGCTAACACAAGGAATACTTTGACTCCTTGAAGGCGGTGTATGGACTGAGGCTGGAGCCGCTAAGCTTGATTAACGAAGTAGTACAAAAAGCTGTTTTTTTGTGAATTCCGCTTATGCCCCTACAGCTTGCAGTTCTAATGCTGACAAGGACACATTCTATCACGTACCGAACGCGCTAGTAAGCAGTGCTGCTAGTTCGGATCTCATAGTACTTGCAGGGGATATGAACGCGCAAGTAGGACGTGTGACATTCTCAGTATCTCAGCCTGATGGAAATTATTGGCTTAACTCCGAACAACTGACAACGACGAGTTTTCTTTATAACTGTGTGCGGAGCACCAATTTTTTCTTAGTAGTGCCGCTTTTAGACCCAGCAGCTGCTGAAATGCCAGTTGGCCTCCTCCAGTAGCTGGCTAGTGATGAATCTAAATAGATCACTTTGTCATGAGTTGCAGGTGGTGTGGTTTCATCCTGGATTGTCGTTCTTGCTGGAGTACCTGAGTTCACTCTGATCATGACTTGCTACTCTCTCGATTCTCCATGTATTTACCTTGAGACTCACCGTTTCTCCCTTGATTGGCAAAAGAGAATTTGTCTCACCCTTTGGTCAGGCAAGCTTATCAATACGTACTGCCTACCGAACTTTCTCTGTCTTATCCTAATGACACTGAGCTTCAGTGAAATAACACTTCAGCTGCCATTCACGAAGCAGGAGCATCTGTTTGTGGCACAATCCATTGTCACTGCATCAGTCACTGGATATCCGAGAGGTCAGTGAACCAGTTGCAATCCAGAAGAAAGCTCCCGGCTAGCTCTGAGCACAATGTGACCTGGCGAACTAATAGGCGGGAACTAAACCGGAGCCGTGGGTAACAGACAAGGACCTAAGTGATTGACAATTAGCTCCGATATATCCGGGCTGATCATCCACAGCCATACCAGTTACGCTCTGTGCAGAAGACAATGGCTAGCCTCAAGAGCTAGGACTTTCCGCATAGCGCCGATGTACCACATAGGACTTAGAAGCTATACGGACAGACCATATATGGTACTGAGGACTAGTAGTGCGGATTTTGGCATAATTCAGCTAATTCATCAATATCACTCCCAATCATTAGGCTTAGATTAGTCTGGAAAAGCACCAAACTCCGGCGTTTCGAACTCCAGAGTCTCGTCAGTAGTGCGCCTACCAGCGGACTGCTGCCGGGTTCTGTCCTCATGAATTCAGGATGCCAACAGCTAGTTCCACTTTGCCATGGGTGACAGCTGTGGACCTGCGTGATTGACAGTTGACCACGATGTAGCCCGGCTCATATTTCACTGACGTGCCAGTTACGAACTATCCAGAGCACAATGGCTAGCCTCACGAGCTAGGACTTTCCGCATAGCGTTTATGTACCACAGAAGCCAAGTTAGCAGCCCTAGAAAGTAACTCATATCACACTGCATTTCATAAGCACGCTTTCCACTCCGCGAATTGCATCATAAACTTAGGAGAGAAATTGTTTGAGCCGAAGTTTGCTGGTGCGCGCACGAAAGGTGAGGCAATACTATTCATATTAGTAATAATAATAAACTACTATACTGGTTCCAATGGCCAGAGATATATTTGCAAATGGTTAGGTTTACAAAAGAAAACATCAAAGCATTACTTTCGCATCATTTTAACTTTTGTATGAAGAATCAATAAACCAATTCTTCCGCAGTTAATCAGTGCTTACACAAAAGACTCAATGCAACGTGTTGGTGAGCAGTCCAAATGGTACACCCCTGCATCGTGCACTTTTTGCCTCTGATCACAGTACGCTACAGAAAGTTGATAGGAAATTGTGTGCGCCATTACCAAGCCTCTGAATAGGAAAACACTAAGCGGAGGACCCAGGGATTCGGATGTGGACCTCGATAGTTTCGATTCGGGGTAACTAGATCGAAAGCCAGGGCTTCAAGTACGGTATAAGCATGACACAGTCAAAAATTAGTTGTTCCAAATTTTCAACAAATGATACGCACAAGACGTCTTTAAGTACGATGAAGCCAACTGTTACTGAGGTTGTACGTCAAAACCCCACTTACTACCACGACCTCTTGCCATCCCAGTTGGGACAAAATTTGAGAAACTTGTCTCCTGCCTAACGTTATTTGTCAGCCTTCACACAACCAACACTCTCCTCCGCCTTCAAGCTGCTACTACCGTAAACGAAGAAAGTAACTGAAGATAACTGAACATCGGACAACAGCAGATACTGCCAGACCTCAGATTTACATGTTCCCTCAGAGTGCACCATCGAACTACAATACATTTTTATTACATGCAGAAGTGGTGCCACAACAACCCATAGATTGATACATCCACTAGAAGCAAACAATCTATTTTCACTGTTCCGGCAGTTTGTACACATGAGACGAATGAAATACTACCAAGGCAGGAACTCCCTAGCCTTCATGCCTCAACCCGCTCTTTCCAACTAGCAATACCAGTGATCGTGATCAAAAACACACCCAATTGCTTAACTGCCATAGAGACTATATATTCCCTTTAATATCTTTATTCACCCACTATAACAGTAGTTTGTACAGCTCAATTCTCAACCCGAATAAACTGTTCTCAAGGACCCTGCTAACAAGCACATATCGATTTCCCTACCTCTGATCAGTACGAGATCTGTTAACAACCAACTGCCTTTTCTAAACATGATGGCACAGATGACCACTCCAAGTGCAATCCTCGTCACTGAAGCGTGGTGCTCTACTAATAACTTGGATTCAACCTTAACAATTTCCAACTACCAAGTATTTCATAAAGGTTGCTGCACAAGGTGAGGGGGCGGAAGTGTTATATGTATATATACATATATATACATATATATATATGAGTTAGAAAATATCCCGGAATCTCTGTGGTTACTTGTCACCAGCATTCCCCCCCCTTATACTTCATGGATGCATTTAAAACACTCCGAATGCCCTAACTGGTGTTATTTCTACCATCTGCTCCGAATTACATTTTGTATTAGTGCTGCCTTGCAAAGCGAAGAAATAGCTGGAGACTTCCATTTCCGCGAAACATATTGGTCCACGAATCCATCTTCATCAACACACACAGGTTTCCTATCAACTATCAGGGTTGGGGGATGAACAAAATCTCTAGTGGTTGTGATTACACTTTATTTTCTCTTTGTTTTTATCATTTCCGTTACCGAACAATTTGTAACATTTGTTTAAATTCATAGATTTTGAATACAACAAGTTCAACGTGCTCGCGTCATGGTGGTTTCGTTTGCTGTTGCCTCTGATTGTGCTGCTGCCAAGTCTTTCCAGTAGTTATGTCTTCAAATGACTAGTCGGCACCGAATAACATAGATTGAAAGAAGAACGTTAATGCGCGTTCTCGATTGTTCTTCTACTGTGAGATTTTGCCGAAGCTTGTCTTTTGCCCCGCACTCGAACTTATTAGCTAACGGTCCTCCACATTAATTGGTGACCCCGTTTCTCTTGAGAACACGTTAACTTTCTCTTTATTATGTTTGCTCAAGCTTTCTGCGAACAGATATCTGAAAATTCAGTCACATTTTCTTGGCCTTCCTTTGATGTGTCCAACTCACATATCTGGTTTATTCAAGTGGAATCTATCTTTCGTTGCCGTAAGATCACTTCGCAGTCTATCATGTTTTCTTATGTTACTGCTCATTTACCTACACACTTTGGCTTCAGAAGTCAATGATATCCTCGCCGACTGCCGACTGACTCACTTATGACAAGATTAAAGCAGCTATTTTAAAACACACAACCTTATCCGACGAGGCACACCTTCAACAGCAACTCTCTGGCTTCGAGCATAGTGATTCTACACCGTCTCAACTCCTCCGACACTTTCGATCAATTGTCTGTTCATCAACTTTAGGTAGTGCCATTCTTCGCCGACTCTGGACTAAGTGTCTTCCAGCAAATACGACGACGATACTAACTGTTTTGGCGGAGGACCTTCCACTGAATAACTTGGTGTAAGCGGCCGAAAAAAAAGTACAGGAAAATTTCTTTAAAAACGCTGTGAATCATGTGGCTAGAGCCTCCACTAAAACATTTCAGGGAGCACCACACTCCACTCCATTATTCAGAGGCTCCTAAACTTGGAGCTCAGCAGTTCTCACGTTAGCCGCGTTCGAATAAGAAACCAAAGATCTTCCTCCAGAAGCAGACCTCGTAGCATCTCTCGCAGACGATTATTGCGCGCTTAGTGCTATTTCCGTTTCCGATGTGGTAATGCCACACGAAACTGTCGCCCAGGGTGTACTCACCCAAAGGCTTTCTCCAATTTCAAATCGGAAAACGTTGAAACCAGTCAGTAATGGCGACGACTGCCGCTGGTCAAATTATTAGTCGCCCCCTGTACGTATTTGTTTCTACGAGCGAACTCCACTTTTTGGTTACCGGCGCGGAGATGAGCGTTATACCCCGTCCCTTGGAAAAACGATCGGTGCAGCTGGCTGAAATGATGCTACAGGCTGCTAACCATAAGAAGATCGCGACTTATGGCCAGAAACTTCTCATGCTCAGTCTTGGACTAAGTCGTAGCTTTTCTGTCAATTTTACAATCGTCAATGTACTTAAACCTAGCATCGATATCGATTTTCTTAGCAACTTTGGTCTTGTAATAGATCTACATTGTGGGAAGTTATGTGATGATACCACTTCGTTAACTGCTTCCGGAAAGCTTACTGCAGTTAATTCCATCGGACTTCGAGTCCTTATGCCCAGTCGTTCGCAGTATTCCACATTCTTGCAGAATGTTCCATCACTTGTCGGAGAAGATAACGAAGCGACGGAACCCAAGCGAGATGTGCAACGTCATACCTTCACAACTGGTCCAGCCATGATGGCGAAAATAAAATGACTTACATCTGACAAACTACAGGCCACTAAGAAAGAGTCCCAGCACATGCTCAAGCTCGGGATCATTCATCATTCAAGCAGTTGGTGGTCATCTCTACTGCACCTTCTGCTTAAAAACGCCGGTGGTTTTCGCCCATGTGGCGACTGTCGTGCACTGAATAACGCCACAGTTCCCGAGAGATACCTATCCCTCATCTATACGAGTTATCGTTAGGATTGGCTGTAAAGTTGCTCCTTTCTAAGCTTGATCTTGCCAGGGCGTACCACCACATTTCCATGACCCCGCAGGCTTTTGCGAAATCGGCAATGACCACCCCTTTTGGCTTCTACGAGCTTCTCCGTATGACATACAGTCTCCGAAATGCTGCACCGTATTTCCAACACCTCGTGGACCAAATTATCCGAGGTCTAGACATTGTCGTTGTTTACACTGAAATGTTTTATTTGCAAGTGCTTCTGCCGACGAACAGATAACACATCTACGAAAAGTTTTCGCAAGTTTCGAACATCATGGTAGCACCATTAACCCTAACAAATGCGTATTTGGCCAACCGTACATCGAATTCCAAGGCTAAGTTGTTGACGCTAACGGAATTAGCCCCTTGACTGATAAAACACAAGCAATACTGCATTATCCAACGCCAAAATCCGTTAAGAGACTATGCCGTTTTCTTGGCATGGTTAATCACTACGGACGGTTTCTACATTGCTGCGCCGCAATTCTTCAACTTTTAGCTGATTTGCTCAAAGGTGATCCAAGCGAGTTCACCTTCACTCCAGACGCCGAAGTAGCGTTAAACGCAGTCAAGCAAAAGTTAAGTCAAGCTACTTCGCTTGCTTACTTGAGAACGGACAATAACGTCATTCTCATTCTCAGGACAGACGATTCAAAATCCGTTGTTAGTGTCGTACTGCAGCAGCTATAAGCTAACGGAATTCAACCCTTGTCTTTCTTCTCACGGAAGCTGCAACCTGCCCAGACCAGATACAGTACGTTTGACCGAGAGCTCCTCGTCATGTACCTGGATGTAAAGCACTTTCGTCACAAGCTTGAGGGTCGACGTTCTGTGAAATTTACAGATCATAATCCCCTTGTGTATGCTATTCGTGCAACTTCTGACTGTTACTCCCTTAGAGAGACTCAACATCTTGATTATCTTTTCCAGTTTTGTGTTAATATTCGCTATATTGATGGTCCTGAAAACCTTTGCCGACGCACCATCCCGTGCTCACATCCATCAGTTTTCACGCTCACCTATCGATCTGGACGAAATGTCTGTTGCCCAAGCCAGTGACCTAGAAGTAACACAAATTTGATCGAACACTACGTTAAAACTTTTGCAAGTGCCCGTGCGCAATTCTAACGCAAGAGTCTACTGCGATATTTGCACCGGTAAACCCAGGTCGTTTGTTCCACAGTTCTAACGGCAAGTGGCCTTTGACCATCATCATGGATTATCGCACCCCAAGATTCGATCTACTGTGAAACTACTTACCGACCGTTACAGCCGGCCAATTATGCACACAGACATCCGAAAATAGGGTAAAACCTATCTTAATTATCAAGCTAGAATGCTTCGCACGCACACTGTCAGAACTCATGATACCTTTCCACTCCCTGAAGCTCGACCAAATCATATTTATTTTGATGTTGTAGGATCGTTACCCACTTCGAACGCTTTCGGTAATCTGTTGACTTGGGTTGATCGCTTTACTCGTTTTCCCCATGGGATTCCCTTATTTAATGTTTCCGTTGAAACTTGCGCGTGCTTTTGTTGAATCGTGGGTTTTGTTCTTCGGTGTGCCAGCCACTGTCACTACTGACTGAGGGTCTCAATTCAATTCCACCCTTTCTCGTGCCTTGAGTCGATTACTTGGTTGTACTTATGTCCAAACGACTGCCCATCATCCTGCTATCAAATTGCATAGTCGAACGATTTCATCGACAACTGAAAGATGCCAGTACAGCTAGTTGGCCTGATGCCCGTTGGTCTGAACGCCTTCCGCCTATTCTTCTTGGTATTCGCCGACGGTGTTTGACTCTGCTGATGTATGCAGCACGGTTATAAGTCACAGAATCAACGTAGCTTCTTTTCAGTAATGTTGAATGTTATCTCGATAGTTTGAAACCACTTAGGTGAAGAATATAGATTTTCTGCGATTATTAAGCAAGCTTTTCTGCAACACGACCAGCGTTGCAACCTACTTTTGCAGTTTTGCCTTGTATGCTGGTAAATCCCTCAAGGTCAGAGTATTCTTGGTACTTGATCCCTTGAGAGTACATGATCTCCAGCTGATAGATTTGAACCACCCGATTATATGATAGCCGTCGAGAGCTCTGCTTATATGCTCAACGGCGCCTAGATTCCGGTAAACATACTTATTTGATGCACAGAAACTGGTTAGTGGTTCCGCGCCAGCTGTGCATTCGTACGTGTTTTGAAGGAAGTCTTGAGGACGAATAACAAACTGCATTCAAAACCGTACGCAAAACTCCTATACTACTTTATCCCTGAACCCCACTTCCAAGCCGGCCAAATTTGCCTAGAGTTGGTGGTTGGCTAAATAGCCAAACTACCTCTTCCTGGTGCCATCTGAGTTGTACGGATTTAACCACTTCCAGCAAATAGTTCGGTGGCAGTGTTCCCGGACTGGCGGGTTGTCGTCCGATAAGCGTTCTCCCTATAAAACGTCGTGTTTCAATATTGCAGGCTGGATGCCGTTGGCACCAGCACACTAGCCGTTTAGCAGCTAAACAAGCGCAAACTACAAAACTGCATACACACACAATTGGATTGGCGGCATCCGTATCCGGATTTGCCTGTCACCGTGACCCCCACGAAGGTAGCAACCGGATGTCAGCGTCTACAGAGAGACCGTGGGAGGCTTGCGTTGCATCACCCATAGTCCCACCCACACACCGCATATCCGGTGTAAACCCGAAGGAATAAGACCGGTGGCATTTGGATGGGACATAAAATTACAGACGTTTATATCCTCTACGAAACATACACTGTTATGTCAACCATATCGGATGTTTGCACATGGTTGATCACGCACTGTCATGTTAAGATGAGCATGCAAGTAAAGGCGTACCTTGCCTTGTCTAGAATAAAAGCGATCGATAAACGCAAATGACTTTAACCGCAGTAAAGATTAAAAATCTCTTTCAAAGCAAACATTAATAAAAATAGAGACTGGATATATTAGTCAGAAAGGCGCCTGATCGCTGTACACGATAAGAGCAAATTTACCGCATTACTTGCAGTATTTCCTGACTTCTAGAGCGACTACCAATACCACATCCAAAAATTTTGATACCACGGACGTATCTCCTTTTAAGCAAATAAGGTAAGAAGAAGAAATTTTATAAGGTGACTCAGTGCTGTAGAAGCTTAATAGAGCTGCGTCTCTAGAAATTTGCATTATAGCTCCCAAAGTGCAAACCTTACGATGTACGACGCAGTGGCCGAAAATCACACGTCCCAATCGTACGTAACAAAGCATGGACGAATATGTGGAAAAGGTACAGGGAAACGCTCAATAGACACTATAGAATGTATTACCCGCTCGAAATTATGTGACTGTTTGTAATTAGACCATGGCAAAAAGACCTCCCTGTGTTGTTTCCAGATGCCAGTTGGTGGGAAAAACCCCGGTATAAGTAAAATCCCCAAAATTACCTGACGTTTAAGTGGTTGTAAATATTTTCCCGAGACTATGTGAATCTGGTCCATATGGATAGGCCAGGACAGCTCAGTAATTAGTTGACTTGAATGAGCCTCTAAACCTCATTAACTTCTTGGATAAATTCCGCAGGATTTATCAATGTTAGACCATTTTGGGCATGCCTAGACATGGACTTCAACTGACAATAAGCTACATACGTTTATTGTCAAGAATAAAGAAATGAGCATCAGAAAAGCTGACGAAATGCTTCTGAACGGGTAATTTCTTAGAGCCTGGCATATCGAAGTTGCCAGAAATTATTTTATGGCATGCATGCATATTGGAAGCTTCGGTAAACACTTGGGATGGTGCATCTATAATTGCCTTAGGGCGGTGCGGGGATGGTATACGCAACCAGCTAGAGCAGGCCATCCGCTTGTAGGATGATTCCATATTGATTATTACTGGTTGTCCGCAGTGCGTATATGAGACTTGGGAAGTCATAGAGAGCAGGCGCGAGCTCTTGACGGAGTGATCGAGGTGGGTCGTGCCCTGTTGTATTCCATAACAATGTGCTGCGGTAGGTGCAGCCGTGCTGTGCCATCTGATTTCATGAAATATTCCTGATTCGGGGAGACGATTAGTCAGGGTATAAGGAGCTGTGGTAGTCATATTGGCTGACTAGTTAATAATATCAGTAAGCTGTCAACCTCGGCTTGGCGCCGCATATCCGTATGCTTTGAACGGGTGATGCTAAACTGGATCTAGAGCCTCTTGATTTGGTAGTTCGACTAGATATGGGTTTCCTAATTGCAGCAACGACCTGGTCGGAGTAAAATTGCTGAGTATCTCTCGTTATGTCGAAGCAGGAGGTGCAATAGTCACCGGTTGCAGTTACAGAGACTTTGGTTCGACGTGAGCGGATTTGGACCTTAGTCATGCCTCGTTTAAGCGTTCAGCAAACCGCTTTTAGGCCGGCGCAGTTTGGATGTTTTGGAAGTAAAGACGTAGGTTGCGGATTGCAGAACTTTAAGAACTTCAGGCAAATATTAAGGATTATCGTTCGTTCGTGATATTAGACGTAGCATGTGACACAAACGGTGTGTCTTCAGGTTCAGTGTCCTTAACGGATATTAGAATCACACTGTAGCAGCTCGCGGCAGCTTTTTCTGACCACATTTCTGTTACGTGGCCGGATAGGTACGTGCTTCCTTGCCCTGGAGTCAGGACGCAACTTTAGTATGCAGGAAGTCTGGTCCTTGGTACAGACAAGCAGTTAGTGTTGGGACGAGTCCATGTTCACTTTGTGCGTTGGAGGATGGAAAGCGGCAGTCGTTTTGTTCGGTGGTGGTTTTCAAATCCTTTTGCTGAGCGACGATGCAGCGGCCGGTAAAGTTGCCCCGTTGTGGTGGCGTCATGTTTGGTCAAATCAAGGCGACCCAATTTTTGCCTACTGCATTAGAAGAAGACTAGCAACAATGAGGCGGTTTGCGAATGCTGGCTTATAAATTTAAACATGGCGGTACACGTGCGTTTACGGATCATTCGCAAGCGTCTAGTGGTAAAATAGTCCAGCGCAAACTGCATATGTTTAGAAGAATACGCAGCAGATATATTGTAAGAAACCGGTCAGGCACCACAAAGTTTATGGCGTCGTTGGGGCGACTACTGCGTTCGTCAACCTCGCTTGCTCGCTGTTACGATCAGTAAATTGCATACCACGCCAAGATCTGATGTGTTTGTGGAATTTTCTATACCGAAAATATGCAGCAGTGGCGAGACTTTAGTTGGTTTTCGTTGATGGTGTTAATTTAATATTTTTGTAACTTCACCTGGTATCCAAGTCTGTGCACTTTTAACAGTACTTCAGTGAGGGAGGCTGGTTCGTAAATTTTCACAAGCATGTATAAACATGGGACTATAGCGTTTCCCGCAAAGTTGCAAAGAAAGTCCAAAATTTTGCAAAGAAAGTCCAAAATTTTGCAAAGTCCAAAATTTTGCAAAGAAGTTCCAAAACTTTGCAAAGAAAGTCCAGAATGTTGCAAAACCCTGTGCGATTCGCCAGCCGCTCAGAGCCAATCCTCTGACCTTAAGTGTGTTCTCCTTGGCCGGATGCCAAGGTTCGGTGCGTTAGTCTGGGGAGGTGAGCGCGCTGCTCGTTGACTGGGTGAGACTTGTGAATGAACCTTGGAGGAATGCACTTCGACGGTGCAACGGGCTTGTATGCGCCCCCCTCACGTCCGAAACGATGGATCACAATTGGTCTGAGAGCAATGAACAGCTGGAACATAAGCGCACGACCGAAACCATGTCTATGATTCTAACGTCGTCGGCATGCCTTCTCACGTTCGACAGAGTATCTCATCAGATATTCGTGACCGAGTTTTGGGCGCTTTCGTCAACGGTGATGACTGGCAGCTTGTGGCAACTGTGAACAACGTCAAATATCAAACAGCCTACTCCTGGATTCGTCGTTCTCTTGATCAGGAACCGAGTACTACGCAGGCGCGCGGTCGTAAACGGATTTTGTCGGAGGAAGACGTAGATGACATCCTGGATTGGATCGCAAGGGACTCAACTCTTACGCTACGGGAAATGCGAGTACGAGTACGAGCAGAAATGGACAAGGACATTTCGAAGTCAACAATTGCACGGCACCTAGATGGTCGATTGATAACTATGAAGAACATCTATCAGGTTCCCGAGGGAATGAACAATGAGCGAAACAAAGGAATACGCAGGGAATTCGTTCAGCAGTTTCTCCAATTTGAGAGCGATGGCAAGTTCTTCATTTGGATTGACGAAGCGAACTTCAACGTTTACTGCAAACGTACTCGTGGTCGGGCGCCCAGAGGAGTGAGGGCCTGTTGCAAACTTACCAAAAGTAGAGGGCACAATTTACATTTAATCGGTGCACTCACGATGGAAGGTAAAGCGTCGATGACAACCCGGAGAGGCTCATTCACAGGTTCCCTATCTCTCGAATGGCTGCGAAGCTATTTAGACAACCTGAAACGGGAGATGGAGCTCCGGCAGGTTGTCGTGATATGTGATAATGCACCATGTCACACACGACTGGAAGAACTGTCGTCAGTAGATGGATCCGATGGAGTAACTATACTGAGATTGAGCCCATACTCTCCGTTCCTCAATCCGATCGAGAATGTTTGGCAGGTGGTGAAGGCCAGAGTGAAGAATGAGATGAGAGTGCACTACGAGGAACTTCTGGCCGGGGATCCCCAGAAACTCATGACGCAGATGTGATGGAGGCTGTAGTTCCTTGAACGTATTGCCGAAGCAGCCACCAAGGATATCAGCGTTGTGGGATGTCGTAATGCTATTCGACATATGCGTGTACATTTCACTAATTGTCTAGAAAAAATGACACATTTTGATCAAGTTGCTGGCCTATTTTTTACGTATCTGTTTGTATGGCAGGTTACTGGCAGCGCGTAGGAACGTGTGAGTATTCCCAGTGTTTTCAAAATATGTTTGCACGTACGTAAGTTTGTGTGTTCGTACGGGGGTTGAAGCGATATCTGATATCTAGCGCAATGGAGTGACACGGGACCGACTTCCAGTGAGCCATGCCCGAGTGATATGTTCAACTTATGGTCCTTTTCATGCTGGTATTCGCTGCGCCGTACTCTTTCATGATCAGCCTGAGATAATGTAGATGCAGTTTCTTTGTTCGGAAAACTAGGATGTTTGGAAAGCGCTTTGTAGGACCAAGTGAGCTTGCCGGGTGGAGCAACCGTCATATGTATCACAGTATGGGATATCAGCGGGGATAGTTGAATAGTAGTGAATAAGAAATTACTGCGCACGTCATGTCGGGCTTTTCCAAGAGTGAGAGGAACTGCTAGATGCGAGTTCGCAAACACGTCCATTGCCAGACAAGATGTTGTCATTGAATCTGAACAAATGAATCGCGTGTTTAATAGAAACCGTCTCTGTGCGATGTTTGTCCGCTGTATTTGAGTGTACTGGCGCGTTAACCCGCTACCCGATTGGAAGTTGGTCTGTCAAGTTCGGAACCCACATCAGCCGGTTCGGAAGCTGTACTTTAGATTTAAAAGCAACCATTCCTACAGTACACACACACAAGCATTGCTCGAATGCCAAAACCTGGACTGCCTACGGGACACATCGTAAATTCTGTGTGACACTCATCCGTGAAGACAAGATTATGCATTGGCAGAAGTTAGTGAAGTGTTTCTGCAGGAACCGCAAACTTCTGGACAGGCACTTTAACTGCCTTCGAAAGGTGAAGCGGGCGGTTTCAGCATTAGTCACGGCTTATGGATGCATGAGAACAGCGATGGAAGTGGCTTCATTACTCCCAAACCTTCCAGCAGGTAACGAGCCCAAATATTCTCCTCGTTTCTATTACTCCACCGTCGGGTTTAGACAACATCGCCTCCACTGCTGAAGCTGTGTTGAAAAGTTGTTATCCTTGCGTTACCACAATTCTCCTGGGGTAGGCAACATCCGACCAAATGCTCTACAGGCAGTATCTAGTGATCTAGCAGAACCACTGGCTGTTTTCTCTCAGTACAGTCTAGAAGTGAACTATA
The DNA here is from genome assembly GCA_944474145.2 of Dicrocoelium dendriticum. Lineage (NCBI taxonomy): Eukaryota > Metazoa > Platyhelminthes > Trematoda > Plagiorchiida > Dicrocoeliidae > Dicrocoelium > Dicrocoelium dendriticum. The sequence continues at coordinate 111,147,549 of OX104067.1, forward strand.
TCACACCAGTATAGAAGCGAGGGCTCAATCCTCTTATTTAAAAGGAGCCGTATTGTCCTACTAACTACCAATAGCACTACTTCATGTACTATCCAAAGTTATGGAGGCAACCATCGCCTAGGCGCTGATGCGGTATCAAAAGCCACAACCTATTAGCCTTAGAGCAACATAGCTTTCATCAGAAAGATTCCTGTATTACTAACCTATAAACTGCAATTAATTGCTGAACTGAAGCTAATGCTGATGAAGCAGGAGTCGATGTCATGTACCTGGAATGTACAAAAGCTTTTATTCGCTTAGACCATCGAATTCGTCTTCAGAACATCCGGAACTATGGCATTGGCGACCCAATCCTGAGTTGGATTAGAAATTTGCTAAACGAACGACGGCTAGTTGTGAGAGTTCGAGAATCATTGTCCGTTGCAATCGATCTGGTGTTTGGTGTACCACAAGCGTCGGTGCTTGGACCTCATCTATGCCTGGTGTTCATTGACAATTTGGCGAGACCAATTGCTTCCAACTGCTTTTTTCCCGAGTTTGTCACAGGTAGGGCGACACGCACCCAAGGAATTGTCCATCGTTGCGACAACAGTTCCCTTATCTGAACATGAGCGGATGATTATCAACTGCTTTTACAACTTAATAACCGGACAAACCATTCGTTATCTTGCACGGATAAAATTTTTCCGAGGCTTCAACCATTGGGTTCAGTTTGCCTAACACTATCACTTCCACATACATCTTGCCTGGAGCACTCCTTTTGACTTCGGAAGGCACAATCTCCTGCGGAAACAAAGCCAGAAACATTGGTGTTTCCGAACTCTTCAACCGCTTTGGCCGCTCAGTTGTCCGTGGTTTTCTATATTTCTAATCAACTTCAATACATACCCCGGGGATCTGCAATTCTCTTTTCGGAACCATATCAAAAACAATTCCACATGTTTCTATACATATCCCTCCGAGACTCTAGGTGGTTCTGCAGATGGCCAACACATCATATTCAAAAAGCATATTTAGTTCCTGACCTAGCAATCGGGCACAGCCATTCGTTCAAAACAGGACAGGACCCAGGAACGCAATAGGCACTCGCCTAACGCATCAGCCAACAGAAAAATGGGACGCAATTTGACTGTGAATAACCGAGCAAACAAAAATTCAGCAAGAAACAGAGCCAGTTACAACTTGCCAATCAATGGATTTGCGGCGGTGTTTAAGGACGTGGTGGGTTTTCGCCTGGCAAGCGTTCTCCATATAAAAGGCTACAAATGTCCGTTTACCAACTCTGCAACTTGGCGAATGTGACTCACCACCGAATAAAGTCACAGCCCATAACTTCACACTGGCAAGTCAACTAGCGTCACCATTCTAGATAGGTACGTTACACTAGAACTTCTACAGCTGCATAGCCCGTTGTCTCTTCACGCATATCCTGTCGTCTCTTTATTTTCCACGATTTCACCGTTGACCTTTCCGTTACTTATGCACGACCTCACTATATTGCCATATCTCTCTCGAGCAAGCACTTCAGTTATCTTCCAATAGATCATTCAAGATGCTCAATCTATTATTAGCCGAGGTATGACTGCAACATATGGCAGGCCGATTATGTCCTAACAAAGTGGTCCAGATTTCACTACAGCCAAATAATTGTTTCGCATTTCCACCATTGCACAGTTCCAATCATGGACATTTGAGCAATTTTCTACTGTTAATGTTAAACTTGCCATAAAATCTCTGTACAGTTGCACCTACCTGATCATGCCTCCATGGGCGTGCCCCGCATAGTCGAGAATAAATTTTTGTTTTGTTTTGCTTTGAGTTCCTAGTTTTCGCTGATGATATCAAGATATGGCGAAGGATCAGAGGACCGGGCTACCACGAACGGTTTCAGCGCGACCTTAACACGGTGTCGAACTGGTCAGTTCAAAACACCCCACCTTTCAACATAGACAAATGCTGCGTTGTGCAATTACGCCATCGACATAAGTCCACCCATTTTCTTTGGACAAACGGGTTGCAGACCAGCTCCCAGAAACGTGACCTTGGTGTGATCGTACAGAGATATATTAACGGTTCAATACTGGCTGAGGTAGCTGCAAAATGAGGCACCCAGCACGTCGGCATGCTGCGTAGGGCCATCGGGAGAATTGACCCATCAATCGTTCCAATGATGCACAATTCCTACGTGCGCTCACACATTGAATACGCCCTCCAAGCTTGGCAACCCTGTTTGAAGCGCAACCTAGGAGCGATAGAGGCACCACAACGAAGAGTAACAAGGAATGTAAAGTGCCTGCGCTATCACTCTTACCACCGAAGGCGGAAGTTTCTGGGAATTTTCAGAGCATGCTATCGAATGTTGCGCGGCGATCTCATATTGGCCTGCCGGAATATGAGTGACCCCAACTACGAATGCCTCCACTTGCTGAAACTTAGCCACAACACACAGCACAGGGGTAACTGCTTAAATTTGAAGGAACAATATAGCCGTCTAGAGTGGCGACGTAATTACTTTTCCCTTCTGGTTTGCCAACCCTGGAACTCATTCCCATATTGAGTTGTATCCTCTCCTAACTTGAACCTTCTCAGAAAAGGATTACATATCGATCTTAGCTCCCAGCATGTTTTACCTAAATCCCTCTATTTTGGCTTACACCTAGCATACTTTTCTACAATATTTATATATTTGCTAGAGGACCCACAAATCTTTTGATTTCATTGTATTCACCACAACCATCCTACGAAACGTGTCAAGCACTTGTTTTTATCCCTGCTAAACCATTGTTCATTGTTCATCATTATGCTGCAGTATTCAAGGAGAGGAAGCGTAAGTATTTTGAAAAGGTTGAGTCTGGCCGGGGTTGTATACATTTTCTAGCATAGGTCAGCCACAGGTCTTTTGACACTGCTATTTGATACTCAGCTTGCTTTGCGAACGTAACGATTGAAGAGTGTCGTATGCCTCGATCACAGTTGAATAGCTTCATACAGCAGGCTTCATTGTTCAGTTTAACAGCCTCTTTAGGGACCAAACATCCGTGTGACAAAATGCATAATTTACTAGCTGAACAATTTAACATCCATGTGTTACACCATTGCTTAAGTGAATCGAGGTCTTCTTGAACGCGCAGCATTGCGCTATTCAGTTCGCCACGTTGAAATGTATAAACAAACTTTATGGCATCGGCGAATAAAAAGGGTCTGCCATGTTTTACGTACTTCGTGATAGCGTTACTATAAAACATGAAAAATGAAGGACCGGGGTCACTATCTTGACTGACACCAATAGTGATTGGACGTGGGGAGGAGTTATGATTACCCGGAGTGACTATCTGTCAACGCCTTACTAGGTATGCTGTCAACCAAGCAAATACTAGGCCTCTGCTTTCAAACGAGTCGATACTTTTCAGTAACCGCGTGTGGGACACGTCGTCGAATGCTTTCTGTATATCAAGGAACATCATTATAACTGCATATTTTGAATCAATGGCTTCTGTGATGCACCTCATGTAATGCAACTGACACGTTATCCAGGACCGTTTATCGAGGAACCCATGCAGGAAGTAGTTAAGTAGCACATGACGATGGATAAAGTCCATGATTCCACTTTAGACAAGTGTTTTGAGTGGTCTAGCGATGACGGGAGTACGATGGATAGCTCGATAATTCGTGACGTGCCGCTTGGGTCCCCTTTATGACGAGGGACAATACCCCAGGTTTTCCATTGATCCGGCAAGTAGCAAGATTCTGAGAATGAGACGAACAGGTTCAGCAAAAGCAGTCGTTTGCAATGTCTACTGAGTTCAATAACGGATGGGGGAAGCCATCGGAGTCTGGTTTGAGCGATGGTTTGAAGGACTTCATAAACTATTGTAGGGGCAAAGGGAAGTGTCGACATTTTCTATGCTGCTTGTTGTAAGTTCCGGGAAGCAAGGTAAAGGATCTGTCTCTATATTCATGGAAGCAGCAAAAACGGTGCTAAACGCTTCAAAAATAACAGGTAATTAGTTAGCGTGGCAACCATCCGCACGAATAACTTCTGTAATCAAAGACACCGTACCGTTAGTCCAATGACGAAGGAATTTGGCCGGTTCCTTTCCTTTGCTTGTCATCGGCAGGGTGTGCTTCTCCTCCTTTTCAATCCGTTTCGTTGGGGTAAGCTTAATGCAGTTGGTGGATTGGGGTAGCTGTAATACTAGAGAAATGTCTCCAGTTTTTCTGCATTTCTCGAGTAGCTTTCACGTTTACAGGTCACTCAATGTCTCTTACATTTTTAGAACAAGGAACGACACGTTTATAATGCGGGACGAGTACAGTTATGGTGCGATTGATCTGGTGGCAGAAAAATTCCACTGCAAGGTGGGCGCTTGTGGAGAACAAAACCATCCCAAGTAGAGGACCGGATCAGCTGTTCGAAATACTCCTAGTCAATCTTTCGCATAGTACTCTGGGTAATTGCGTCGTGTTTGGTACTCATTTTCAGTTGAATGGAAAGACGTAGCATCTTGTGCTCACTATCCAGAAGGTTATCTAAGATGTCAACTTGTGCGTCAGGAAGCCGCTGGATGAATTGGATGAATGGATTGCGTGTCGCAATCCAAGACACACGGCGGGTGCTCCAAAAAAAGCCCGAAACTCTACTTCTAACCGCTGTGTCAAACACTGCTCGCGGAACTCAATGGCCTAGTGATCATCGCGATAGCCGCCAAGCACTATGCCTCGGGTTCCAGTCCTAGCTCGGCTACCTCTACCTGATGAGTCTAAATCAAGACGAAACCGTCGGTCGTGGAGTGCAGGGATAGGAGAGAGCCACACCGAAACCCTCCAATTCGCTGACCGTTTTGGCAGAGGCTGACTTCCAAGTCAACCGCCGCCACTAATGAGATTGCGTGTCGCAATCCAAGACACACGGCGGGTGCTCCAAAAAAAGCCCGAAACTAAATCTAGTACGTTTGCAGACCTCCTTGGTCCGATAACTCACTATCAATCAACTCTGCTAGTCGATAAGGAAGGTCTGTACAATGATGAGGATGTTTGTGATGACCGAGTAATAGTCGGTAGGTTGAAAACGTCAGCGACTATCTTTAGGATGTGTGGTAGCACCAAAGCGAAATCAACAGCCAAGGAGATACTTGGGTTATCCATGGCTATCTCTTGCGGAAGGTTGTTGATGCAACCGAGAAGTATTGTAGAGGAGGCTGCAGCGACTGACAGCCATAAAGATGCTGAGATTTGTTTAACTGTGGGTCATCAGTGAACTTCGCTCAAAATTCCGCTGAATATACATGGTGCATCCGTAGCCTTGCTTTGTGCTGCGAGTTTTCCGAAGCAGGTAGTCGTTAGGAATATTTAAAGTAGCATCCACTGTATCATGCGATCACCAGGTTTCAGTGACGTTTACCTGTGAAGTGCGCAGCCGAATAAGCTTACTCACAAATTGAAACTAGACTTTTGTGGATATTGACGTGGATCTGGGCCGTCGCACAGAAGGTACATTGTCCTTAAGTAGGCAAGTGCGTTTGAACTTCGGTGGGTCCATAGCAAATCAGGTGTCAACAGTCAGATTAATGCTCAGTGGAAGAGGGAACGCGACAAAACCAAAGTGTGCTGACTTTATTTAGTGCACATTGGTTTCAGATCACACGATTGACGAAACGTCACTCGGTCGGGTGACTGCCGGCGTGCATTGTAATCTGTCCAGGGAACGGAGCGCGGCCGGGCGCCGCAGTTGAAATAATGCAGGGTATATCAAACGCCACTGACCGAGAAAATTGGGCAGCCGATGCGGTCAGCTAGCGTGCGCGAGGGTTGACGATGTAGACACAGAGCTCAGATAGCAGCAACAAAGCAACTTTGGTTTCTGAACTGAACGTCAGCAATTGGTAAGACGATTTAGGTAATGAAGCAGTGGAATAATTCTTACCCTTTACGATCCACTGGGTAGTGCTAGTAATTCTAATTGACAGGAGTGGAGCTTAGTTGCTGTACACACCAAATGAGGTGCCGGGCGTAACAACATTATATGATCGCTGCAAGAAATAACTTAACCACCTAATTTTTAACCACTGCTGTCCCTGACAGATTCCAGTCTGAAAATCCGTCTCAGCACCATCATGCCCATGTTCATCTGCAGCAGTATGTGACATTTCCATTTATCTGCGCATTACTTGTGATAACGGATGCACGGCAGTGCTTGACTGCTTTATCAATTTGTAAATATATTTTTTAAAGTGGAATGCAGAAACTGATCCAGCATGTCATGCGCCTTCACAGACTCTACTAAATAATTGGGGGAATGGACATTGTATGTAATTTTCGCTGCTTCGCATAGAGCGAAATATTCAATTACGGACACATTAAATGCGCTCGCTGTTAAACCTAATTGGAGTTAATGTAACATGGGCTGGCACAAAAACTACATACCGATTATTTGACCACGCCTTTACAGGTGTGTCTAGTTATACAGGGAATATACCATTTACTTCTTTATTTATTTATAGGTAAGCACATAAACTTGACCAAGTATTTAGGTTTCAAAATGTGTAGCAATAATGCCAGACTGGCATACCAAAGGAACTGTCTTCACTGCTTTCAAATGTGCCAAAGGCTCCAAATGGCGGCAGTTCGCTAAAGTCCACCGGGCATTAACCACAATTTGCATGACTAAGTTTGTTCAATTCGGCAACTTTCCCCTTCCCAAGGCGGTACGGTTTCTCGGTTGGGAATGATGTCTATAGTTGTAACCATCTGCGCATCACCCCGTGGCACACCGCATGCATGTAGTCAATAAGAACGGCGGAAATCATATCAGTCCGAAGTAATCCAAACCGTGGTTTCTCTTAACAACTTGTTGAGCTAAAAGACGCATTCGTCCGAAGTTGACAATCGATGGATGGGAAGTTGATTTTGCCATTCGAGTAAACCACATGACGTACATATTTGCTTCATCTAGCATATCCTGACTGGGACTTCGTTTGCTTCAGGAAGGAGGGAGCTGCACTTTGTTCGCAGGATTCTTAACATCCAGGATAATGTCACGTGTGATTACGTGGGAATTTTCGGTAACCACAGGGTACTGGAAATCGTGAACGTTGAATGGCTGGTGTGTGCCACTGTACAATCCGGCGGCGAAAGGCTCAAAAATGACTGTGGCACATACCCGTAAAAAGGCGGCAAAACCTACAAACGCAAAGACTTGTACCATGTAAACCGTCGATGTACATCCGTAGCTTCATGACATCCGTTGTCCCCATGTGGACGCCCCTCAGTATTATGGACAAGCAGCTCCTCAACCCGACATGACCGTAACTTCTCAGGTAGACATCAACCGACGCCGTTTCTTGACGGATGCGCATTAGAGTTTGATGCTCAAGAGGCAATACATGTACGAATATCGTTATGGAAAGAAATGAATGGTTCACGCGTTATGTATTTGACTAGCAACGGAATATCCTAGCGCGCATTGCTCAACGAATACCTCCTTCAAGATCCTGCGGCGCGTTGGAGTGCTCTTCCGGTACATCATCATCACAAGTCATTGCCTCCGAAAGGCCTAGTCATTACCATGTTTATATTGCAATAGCTCAGTTGCTGAAAACGAATACAGTTCCTCATCGGAGATCACCGTAGGTGTTTCTAAACCATGATTTACGGCAACAACAACTACATTAACTGGTAATGGCGGTCGAAGCACTTGAGCTAGAAAAGCTGTTTCCCAGTCTCTCGGCGCAGAAGTGTTGGTACAGGCAAGAAAACGAACTTTTTTTGGCCCCTAAAGAAACGTGCAAGAAACACCTATCGCCGCAAACAGAGTCTAAATTCTGCCCGGCCAAATGTTCGAGCAGGTGCGATAAGGTTGCCCACTCCTCATTGATTCGAACACTCCAAATAAGCATGTGTACTCACAAGATAAACCAAGCAAAATGACATAACCCTGTAACCCAAGGCTTAAAAGTACCAAAGATGGAAGCGAGATAAAGCCAACCGGAGAACAAATAGTGTGCGAAAATCGCTATAGTGGGCAATAGCCGGGGGAAGGCCAGATACATCAACAAGCTGAAGGACAACAAGCACAACAACGTGCTTAATCGGGCAATCCACACGTAAATACGATGGGCGGGAGCCCCGGACGGAAGAGCACAGTGGGCGACGAGCAGCGTGTATTCGAAGACGGAAGGGAAAGCATAAAACACCGATCAACCGGCTCAATATTGAATATAAAACCGAAGAGATAAAAGGGATAAACAGTTTTTGGTTTACGACTATTTGTTCGTGGATTTGTTTGTACTGGAGGTCCCACAATATGCATCTGGAAAATAAGAGAAAAAGTGAGAAAGGAAAGACTGCGAGTAAAGTGGGTGCGATGGCGCTACAACGCCAAGGTTCGAACTGGCAGATTTAGCGCTGAAAAGCAAAAAATCATAACTCCGAACAGCATAAATGAAGATTGAAAATAACGCTTTCCTATATTACTACGAATAATGTTTCGTATTTGTAAATCATGCAATAATAGAAAGCGTTACATATGGCAGTTCAATAGGCAAAATCGTGCGTTGCCTACGATTTCCTTACGTTTTCAGACGAAATGCCGTAAGCTAGGCCTGGCAAGGCTAACGGCGCAAACCACACGTTAACCTCACCCTTGCAGATATTCCGTTCTCCCTAATACAACTAGATTTATGGTTGAAATCCACTTAAATGTTGTGCGCTATGCATCCTCTGTCTTGCTACTAATGACCGTTTTCGACTCTCTCCTAGTACGCCAATTCCCACCCATCATACCCGGCGAAAAACCGTTTTTTAGCGTCAGGAAATCGTCATACCATGACGGTTGACAAAAATGAATACACCCCAACTGTTATGCAAATGTGATTACAAGTAGCACATAATTGGTATTATGCTACAATAATAGTCTAGAATTAAGCAAAAGGTTAACACTAAATTACTTGTGGGCAAGAGCGATTGTTGTTTAAATGTGTCGGATATCGACATTTGAATCGTTGCGGATAATTAACCATAGTAGCCATCAATTTTCGTGCGTGTTTTGTTGCTGGTCAGCTAGGTATACCCTTTATTCATGAGTTCATTTAGTACATTGTTATTGCCGTGTTTCATATACATACCTGTAATACGTATAAGGATATGAGTTTCAGGTTAACCTACAGCATTTGCTCTTACATTTTGCCGTGCAAAAGAACGTTTAAACGAACGTCGCAGCGGCAGTTAAGTCGCCTGTTAGCAATACCTGCTCCGGTAAATGTTTCCGTAGATAGAGCAACTAATATTTCTCCTTCATTCGACATGGACGAAGGTAGCCTAAGTATAATATTTCTTAGTTACAAATATAGAGGATGAATACTTGGCCCATTTACCTCCCTTAGTGGACAGTCCTCGTAGTGTGCGTTTTTTCCTAGGTGCGAGTTGCTTACATTACCCGTATTGAATAGACGACCACGATTCACCTATGGTGGATACATCGCGGGCCTTTCAGGCGTAACCCTCTTTAGACACCTGTGATTATGCAGTTCAGCGGGTAATGCGTGAATGGGCGTGGAATGGCAAACTGCTGACTACATCTGTGAACAGCTTGTTGCATGGGCTGAAATCGCTTTTACCAGGACTACCGAAAGATTACCGCAATTTAATGCGAACTATTAGCTTCACTGAAATTGTTACAGCGCCAACCGGTACGTATTGTCATTTGGGGTTGCGTAATGGTTTCAGGAACATTCTTCGCGGGGAACGCATCCCTTCCAGCGTTTGTGCTTGTATCCAGTTACATATTGATGAATTTACGCCTTTTCGATCACCCAAGCTGCAAACTTTATCCGTCCTTTGCCGTGTTATTTTTCCTGTAACCACACTCTCTTTCATCGTCGGATTATACACTGTGAATGCAAGCCAGGCAGCGTCCACAATTTCCTTGATCCAACCATCAATGAGCTAATGTAGGGGATGTCTGACGGATTTATCCTGAAAGGATGTGATTCTTCTTTCACAGTTGATTTAAAAGCTGTTATATGTGACGCGCCAGCAAGTGCATTTGTGAAGTGAAGTATAGCAGTTGCAACAAATGTGAACAACGTGCCCGTACGTTGAAGGTAAAGTAAGTTTCCCGGAATCTGAATGCCGTGAGCAGAAGGATCGGTCATTTCGTTGTGAACGAAGGAGAGAAAGATTTCCTTTTGAGCGCCTAGCGATTGACATGCTAGCAGAATTCCCCACAGACTACATGCACGATGCGTGTTTGGGTGTGATACTTCGCATGATATTCGCTTGGGGACAATCAGCTTTTAATCGGAGAAGTTTCCTTAAGGATGAAGGTATGGGGCACACTTAATGAGCTTCTAAAAGGAACAGACGGTTGTTGGTTCAGGGACATTCGCAGGCGTTGACGTAGTGTAGAACAATTACGGTGCTGGAAAGCAGCTGAGTTTCAAAATTTCCTGTTGTATGCCAGGTCTGCTGTGCTGCAGTACGTTATACAGTCTCCTTACTACCAGAATCCCCCAGATTTGAGCCCTGGAATTTACCTGTTATGTATTGTGTGCTTCACCTTAAACATATAGACGTTGCGGAGGATGCTTTGAATACATGTGTGTGTAAGTACTACGATTAATATGGTGAGGCAGCAATGACTTTCAATTGGCATTCATTGGTACCCCTGATCAGGGGATTAGAAATAGATGGTGTGTTGGACAATTTCTTCACATTTCCATTTGAATCTCATCTTTTGTGCCGAAAAAGTTCCTTCACAATATCGTCAGTCCCGCAGCACCACTGACGCGCAAGTGTTTGGAAATGCCGCTGAGTCGCTTTGTTCTTCCAGTTTGCCTAAAAATGCGGTGTTATAATGGTGCTGTAGAATAATGGGGTGGCTTTTACCATCAAGGGTTTCATGTTCACCCCATTTGGCCCGGACTACGTAATTGTCATGCGATAAATGCCTTATGTTGCCGTTCCGTAAAGAACATAGACGACTGCAGGCTATGTTTCCCACCTATATCCTTATCGCGTAGCATGCACGGTTATTTCTTTAGCTGTTCCACTTTGAATCATAATACCATTGAATATTCTCTTCACATCTCGCTTCCTTTCATCGCATGGTTAAGGATTTCGCTAGACTGCCACTATGTACATGCGCTTTCATGTTCAGGGTTTGCTATGAGACCACGTTCTACTAACCGTCATTGGTCCTACATGCTGTCCACCGAACGAACATTGCGCGATCGGTATTGTTCTCCCCAAAGACTCGTTACGCAAACGGATATTAGACAGGAAACCGTAGACACTGATGTTTAAACGGCTACATCGTCCACACTATTAACGGATGCGGATCTTTTTTCTAGCCTTACCTTTTTCCTACTTCCCCACATTACCAGACAGGGGAATAGTGTCCACACACTATGGAACATGAGCCCAACGACTGGAGAATGCGGATGTACGATAGAATGCAAGCGGCACATCTGTTAGCCAGGACAGTGAATTAAGCGCTTCAACATCTAGGTCACATTTGCACCGAGGCTTGATAAGCATGGAGACGGAGTGGGGCACAACCATGTATATCATGCAAGATTTACGGCACCGGGTAAAATGCACATGACCCTGCATTTCATCCGTATGCAAGTTGCCTGTGGAATTTCGCATGCGAGTACCTACGCAGCCGAAAGATTACAGAACCCTAATGAATACCTATATGCCCATGCAGACTATTACCCTTGGGACGGGGACAAATGGCTACATTGGGCTGCTGCGAGGCTTACGAAGTGTATACAATAATATAGTCATTCAGCTACCGGAGAGGTTGTGGTTCAACTGCACATAGATGTCTTCACTCCGTAAAATTCCTCACAAAAGCAGACCTGGTCCGTTCAACGTCGATTGATTAATCCGGTGAAGTTTGGTCCCCAGGTTGTGAGTGTTTACAATGGTCCGAAGAAACATGATTGGAATGAGTTTCGGAGCCCACTTATACTAGAACTGCAAGGTATAATGACCACCAGTTACACGGTTAGCGGCTGCTCAAGACCCATCTTAGTGGAATTAGGAGCTGTGATATTTGACGCGCCTGCACGATCATACGTGAAACGGACAAAGGAACTGTCAGGTTCCGTAGTTGCGATAAGTGCGTTCAGCACGGTACGTATGTACAATGGAAGGTTACTTTCCCAAATACACAGCGTCGGCTGAGGTCTCAGAAGTGCAGTTTGAGGTCTCCTTTTACGTCCCTAGGTATAGATATGGTGTCCAAATTTCCCATTGAGTAGATGCATTGCGTCTGCTTGGCTGCCGTGCTATGTAAAATCGCATTAAGGAAAAAAGCAACGGCAGCAAAGCAACTTAACTTATCAAAGAATACATTAAGTCTTATAGACGCATTACTGGTAACAAATAAGAGCGCTTGGCTTTGTGATTTTGCAAGTCATTGCATGGGTATCACCATGTTTAAGGGCTGGAAAGCATCCGAATTTAGGCAATGGGTTTTATTGGCTGCACCTGCAAACTTATTGCGCGTACCACCTGGTGAGTTGTACGACAATTTTGTATATTTTTATCTAGGCATATACTTTGTGTGCCGCCTACTTTGTATCAAAATTACAGGAGTTTGGCGAAACGACAGATACTTATCTTTATAGAAGCCTACTCATGCCTGTACAGGAAAGGTGAGAGGACGTTCAATGTTTACTGCCTAAGCCACCCAGAATTAGATGTGCAGGTGCAGGGAACGCTCGAGGAGTTTTGGCAGGTGCGTTTGCATCCTGTATCGTCGTTCCGAAAAGAGTAGTCCGTAACGCAAGAAACCTAGTGGCGCAAACTGTGCGACGGTTCTTGGAATCCGCAGGTGTCTGTATTGCCCTGTTGTTATTTGAGTCCTCAGGGATTTGTTCGCGGCTGCCTGGTGTAAAACTTGGTGTTTTCTTTAGATGGTACAACCTACATATCAAGCGCACCTGACAAAGTGAGCATTGTTTCCGATTATCCATACTGCATAGTCCGGTTTCAGGAGTTAGGCGCAGATGACTTTTACATTGGTTGCAAACCTTTCACGGGCGTTCACTCGCTGTGCAATATGCAAACACCTTCGGTTTTGAACATATTCCCAGCCTCAGGCATCAATGATAAGTTCATGTGCTTCCGTGTGCGCGACATACTGTGCAAATGCGTCGGTGTTTGCGTTGCTGACTAATTAGTTATTGTTCCACTGCTGCATATTTTCCGAACCCTGGACGCAATGACGTGATGTTTTCTCATTATCATAGTTTCTGTATGTTACTTGGTAACCTTGGCCTTTCATGCAGCCTACCTACTTATTAGCAGGTGGCATTGTTGTTTCTCGTTTCCTTGTTTGCTATTTTTTGTTTTCTTACATGGCAGTAAGCTGCAATTTGTTGTGCATTTTATGCTTTGTTCCTTTTGTGTTGACATCAAAGCTTTTGCAAAGGCTCTCTTCTAATCGCATAACAAGGTAAGCCGTTGGACCTCTTCACCCGCATCAGATCGCAGCAGCGAAACACTGCCTCACGTCTCCCTTATCAACCTATTACTGCACAGCGCGTTGTTATATATGGGTATTCTTCAGTAACAATTAGTTTGATCTTTAAACTGATCACGTTGAGCCAACTCGGATTATGTGTTCCGACCTAACGCTTTCACGGGCCCCAAGGTCATCAATAAAATAGGCGGATCGGCATTAAGTGAGCTATTGACGAAGTGAAATCTTCTAATTTCACTTGAATGGCAAACGACTGTGCACTGATTGCATTCCTGATGGCATGTATCTGCATATCCATGCAGTGAAGCCGTTATGTGAGATCATATGCAAATCTGTGAAGCTCTCATACAGGTAACATCCCTTGCACCTTATCATTTGTTACAGCGTTCCTTTCAGTTGGGACGCCGAGGTGCAAGGAATCATTTTTGAGCCAACACTACGCAACGTGAAAGTCGAATGCATTTCAGGCCACCGATATTTACCCAATAAAATTTTATACCATCACTGTGTTTTTCTCATCATGATGGTCTGTGCGGATGGACGCGACTTCACAAAGTTTACCACCCATTTCAGCAAAGTGGGCTCGTTAACCTAGTGCGTTGTATCCCTCTGTACATCCACGGTATCCTTCTTCACAGCCTTTAGCAGCTCATGGCGGCTGGGGGATGGTTGAAGTGCTTTAATTCCCAAAGTCCCATATTTGGAAGACCCGGATGCTGTAAAGGAACGCTGGAAGGCCAACGAAAACTTCAAATTCGCCGAAGTGACCATACTTGGTCACACTAGAAAGTTGTGTTATGTAATCACTTCGCAGGGGATTTCACTCAGGCTGTCACCATGGCCAACTCCGGGAAGTTTTCAATCTTAAACGAAGACCCATATTCAGAGGCAGAAATGGGTACTCCCCCATAAAAGCATGTGAGTTACCGATGCAGAAAAATTACATTTCACCATAGCCATATACCCGGTCGTTTCATTTCGGGTGACGTAGACTTAGAGCCCACAGGAAACGCTTAGTCCCTAAAGTCCTTCCTTATGGTCCTCAGGCAGTGATTTCTCTCACCGCCTTGTCACGTTCTGTACACAAGTGCTCACGTATGTCTTCTCAACAATGCGTGAAGGTTAATTTTACATTTACAACAAAGTTCAGCGATCAATACTCATTTGTTCAGTCGTGAATAGTTAAGTAGAAGTATTCACAGCATGGGTGCAAGTTATTACATCCATTTTTAAGCTCGCAATATGTGTTTTAGATGTTAGCTCGGACTCATCCGACATCAACATTAAGAAAAGCGATGTGGATCGCATTATTTGTGAACATTTGGTTACGGTTTCATACTTTGCTTGCAGAAGTACTTCATTCGTTGCGACGCGATTTGGAACACGTGAATAAGAAGTTTCAGTCCATTGATGGTACATTTGTTGTTTCCCAATACATGGCATACATTTTCAGGTAACGTACAAAGGTTTACGGACACCCAAAAAGCGATGAGAACCAGGATGAGATCCATGGCTATGATGGCAGCCGCTCAAAAAGCCTGGCGGTCAGCGCAACTCCCTCTACAAATTGCTTCGGTGAAAGAACTGCAGTCTACTGATACATTAATGCAGAGCGACGCACGGATGCAGCAGTTGCTAGAAAGTTTATCATGTCATCCAGAGCTGCATGCAGAATGCTTAGCTGGATGTTATTCAAGCTGAAACTTTGTCGGGAACTGTCCGCCTCATGATGCAGCATTGTTGACGCGCGCAGTTTTGGCCAGGATGTGGTACACCGGTTTTCGTAATAAAACCGGATTTGGCCAAATGCAAGTCTTCAAAGAAGTGCATGGTAAGCAACCTCTCTTCTTTACCAGCCTTGTGGTTACCTTATTGCTAAAATGGTTCGCTGAACGCACTTGTTCCACGGATGGCATGACTCCGTATTTGCGAACGTATTCTGAATTCCATCCGCAGAAAGGCATGGTGTGACCCCTCAAAAGCCGCTTGCAGCAGCCAACAGGAAATTATTAGTTTTTCTACGTTGTTGAACTGAACCTTCCAATGGCAACTCTACAATCTCTGACTGCTTTCCAACGGAACACTTCCTTCTTTCGTAACTAGCACACAGCGCATTTAGCTTTCTATTTGCTCAGCCGTTACGGTTAGTGGGACGAATTTACTGCAACGCAGCAAGGTGAGCAGTGGGACTTCACCGTGTACGCGATGTGCCAAACACTGCGCCTGGCACCTACGAACGTGTTTTCGTTTTCTTGTTATTTTAGTTTGTAGCGTTGCATGCCACACCACGTTAATAGCGACTGAACCATGGTAACCAGTTTTACGTGTCACACGCAAGCAGTAGTAATACCTACATTATAATGAACTGTTCATAGGATTAGGAATTTGGAGCATTTTTCCAAGGTGTGCGGGCGTAGATGAAAACCGGCTAGGCACGCACATGCTGGGGAAGTGGCTAGGTGCAGTCGTACTGGGTTTGCGGCTAGTTGCGAGCGTAGAAGGGTAGGGGCTACGTGCTTGACCGGTTTCTAGGTGCGTGCACATCCATTGGGCAAATCGCCCAAGGTCAACAGTCAGTGAGCACTCACACTCCGCCGATATGTCCGTTGTCGATCGTTCAACCTTGCATTTTGATTAGACACATTAAAAAGTCTTTTACTTTTTGGTTCATTAAGCTGCAGTCAGCAGCCAAATTCCGCCTTCAAGTTGATCGTCAAAGTCCTTCACTATGGGTTCACATCTATGGTAGTCCGTGAAAGCTTTTACCACTTATTTCGCCCTCGGAGGCTTCCTTTGCTAGCATGACGAAAGTGATCGGCAATTTTGTAATTTGGTGAGGTAATTAATATGTGTAGTGATAGAAAAGAGGGCTCAACATGGTGTTAGCGAATAAATGGTGATTAAATATTAGTATAACGTTTGCTAATGTGATACGACAAGAAGCCTAAGAAGCATCACCCTTCCAGCACATGCTGACGGCTGAATGATGAACTGCTGCATTTTCATCGGTATGGGGTCCCTACACGCCATCGCCTTATAATCGTCCATTTTCTTGAAGCGCGCTTGGGTGAATTTACCATTTGCTGACGGTTGTCGGCGCCAATCATCCAGCTGGTCCCCTTACCACGTTAAACAGCTGATTAAGAAATCAGCCGGATGAGGAACCAGCTGATTCCTTCACGCGGCCGCGGTGCTTCCCATTCCCCGAAGCCCGGTACAGTTTGCTAGGAGCACACCTAAACTGGTTGCAAGCTTCAAGATACTAAACTGTATCCTTCCTCGGTGCCGCTTGCTGCTATTACAGGACGCACAAATCTTGCAAGCAGTTGTAAACCCGCGAGCAGGAGATAAACCTCATCTACATGGAAAATTGCTCCACTGTGAACTTATACTGGGTACGGACGTTCGTAAAGCACAGTTTATGTTCACACGCTTACCGAGGTAGCACATTTGGAAAACGAATCTGCAAAAGGAAGCAAATGAATGTATATATATATATATATATATATATATATATATATATATATATATATATATATATATATAGAAAGAGAGACATATATATATGTGCTCACACAATATGCAGTTGCAAATACCTACCTGTGTGTCATACTGCATATTCAGTTTGTCCAGGTCAACCACTTCGGCAACCTGGAACTCAATAATCAAGCATAATATTGCGTTTCTTTACTTCTTCCGTGGAACTCAGTGTTGTGCCCATAGGTGATGGTGCCGTATTGTGTCGCGCGGTGTGCAACCGTTTCTTTACTGCCTCCGAAACCTCTCCATGAGGAAAGCTACCTACAGCACAACAGGTCAATAGAGTTGCCGTGAAGAATGTCACGTCAAAATTATAGTAACTTACTGTGTATGACGGTGCAACCTCCTGTTTTTGAAAAAGTATGCACCTCGGGCACCGGCGAAATGGAATAAGGTCCAACACCTCGAGATAATATTGCAGACAGGTTCCGGGCGACGTGCTGAACATTATCGCCATGTAGGCAAATAAGATAATGCTCCTGATCAGCAGTTAAGGACAATTTGTGCTGCTTACTAGGGCATTTCGACGATTTTCGTCCCTTAGTGATGCGTCATGTGGTTGGCGGCATCCGATTTCGGATTTGCCTGTCACTGTGGCAAGCCACAGGACGCCTTCGCATACAGCGGGACCATGGGTGGCTTGCGCTGCACCACCCACAGCTCCAACCACATACCCCATATCCAGTGTAAACCCGAAGGAATAAGACCGGGAGGCATGTGGATGGGAGCCACGTTTCATCAACGGAGCCGGCTCACACTCCTTCACAGGCAAACACAAGCACCCTGTATTTGGAGAATCAAGCGCACACAAGGCGGTAGCTGGACCGTAGTCCGCTCCACACTGAGTGCATGGAACCGATCTTTGAGCCTAGCACGGCCAAAAGGATCGTGCACCCTGTCCCCTCCAGCAACGACCAACTGTCTCCTGGAGCCAGTATGAACGAGGTAGTGGGTAATAGACAGGTAGACACCTTGTCAACATGCACATCAAGCGCAGCCACACCGGGGATATCAAACAACAGCCATTCACTTTAAAGGACAAGCTGAAATTAAATAAATCCAATAATGCATACAGATACGGTGGCATGACTCTTCTCTAAATCACCATATGAAGTAAGTTGGTTAGCAACGAATCCGCGATAATTAAGAAATGTCCACAAGTTACTTAAAAATGCTACAAACGCAACAAAATTACCGAAGATAAGCGCAATTAGGGTAAGCACCGTGGCCAATTAATAGAACATTATTCAGGGAGGCAAAACAAACCAAATAAAGTGGAATGAAATTTATCCAGGTTAAAAAGACCTAGTTTAAGTGTAAGTTGGTTTAGCCCAACTGTGGTGTAGTAGCATCAAGGATGCAACATCAGCCTCAGCATGAGGCATGGGGCGTCATATACATGCAAAGCATCCACCGTAGTGCACGGGAATGGTAAGTCCGGGTTACTTTGCTGTCGCAATTGACGCAAAGCATCTGTCAGAGACCTCAGCGCATCGTACAGCTTTTCAAATATGCGGGCCCAATGGCGAGTAATACCTACCGGAAAGAGGCAGCTGTCATTGGGATTGGAAAACGCATCTTTGTTAATCGTTACCGACATTTTAATATCCGTGAGGTCTTTTTAAGTCCTGAAATAGGTCTGAAACCGTGACAACTGCAAAGTAGTAAGACCGGAAAGACGCAGTCAGGGGTCCTTTCCCTTGTTACAGAAGGCGAATGCTAAGCCGTATTATTTCCTGAGGTGCACGGTTTGGTAGTGGACTAACAGAAAACCTACCAGTAGTTTTATCCTCTACATCTTCAACCCGTGAGCTCCCGCCCTACCGATTTGGGGAGTATTTTGGAGCGAGGGATATGTAGCTACATGATGGAACGGATTGGTGGATGGTGTCCAATTGATTTCGACACCAACGCAAAACAATCCTGCGGATGGTGCAGCTCGATCCGTGGTGTCGGCAGGTAGGTTTTCTTTTTCGAGGATATGCACGAGATTCCTTCCCCATCACGGTCGGAAAAGTAAACCTGGCGAGTCGCCTCCTGGAATGTTACTTAAATAATGGGAAATGAAAGTACCGGACTCGTTTGCGTGGTGCGCTCATTTACACTGTGACCTCTGTAAATAACTGTTATGCATACACAAAAGACATGGAGCTTGCATACAAATAGCCATCTGCGAAATGAAATCGCCAAACACAACAAATCTGTCTGCATAATCATCCGCATCGGGTGCATGTGGTCACCTGGTGCGGGTGTTCGGTGATTCTGGACCGCGTTATCGTATTCGCCGTGCAGTACTTCAAGTATGATGGTGGTATGACCAGCATTTTGCGGCCACTTCCTGCAAATAACGGTGACCGCCGAGCCAAGTCCCGTTCGGAAGGCTACTAGTTAATACTACGGTTTGGCATGACTTGATATAAAAGGTTACGTTAGAAATGCGATGAGCATTGAAGCGTTCACAGAAAAAATGGGCAGTGTTACTGTTGTATAGTAAAGGCTTTATTGAATAAGAATGCAGTACAGGATGCAAAATACAAATGCGTGGGATGTCTAGGAGCGAATGTCGTGCAATATGAAAGTGATAAATTTTTTCGTGCACCCAGTTTGCACATGCACTTGCAAACAACATCCTGTAGCGGTATTTCGCAGACATTTGGTTGCAAGCCAAAGGCTACATAAATGCCTATCTCCGATGATTGCAAGCCGCGTCCGTGTAGGTTATACAGTTTGTCGAAGGCTTGACGTATGATGTTCAAAAATAAATAAATAAATATTTTATTCTCGACAAAGCATGATCAGCACATTGCAATATTGTGCATGATGGCATGATTAGCAGCACCAAGAGCGGGAGTAGTACAGATGGAGTCAGTAGTGTGGGCCCATATGACCCAAAGGTTGTACGAAGTCTATGTCCACAGAATGCGAGATGCAGAGATAAGAAGCAGAGCACTAATGTGGAGTATGTTGATGAGGATCTAGTCCGATGAGGTTGTGTGCACAGGGCGAGTCAGGTGAGTGAAGCATGAGGAAGCAGCCGCAAAAATATTGAAGAATAGTGGCATGTAACTGAGCAAATATGTAGGCGTGTTCGTACGAGAGCAGATATATTCACAGAATTTGTAAATGTGGAATCGGTCAACTTGCCAACGTGTGATTAGGGCTTCACCACAACGCTTTTCACTTTATTATGCAATTTATTTTCGCAATAATTTCCATCCCACGGGACTTGTTAAGCGATGCTTTTTTACCCGTAATAAACCATTGTCCATTGTCCATAGTTGATGGCTGATGCTATCGCCACAACCTTTGATCAGGTACATATACAAACGCATTTTATACATGCTACTAACGCGCTTGGCAGTAGTGTGAAATTTAACCGTGGCTATGTTAGTTGAATTGACCATTGATAGTGCCTGTGGCGCTAAATCCTGTGGGTATAACGGTTTCGTGTTCCTAGGGGATGAAAGGATCATTGAGCAATGGGGAATGCCGCTGCGGCTACATCGAAGGCTCTTCGTCTGGGGTCTTTGCTAGCGTGTACACTAGATTTTCTGACTTCGGAAAAGTACACCAATGACTTATTATGTCGACATGGCTTTGCACCAAAAATGTCTATGCATTTTGCAATCATTGGACATCAAGTCCCATCTACAGCTTCCGTTACACTGACAGAACTGTTGCTACTTATTTCTTTGTCAGGCAGTTTCTGTCTTCTAACTATGCAGGACCAGCCAATCACCTTGCGCAACCCAACGCCTTTGTATCGATTGATTCCATGCTCACTTACGCTCTTCTCCATGAATTAGCCAGTTGCTTTTCTGTGTACGGTCGTAGAGGTATTGCTGCAGCATTCCCTTACTCAGTGTGCTTCAGCCCTCGTCTACCAGCATTACGGAAGCAATTTAGCAGGCAGCATGGAGTAGCGCGTTAGTTTAGCAACTTCTGATATCTACATGGCTTTATCACCACCACACAAACTGACACTGACAAGTTAATAAGAGCTACATTTTACACCATTCCAATATATTTTGGATAGAAACCCTAAAATGACACATCTTCACTCTATTTGTTATGTTTTCACACCTTTGCGATGCCAGGCATTCGCCACCTCATGAACGAGTTCGTTCCTGACCAGTGCACCAGTCATGACGTTAAGTACCATAGAGATACTGTGAGGACAGCGCATTTCATGCAAAGCAACGTCCCTGTTGCAAAACAGTCGCTTGTAAAGTCTTGATCATGTCAGATTTAGTGTGTCTCGAAATATTCGAGAAAAACTTATTTATTTATTTCAATGCCCATTCTTTTCGCCCGCATCCGATATCCAGTCTCACTAACCGCATCCCAATAAGTTGTCAAGCATAGCTGCCATCCTCTACTTAACCAAGAAAACTGAATCGCAGTGCGCGACTCAGCGCCCCTGCAATAATTTGCATCGACGCACAATTGTGTTTTTCTTAATGAATTCGTCTTGCTTTTCTGTTAAGATTCGTGGAGATTTAGCTCAAGATTTCCGTTACTAAACAATCGTCTGTTAACAACCTGGGAATACCAAATCTGTAAGCGCAATGCACCGCCTCAGCTGCGTGCCTTCTGATTTCTACTTGGCTTTGTGACCACAAAAATGCACATTATTTCGCTATCATCGAGCATCGAGTCCACGTATATCCCGCTTTCTACGCCAGCTATAGCTGGCGTGGCACACTGATTCTTCACTCAGAAACAAGTATACGAAATTATTACACTTAACATGCACGGATATGTCCGCATATCAAAACCTTTCCTAACGCCGGTTTTGTCGACACAGTTGTACCTAATTTTTCCACGCACCAGCCACATCTCCGAGTTCCATGTTACGACTAAAAGACATTCGACTATGTGTAAAATCTGAGACCATCTTCATTCCTACCACTTTCAGTAATACCTATGAACCATTGCTATATGAGTATACCTGTTGTACCTATCTGCACATACCTTCACAGGATTGCCTCGCCCCTTCGAGGATAAACCATTTAATTATTTATCTTAAACCTGTAGGATATATCGAGCGGGCGCACTGATACCCATGGTGACTACACCGCACTGGATAGCTGTAGCAAAACCTTGAAGCGAGAACTTTCGCCGGAAAAGTGCGGTAACATGTGCCACAGAAGCTACATTTCGCCAAACGTGCTGACCCTGAATGGTAACCAATTAGGTAACTGCACATCATTAAGGGAACTCAGAGTACGCTACTCAGCGTCAGTTAACTTTAAAGAACAAGTGCACTACAGCTCTGCAATTGCTAGTTCATTAATCGGACGCACCTGTAGAACGAAGTCCATGGCAGATTTTCAAGTCACACTTTACAAGCTCTGTGTTCGCCCCCTTTTAGATTACTGCTCCATAATGTTATGCAATGGAAAGAAATTGAACAGAGTTGAAGTGGAATACGACCAGCGTTCTTTTACGAAACAGCTATCGTCCCCTCCACACTAAATTGCCGTAAAAGTGTAAACAGTTTCAGCTGAATCCTTTATGGGTATGCCGCAGAATGATACTTTCGTTTCTTTGTTTCAAATCCCAAAATCTCCAAAGCTGATAACCATGAAATTTTAGAAATTCCTGAACTAATATTTTGTCGATATAAACTATATCGGACCCACCCAAACGTAAAGGGGCTTCGCCCCTAAATGACAACAAGTGCAGCTACACAGAGTGACCTCTGCATGCTGGTTTCAACCAGTAAGCAGTAATCACTCGGACGACCATTGAGCATTGATAACCCCT
Source organism: Dicrocoelium dendriticum (assembly GCA_944474145.2). Taxonomy (NCBI): domain Eukaryota; kingdom Metazoa; phylum Platyhelminthes; class Trematoda; order Plagiorchiida; family Dicrocoeliidae; genus Dicrocoelium; species Dicrocoelium dendriticum. Next base: position 111,170,350 of record OX104067.1, read on the forward strand.
GCTCAGTAAACCATACTTCTTCATCCTAACAATTGCAAAATGCAATATACGAGGTAAGCTTTTCCTATGAAAGTATGCGTTTGCATGGAACCGACTGCAATTATCAATAACATTCTCGGAGCCCGTCACGCTTTTTGTCAAAAGCACATGACATCATGGCATGAAGATATATATTAAACCGGGCAGGAGTTAAGACACAGCTTTGCTTCACACCGGAGATAACTGCAAAGTAATCCGAGGTCTCTCCACTCAGCTGCATCCTCGCTCGCATACCACTGTGCAGACATTCAATTAAACTTACAAACTTACGCGGACAACCAAACTTACCCAACATCAGCCACAATGCCTCGCGGTTCACCGTATCAAATGCCTTGGTGAAATCAACAAAAAGCGAGTACAATGGCTGGTGTCGTTCTCTGTACTTCTCTTGCAACCGACGAGCCGCAACCATCATATCTATAGTGCTGCGACCCGAGCGGAATCCACACCGCTCCTCCACCAAGTTAGGTTCCACAACCTGACTGACGAGGAGGTTGAGCAGGATGTAAGCAATCATCTTGTCCGCACAACTCAGCAAGTTGATGCCACGATAATTCGTGCAACATTGCTTGCTACAGTTGCCCTTGTACAGTAGTAGCATAAGGGTATCCTTCAGTTCAGGAGGCACCTCCTCCTCAATCCATACACGTTGCACCAAGTGGCGCAGCGCAGTCAACATCGCGGGGCCGCCGGGTTTCAATACTTAGGGCGGGATCGCGTCGGCTCCGGCACATTTGTCGTTTCGCAGCTGAGCAAGTGCTTTCTGCGTCTCATCCAGTGTCGGCGTGTGCGCGAGACTCGTCTTCACATCGTGCTGCTTCAGGCAGTTCAGTGTAGGCCATTCGATCTCTGAACGGTTGTTCAAGTGACAGTCAAAGTGCTTTCGCCAGATCTGCATTACATCTGCAGTCTGCAGTAAAGAAATGGTTGCACAGCGTGCGACACAGTACGGCACAACAGTGACTTGCACGGAAGAATTAACGCACTGCAATATTATGATCGATTATTGATTAACAGCTTGCAGAATTGGTTAACCTGGACAAATAGACTATGCAGTCAAGATACTCAGGTAGTTATTTGCAACTGCATATTGTAGGAGCATATATGTATATGTATTCGTTTGGTCCCTTTTGCAGATACGCTTTCCTAATCTACTACCTTGGTAAGCGTGTGAAGATAAAATGTATTTGCGAACGTACGTACCCAGTCTAAGTGTACGATGGAACAGTTTTCAATGTAGACGAGGTTTATCTCCTGCTCGCGAGTTTACAACTGCTTGCAAGATTTGTGCGCCCTGTAATAGCAGTAAGCGGCACCCAGCAAGTTTACAGTTTTCCATCTTGAAGCTTGCGACCAGGTTGGTTGTACCCCTAGTAAAATGTACGGGGCTTCCGGGAATGGGAAGCACCGCGGCCGCGTGAAGGAATCAGCTAGTTCCCCATCCGGCTGATTTCTTAATCAGCTGTTTAACGTGGTAAGGTGACCAGCGTGAGGATTGGCGCCGACGGTCGCCAGAAATTCATAAAGTCACCCGAGCGCGCTTCAAGACAAATGGACGATTATAAGACGATGGCGTGTAGGGGTCCTATGCAGATGAAAATACAGCAGTTCATCATTTGGCTGCTGACTGCAGCTTAATGAACTAGAAAGTAAGAGACTTTTTAAAGTGTCTAATCAAAATGCAAGGTTAAACGATCGACGAAAGACACGTCAGCGGAGTGTGAATGAGCACTGACTGTTGACCTTGGGCGATTTGGTCTAATGAATGTGCACTCATCTGGAAACCGGTCAAGCACGTAGCACCTACCCTTCTACGCCCGCAAGTTGCCGCAACCCCAGTACGACCGTACCTAGCCACTTCCCCAGCACGTCCGTGCCTAGCCGGTTTTCATCTACGCCCGCACACCTTGGAAAAATGCTCCAAATTCCTAATCATATGAACAGTTCATTATAATGTAGGTATTACTACTGCTTGCGTATGCCACGTAAAACTGGTTATCATGGTTCAGCGCGCTACTAACGTGGTGTGGTATGCAACGCTACAAACTAAAATAACGGGAAAACAAAAGCACCTTCGTAGGCGCCAGGCGCACGGTTTGGCACATTGTGTACACGGTGAAGTCCCACTGCTCATCTTGAGGCGCCGCAGTAAATTCGTCCCAGTAACCGCAATGGCTGAGCAAATAGAAAGCTAAATGCGTTGTGCGATAGTTATATTTACGAAAGCAGGAAGTGTTCCTTTGGAAAGTAGTCGGAGATTGTAGCGTTGCCACGTGGAATGTTCAGTTCAACGATGTAGAATAACTAACAGTTTCCTGTTGGCTGCTGCAAGCGGCTTTTGAGGGGTCACACCACGCGTTCCTGCGGATGCAATTCAGAATACCTTCTCACATATTGAGTCATGCCGTCCGTGGACCAAGTGCGTTCAGCGAATCATTTTAGCGGCAAGGTTACCACAAGGCTGGTAAAGAAGGGAGATCGCTTACCATGCATTTTTTTTGAAGAAGCATTTTGCAAATCCGATTTTATTACCAGAGCCGGAGTACTATAGCTTGGCCAGTAGTGCACACGTCAGCAAACGCTGCATCATGAGGAGGATGGTTTTCGACAAAGTTTCAGCTTGAATAACATTCAGCAAAGTATTCTGCATGTAGATCTGGATTGCCTGATAAGCTTTCTACCAACTGCTGCCTCCGTGCACCGCTCTGCGTTAATATTTTGAAAGACTGCAGTTCCTCAAACGAGGCGATTTGTAGAGGGAGTTGAGTTGACCGCTAGGCTAGTTGAGCGGCTGCCATCGCATTCATGTATTTCATCCTGGTTCTCATCGCCTCTTGATTGGCAGAAATTTTTGTACATTACCTGAAAATGTATGTAATGTCTTAAGAAACAACAATATACCATCAATGGACTGCAACTTCTTATTCATTTGTTTCAAATCGCATCGCAGCGAACGAAGTACTTCTGCAAGCAAACTATGAAATCGCAACCAAATGTTTACGAATAATGCGATCCAAATCGCTTTTCTTAATGTTGATGTTGGATGAGTCCCAGCTGACATCTAAAGCACATGTTGCGAGCTTGAAAATGGATATAATAACGCATTCACGCTGTGAATACTTTTAGTCAACTTTTCACGACCGAACAAATGAGTGTTGATCACTGAACTTTGTTGTAAATGTAAAAATAACCCTCACGCATGGTTGGGAAGACACATGTGTGCTCTTGTACGGAACGTGAAAAGGCAGTGAGAGAACTCACTGGCGGAGGACCATAAGGAACGGCTGTAGGGACTAACCGTTTCCGGTGGGCTCTAAGTCTTCGTCACCCGAAATGAAACGACCGAGTATATAGCTGTAGTGAAATGTAATGGTGATGCTCCGGTAACTCACGTGATTCGGTGGGGGTGTGCTCATATTTGCCTCTGAATATGTGTCTTCGTATAAGATTGAAAACTTCCCGGAGTTGGCCATGGTGACAACCTGAGTGAAATCCCCTGCGAAGTGATTACCTAACACAACTTACTAGTGCGACCAAGTATGGTCCCCTCGGCGAATTTGAGATTTTCGTCCGCCTATCAGTGTTCCTTTACAGCTCCCAGGTCTTCCAAATGTGGGACTTTGGGCAATAAAGCACGTCAACCATCCCTCATCAGCCATGCTATGCTAAAAGCTATGAAGAAGGATGACGTGAATGTACTAAGGGATAACACGCACTAGGTTAACGAGTCCATTTTGCTGAAATGGTGAATCCGCGTCCATCCGCACAGACCTTCATGATGAGAAACACATAGTGCTGATATAAAAATTTATTGGGTATATATGGATGGCCTCAAATGTATTCGACTTACATTTTGCGCGGTTTTGGCCCAAAAATGGTTCCTTACACCTGGGCGTCCCAACTGAAAGGAAAGCTGTAAAAAATGATAAGACGCAAGGGATGTTATCTGTATGAGAGTTTCACAAATTTGCATATGGTCTCACACAACAGCTTCACTGCATGGATATGCAGATATATGCCATCAGGAATGCAATCAGTGCACAGTCGTTTACCATTCAAATGACATTAGAAGGTTTCACTTCGTCAATAGCTCACTTAATGCTGATTCGGTTATTTTATTGATGACCTTGGGGCCCGTGAAAGCGTTAGGTCGTAACACATAATCCGAGTTGGCTCAAAGTTATCAGTTTAAAGACTAAACTAATTGTTACTGAAGAAGAGCTATGTATAAACAGGCGCTGTGCAATAATATGTTGATAAGAGAGATGTGAGCCAGTGTTCCCTGCTGCGATCTGGTGCGCGTGAAGAGGTTCAACGGCTAATCAAGTTACGCGATAAGAAGAGGGACTTTGCAAACGCTTTGATGTCAACACAGAAGGAACAAAGCATAAAGTGCACAAAAATTACAGCATACTGTCAAGTAAGAAAAAATCAAAAATATTAAACAAGGAAAGCAAATCACAAAAAACAACAATGCTAACTGCTGAGTAGTGGGTAAGCTACATAAAAGGCCAAAGTAACCAAGTAACCTAAAGAAACTATGAACATAAGAAGACATCAAGGCATTACGTCCAGGGTTCGGAAAGTATGCAGCAGCAGAACTATAACTAACAAGTCAGCAACAGAAACACCGACGCATTTGCAAAGTATGTTGCGTACACGAAAGTACATGAACTCATCATTGATCTATGAGGCTGCGAATATGTTCAAAACCGAAGGGCTCTGCATATTGTACAGTGCGTGAACGCCTGTGAAAGGTTTGCAAGCAATGTATAAGTCATCTGCGCCTAATTCCTGAAACCGGACTATCCTGTATGAATAATCGTAAACAATGATCAACTTGTCAGGTGCGCTTGAGATGTGCGTTGGGTCATCTAAGAAAACACTTCACCACGTTTTACACCACGCAGCCGCGAACATATCCCTGAAGACTCAGATAACAACAGGGCAATACCGACGCTTGCATATTCCAAGATCCGTCGCACAATTTGCGCCTCTGGGTTTCTTACGTTACAGACCACTCTTTTCAGAACGTCGATATAGGATACAAGCGCATCAGCCAAAACTCCTCAAGAGTTCCCTGCACCTGCACATCTAATTCTGGGTGGCGTTTTCAGCGAACATTGAACGTCCTCTTACCTTTCCTGTACAGGCATGAGTAGCCTTCTATGAAGCTAAGTATCTGTCAGTACGCCAATCTCCTGTATTGTTGATGCAAAGTGGGTGGCACACAATGTATATGTTTCGATAAAAATATAAAAAATGGTCGTACAAATCACAATAATTTTGCAGGGGCAGCCTATAAAACAAATTACCTAACTCCGGATGCTTTCCAGCCCTTACACCTGGTGATACCCATTCAAGGACTTGAAAAATCACAAAGCCAAGCGCTCTTATTTGTTACCAGTAATGCGTCTATAGCACTTCATGTATCCTTTGGTAAGTTAACTTGCTTTGATGCCAGTGCTTCTGTCCACAATGCGATTATACGTCGCACGGCACCTAAGCAGACGCAGTGCATCTAATCAATGGGAAATTTGGAAACCATATCTATACCCATGGATGTAAAAGGAGACATCAAACTGCATTTATGAGACCTCAGCCCGCATTGTGTTTTTGGGAAAGTAACCTTCCATTGTACATACGTACCTCGCTGAACGCAATTGCCACAACTGCGGTAACTTGACAGTTCCTTTGTCCGCTTCACGTATGATCGTGCGGGCGCGTCAAATATCACAGATCTTAATTCCACTAAGATGGGTCTTGATCAGCCTCTAACTGTGTAACCAATGGTCATTATACCTTGCAGGTCTAGTATAAGTGGACTCCGAAATTCATTCCATTCATGTTTCTTCGGACCATTGTAAACACCCACAACCTAGGGATCAAACCTCACCGGATCAATCGATCGACGTTGAACGGGCCAGATCTGCTTTTGTGAGGAATTGTACGGGGTGAAGACATCTATGTGCAGTTGAACCACAACCTCTCCGACAGCTGAATGCCTATATTCTTGTATACACTTCCTCACAGCAGCCCAATGTGCCCATTTGCCCCCGTCCCAACGGCAATAGTCCGCAGGGGCCTATGGGTATTCATCTGGGTTCTGTAATCTTTCGGCAGCGTAGGTACAACCTTGCGCAGGGTCACAGGCAACTTGCTTACGGATGAAATGCGGGGTCGTGTGCAATTTACCCGGTGTTGTATCTCTTGCACGATATACGTAGTTGTGCCCCGCTCGGTCTCCATGCTTATCAAGCTTCGGTGCAAATGTGACCTAGATGTTGAAGCGCTTACTTCACTGTCCTTGCTAACAGATGTGTCACTTGCATTCTATCTTGCATCCGCATTCTCCAGGCGTTGGGATCACGCTCCATAGTGTGTGGACACTATTCCCGTGTCTGGTAATGTGGGGAAGTAGGAAAAACGTAGAACTAGAGAAAGGCCTGTATACTGGACTAGTGGGGATGATGTAGCCATTTGAAAGTCGTTGTCTAGTTTTCCGGTCTAACATCCGTTGCGTAACGCGTCTTTGGGCGGAACAATACAAATGGCGCAGTGTTCGTTCAGTGGGCAACATGAAGGAACAATAACGCATAACAGAACGTGGTCTCATAGCAAACCCTAAACATGAAAGCGTAAGTAAATGGTGGCAGTCTTGCGACATGCTTAACGAGATCAGTTCCAATACACAATAGGGTTTAAATGTGTGGCGAACACAAGTTATAATGCGGTTCGGCTCACTTGAGGAGATACCTGAAACGGATGAAAAGCACGCAGTAAACGCAGTCACCCATGCAACAGAAGCTTGCGCAACTAGAATATCAGTGTACAACCGGTAAGCAAATACCACGGAGGACCTCGGAAGGCGGATGGACGCTGTCCAATTTGAAGTTCAGTTGGGACCGGAATGTCAAGGTAATACGGTAAATGTTCCCTCTTTTGCGTATCGTTGAACCGGGAATTGAGAGGAGGTGTGGCAGCTCCAATGCGGAAGACAAAATATTTCGCCTGATTTATGAGCATCAAACATACGATTAACCAATCCCAGAGAGTATCAGTGGTACTGGGGATTGTCTAAAAGCTTCTAGGGATATGCACAGGATTCCAGACATTGAGGCCATCGGTGAACAATAGCGACGGCACTTCAAGCTCCCTGAGTGTCACGGACATAAAGTGCCCTGCGGAACGCCACTATAGTGGCGTTCTTATAGGAACTCCTGTTTAAGTAATTTACTATGTCCCCTGCGTACACACTGTTCTCTCCACTCTAGGAAAGCGGACACCCATTTGAGGACGCCACCAGATATGCCATACGATCTCAACATTAGAGGAATCAAAAGTATGGTTCATTTTCAGTCCTTAATGGGTAGGGGCAATCATTTCGTGCCTACTTGTAATGTACTTCCTTCCGCTCTACTGGGATGCGAAACTGTTGAGTAATGTAAAGGCAGATTAGAGAAACCTTGTCTTGCCCTGTTCCTAAATATTTTATGAGATTTGGTGACCGTAACTACTCTCATGACTTCATAAAATTGGGTTTCTTGTCGCGTACTGGTTTATGTTTTACTCTATTATACAATGAAGTACGTTCTATACGGCCGCAGTGGTAAGGGTCTTTTTTCGATAATTGGCACACGAAATGGGACACTCGTTAGGAGGAAGCTTGTTTCGTCCCCAGATCTTGTCCTGACCTGTAAACGTTAGTGAAAGTCCTTGAGAAGGAATGGTATTAAAGCTTTTCCAGAAGTCAACGAAAAGCATGTCAATATCATGACCGCTGTCTACTGCCTAAGCCCAGCTTTCACGAGCTACGAGCATATTAGTCAAACACGAAAATCTCTTACTGAAGCAATGTGGTGCACCAATGAGAAGGTTAAAGTTGTTTAGATGATTCTCCACCAACTTCCTTATCAGTTTTTAAACAACGACCACTAGCTTCTAAGGAAGACAAGCCGGTAGAATGCTGACAGCGCATTGTTACCACCCTCAAAAATCGGACAGATGATTGCCTGTATCCATTCCGAAAGCACAGCTGTCAAGCGATATTGTAAAGTCGCACGTCAGTTGGCCACATAGTTCAGCGGCCATTACATGCACGAGCTTGGGATGAATTGAATCTGGACCAAAAGCTTTGGAAGGAGTTAACCCACGCAATAGTCCGGATACTTGTGGATCCTCTATGCTTATTTCAGTTACGCAAGAATCCTGCGGGACTCTTGTGACCAAATCAAACTGAGGTTGTCAGGTCTGTCGAGCAGACACCGGTATACGGTACGCTAAGTATACAAGCCTTAGCATAGTCGGTATTGAACCGGCTGTAAGTAAAGGCAACACCGCAACAGCTACAAAGGTTACACTTCAACCCCACAGCTGTAGAATGTGAATCACAATCGTTGTATTAGGAGGATAACATTAAGTTTGTGCCATCTAGCTCATAAAAATGGGAAAACAAAACTGACAAATGTAAGACAACGGTCCGTGTAAATCGCATATCTGCTCGTCTGCTTCCGGCCATACAAAATGCCGTATAAAAACCATGCTAACGGTAGACTTAGGTGTCCCTATGCTGTAAATCACTAAAACAGCCGCAACATACCCATTCGACGTACCATCATCGCACATATACGTGCGATCTCCTGTGTTTCAATAGGGACGCTATGACATCCCTATTGGAACATAGCTTGCCAAAAGATGCGCCGGAATGGTATGCATCATTATAATAACTACAACCATGGACGTTGCTTAGTTGCATCTATACAACATTGTATCTTACCTCGTCAAAGTAATCTAGAATTCATGAGGCTGGACGACAGGATCCAAAGCACACGGGACACCAGCAGAAACCACTCTCAAGCTGAAAACTGCCGGCTGCCATTCAGAATTTAAGAGCCCGCCAAGCTGCAGTATTTCTTCAAATGGCGCCGCTAGATTACCATGCACCAAATATTCCACACAAGGATGCTCATATAAGATATCACAAATAAATTTGCTTTACCATGCAGCACATATATGTGCATACACATGGCATAAATATGTAGTAGTTCAATTAACCAGCCTATATTTGCTGAAGGACTTTGGATGACTTTTGAAAAGTTGGGACGATGTGCTGGCAGTGCGGCAGCTTCGCTCTTGTTCTCTCTATATAGGAGAGGGATCTACCCACGCAGCCATTATTATTTGTTGCCCGCCCAGAAGACCTTGTCAGTATATCATCTTTTGCACATTTTACGTCAGTAAAAGTTTAGCTAATTTGGAGCTCATTCGTAATAATGATCAATATTTCTTCCACTATATTAGTTCTTTCATTTTGCCCATGACGCTTGCAGATGAGCCAACAGCAGGATGCCTGGTGCTGCAACGTACTGTTAGGATGCGGAAGTCAGCGCTTGCCCAAAGGAAGGTTAGATATTAAAAAGGAGGCGGACGAATAGGGATACCGATGCAGTGGGGGCGATTGACTGGAGAAACCCAGGCCCAATAGAACGGGACGAAAACGGGACAGGAGCGGCATCTGTGGGTGAGCCCGAGGCAGGCAAAGCAGGTGGAGAATTTGTTGAAGACGCAATAAATCGGACAAAACCGCCGGTATCACATCTGCAAGGAGCAACCCCGGGGAGAGTGATACACCCACGGTCAAGCAGAGCGCACGCTATCAAACGACTCCGAGCTTGTCAGAATCGGAGGCGTGGAAGCGAAGATACACGGGGAAACGGACATAGGAGATGCTTTCCGTACCCCAGAAAGAGCATAGAAGTGTCACGAGCGGAGGCCAGGAGGGATGGTGCAACGTGGGAAAGAAACCTGACTCATTAATGTGCGTCTGCGGGAGTGGTGAGGTAGTGTGTGTTCGCGCTAATAAAGATCGTGCTTCAATGCCGCGTGTTCTGTCGCTACAATACGATATACACGACAGAATTTGGTGGAGTCCGTGCTTCGCTGCTTAAAGATGAAAATGCCGAATAGGCGAATTTGATCATGGAAAGCTACACGAGTGACACGGATGGAGGCGACGTATTTGATATAGAACTGGCAGATACCAATATCGAATGGATCTCGTCGCGAGCTACGTATTGACGGTCATCCGGAGTAGGACCGCTTGTGCCGCCGATTGCTGCCGTACGTTATTTTCGTGATAGCGTCTGACTTGAGTTCATGGTATCCGGTTGTGGTTCTCAACAGCGGTGTGCATGCAACTGTTTTCAGCGATCGTGGACTGGAGGCGGTGAAGCACGACAGCCGCACGTGCACATGCCAAACTAACGTGGGATTTGGACTTCAATATAGACAACTGCTATAGCTCGTGCAGCTTAACGGCGTGGATGTCAACGAACTACCGGTCAGCCGACATTGGACGTGAGCGAATAATGGGGTAAGTGCCGTTCCAATCGCGCCGTTAAACGCGCCTATAATCAGAAGGCGAGAACCGAGCGGCATATTGGATATGGCATTGGATGACCTATCTTGCACTGTATCAGCGACTGTAGCCAGCGCACTTCGCTCTGTATGCCACGTGGCAATGTAGTTTCGTTCAAAAAGCAGGCCCGCAAATTATGAATTCGATCGCGTTTCCCCCTCCAATGCACCTGGCCAGAGACACAAATATTGCCGATTACGACCAGCTGCCGGAGTCCACATTTCTGAACTTGGACGCTACAGCTCTCCATCTGTCGACATTGCCGGAGGGGCTGGTCACATCGGCCACCGATAACGGGGTTTTTAGCGACGAATGGCATGTGACAATTGCAAGCTCGGATGAAGAAGATACTATACCAACGGTTCCACTTGATGCACAGCCGACGGCGGCAAAAGTACCAATCATTCAAATTTGCAACACTTGGTGATTGAGGGAGAAATATGCGCAGAATGCGACTTCCAAGATCCGGAATAAAAAGCGGGGCGAACAATAGAGTGGGTTCAAAGCCCATGTTGTACACGTTGATATCATCAAAGCTGTCTTCTGCTTCTCCCATTAAAACTGTTTTCTGGTGCTTTTTCCTCAATGTGCTACTCGAATGACACTGCGAACTGAGTTGGTGACCTTTCGCAGGCCCAACATGTCAACTTGTTTTTCCTGGTCTGCTTAGCTTCGTGTGCGCTAATGATGATGTTAAATATCCGCCACGTTACTATTAATTTCATTGCCATGATACAATGAACGCGGATGTAATTTCTTCTTCTGTTTACGTCCCCCGCATAAAGCGAACCCCTCCTCAAGGTGGTGCGGTGGTGTAATCAGTTGTTCCTTGGGTCCAACTTGTCTCCGGTTGTTTTCATATGGGTGAATAATGCTAGATAATAATCCATATTTGAATTGTCTATCCTTCCAACGTATCCACGAATGTGATGAAAGGAAGTATGAGGAAAAACCCCAGTGTGCAGTGTAAAACCAGTGGAACGCTTATGATGAACCCGTAAGTTTCGTCGTACTGTCGTCTTGTGCGATGCAAGCAAATAATACACATTGTAAGTGATTAAATAAATGTTTTATTCTCGAATTCATTGAGGCACAGAAAATCAGGCTTGATCAAAATTTACAGGCAGGTATGCTTCCCAACAGACACGTTGCAGTGTATGTAATCGGCAGTGGTCAAAATATGTACTGGCTGCGGAGATTGAGAAAATAATCATGAGAAATGAAGTCGTCAATGGATGACGATACTTTGGGTTCAAGTGCGCATAGTGCAAACAGTCATGGCACGATAAGTGTATGGAAAACGGTATAAGTAGACAGAGAGTATTTTATTCTTGTACGTGTCAAGAAGATATTGAAATATGCCTCTTGTCGACTTGCCAGTATGTAGTTCTGGGCAGTGACTTGAATCAGTGGCGAGTCACATCCGCGGTGGTCGACGCGAAGTCGTCACCATCGACCGTCTAAAACCCGCCATTCTGGAAGAAACCACCACGCGTACTTCGTCTAGTAGTGTTTCATGCGACGTCACAACTGACCGCACTGACTTTCAGCATCCTATTATAGTTCAACCAGACCACCACCCCGGTCTACAAGCTTCAGACGTCCCCACATCACCCGAATCCATCCCGCCGCCTCCCATGACCAATCGGCGTGGTCATGATGTGCGTAAGCCGGTTCAGTTATCCGACTGCGTACAGTGTAAATACGTTTAGTTTTGCATATATTGCATATATATAGATATATATATTTGTATAAAGTTTTGAAAGTAACAAAGAAGTTAAAAAACCGTAAAAAGTTTTTCTAAAATTTTCAAAAACCAAACATCCTAAACACCCAAATCATTTGTTCATTCTTTCAGGCGTTTTCTGAGCGTGTTCTTCTATTTCCTTTTCGGTACACGCCCCAACGCTCCCCTTCGATCGACTGGTCTACATGAGCAATATCGCCAAGGACGATGAGGCGAACGCTGGTCGTTTCTCCGCGGGACGATGGTCACTTTTCCGTGGGACGAGGTCGTTTTGGTGCAGGACGGGGTGCGGCGGGGGTAGAGACCCCTCCAAAGCGTACGGTTTGGTATCAACGGAGGTTGAGGTCCTGCCGGCATTTTCTGGTCTATCCAGTATTTTGTAATCCGACAAGTCCGCTCCAACGGCTCGCCGAAATGCAACTTGCACTGCAATCAATAAATAATAAATCACAAACGGCATAGTGGGCTACACTTTCCGGCGAACCCCATTTGACATGAACGCTGGCTCATTCGTACTCGGCACGAGTTTGCCCTACGAACCTCCATTCGACAGTCCTTTTCGATATCGAAGGCTTTCTATTTTCAGCCTTCTATAGGAAAGCTCTGTAGCGTCCAAAAAGATAACCGCTATCTTTTATGTACTACTTAATTTTTGACCAATTGTTGATTGTTCTTTCTTGTCGTAATCTTTCTTACAACCCGCTCGACACTCGAGCGCCTTGTAAGTTTGCGCTAACGTGTACCTCCCGTCTTCCATCATCCTTCCGGGCCTTTTTGTAGCCCATCGAATACAGTCCGTTGTGTCCGACTACAATTGCCTTCTGATATCCGGGCTTACCTTGGCGCAACATTGTGTTTACTTATCGATGGGTGAAGGGTGTCGCGTTCGTTAGTATACATGATCAGTCTGAGCATGTTGCAACAGTACATACAGCCTACTTACATCCGAAGAAGTTGTTCGTTTATATTTTAAAAAGGTCAGCAGTTCGAACTAGTGAATCTCATCGTTGCAGCGTGTGAACTTTTAGCACTACCTGGTAACGAATATCATTAGGCAGCCTACCGTTAATATTGAGATGTTGTAGCAAGTTCTAGTTAGTCCGCTAAACGCGTAAAATCAACTGCAGTGTGGTGTGATGCTTTAAGTCGCCATGACCTGCGTGCAGTTAGTTCTGCTGATGCGATGATTGTGACCAATTATGGAGCCACATATTCATGATTCAGGTATGTGTGTGTGAAGCGTTGGTGCTCCTGCGCGTGAAATACTTGCACATTTGATGAATCCGGTATTGAAAACACGCGCTCACAATCAGCTGCGCTGATTTTATTGACAGGAATAGCACAAGCAACAAGTTCTTCCAGCAAGCAGTTGGTCGTGTACGATGGAACATTTAAGTTATGTGTGTATTTATCACCACACCGAACTGTACCGTCGGCCCAGATACACGCAACGTACATAACACTGCTATATCCGTTGCATCAGGCTTGTGTGATGTATAATTTGTGGTTAGTGAACACGTCGACTCTGGTCCCCTGACGTAGTACCAGCGAAGATATGGGGATATTAGAGTAATAAGGCCAGATGAATGTGAGGCCATTGTCCTCATGTATGAAACGGATTATCCACACCAGATGAACGCGTAAACAATAGAGAAGTCCATATCTAATTCGCTCAGGTGCATTAAGCTGAACAACCTGTATTGCATTGGTACCCTGTTAAAATGGGCGTAATATCAGAGTATTGCACAATATGCCGGAGAGCGTTTTAGTTTTATCATAGACTATAAAGCTCTACGTGTAACCACATTTGGGTGGTTATTTTGACCAGTATGCGAGTGGCACGGAACATGGTGACAGTGTGTGATTTCATATATCGGCTCAATTACTGACCGCTGTCACATTTCGTTCATTTACGATGTACCTCTGCTCATGCCGGAACAGGCGAGCCTTGCAAGTCCGCGCAGGCACTCAGTTCGCATTTCAACCTGGATGCGTGATCAACCATTGAGTCCGGCTTAGCTGGTGAGGCCAAACCAGTAGGGCGGGGGTGTGCGTCCGCGTCGAACAGCCTTGCAAGTCTGCGCACGCATTCCGTTCGCATTTCAACGTGGAGTTGTGATCAAGGGATCACGCGAAATACAATGCTATGAGTGTCCGCACAACCATGCTAGGACGAAGTTTAGCTCCATTAAGCTGTGTGTTCTAACAGTTTATAATGATATGCTTTGGTGTGCAATGGGCCAACGCAACAATGGTAACTAAAAGGTTGCGGAAACAGAAAGGAATACGGATAGGTTGGACCAGGTTCACTTAATAGGCCAACCACATCAAAACAACCGCACTGCGATGGTGTAACTAGTTGTACACTGCATCCATGAAGACTGAGAGCACATGTATAGGCACAAATTCTTATGTTGTTTCCCTCATTCCAGAATCACTTGCTGTTACAAAATAAATAAACAAATGAAGTTTCGGCTCGACAAAACAAGCCTCGCCTGTTCCGGCATGATCGTAGGTACTTTGTAAATGACCGAAATTTTACAGCGGCCAATTACGAGTAGAAGGTTCTTACTATGTTGACAATATGCGGAAATGCAATACTACAGGATTGGGAATTTCCGTCAGATCATCGTGAAACAGCCTTTCTCACATGCAGAGTTTCATTAAGAAAGGAGCACACATGTCGTTATCAGACGCACAAAATAGTCCTTAAGCAGCTAACATACTGCGAGTAACAACAGGTGTCACTGAGAGGATAAGTCGAATGTCAAGGTGTCGCACCTAAGGCCAGTTTTAGTCCAAAAAAAGTTGACTTCGGTGAAACGGTTTATCACACTCATAAGTGGTCACTTGTGATGTCTATCATGTTGAACATTTATAGACTGGGTTTACGAAATCACACACTGTCAACATGTTCCGTGCCACTCGCATACTGGTCAAAATAACCACCCAAATGTGGTTACACGTAGAGCTTTATAGTCTATGATAAAACTATAACGCTCTCCGGCATATTGTGCAATACTCTGATATTGCGCCAATTTTTTAACTGGGTACCAATGCAATACAGGTTGTTCAGCTTAATGCACCTGAGCGAATTAGATATGGACTTCTCCATTGTTTGCGCGTTCATCTGGTGTGGATAATCCGTTTCATACATGAGGACAATGGCCTCACATTCATCTGGCCTTATTACTCTAATATCCCGATATCTTCTCTGGTACTACGTCACGGGACCAGAGTCAACGTGTTCACTAACCGCATATTATACATCACACAAGCCTGATGCAACGGATATAGCAGTGTTATGTAGGTTGCGTGTATCTGGGCCGACGGTACAGTTCGGTGTGGTGATAACTGCGCACAAAACTTAAATGTGCCATCATACACGGTAAACTACTCGGTGGAAGAACGAGTTGATGGTGCTATTCGTGTCAATAAAATCAGCGCAGCTAATTGTGATTGCGTGCTTTCACTACCGGCTTCATCAAATGTGCACGAATTTCACGCGCAGGAGCACCAACGTTGTCATACAAACATACATGAAACATGATTGGAGGCTCCTTACTTCGTCGCACTCAGCGCATCAGCAGAACTAATTGCACGCAGTTCATAGCGACTTAAAGCATCACACCACACTTCGCTTGACTTTATTTGTTTAGCGGAATAACTGGAACTTGCTACAACCTCTCAGTATTAACGGTTGTTCAAGTGGGACCGGAACAGTAGGACAAATCCCAGTGAATGTTCCTTCCGTGGCGCGTTGTTGATCCAGGGTACAATTCGTCCTCGATAACTGGAATCCAGAAGAGTCAGATCAGCGCGCGCGAATCGCACCACGGTCAACCCATTAATACCCACACGACCTGCACTGGCAGTCCCCGCCGCACCGGTCACGTGAGATAAGAAAGAGAAGTACGAAAGTAATAAGAGCGTCAAGAAAAAACGTAATAGATGTAATAATTCAACAAGACGTATAAGCTGGGACGTGGAGGGGAATGTTAAAATTTGAAGGCCAAGAGCGTCGAGTCGGTGTTCGAACTCTTTCACTCTTGGTGTCAATACCATGTTCTTGGGCAGTGCATTCCAGGAATCCACCACTCGGCGTGATAAACGAAAGTCCGCCCGGACTCCATCCCATCGAGGTTTGTGTAGCTTCAGTGAGTGACCTCGGAGCGACGGAAGCCGGTTGGAAAAGCCCGGATAAATCGGGTCCGATTTTACCGGTAAGTATACGATAGGTCAAGACTAGGTCGCTTGGATGTTGACGATAGTGCATCGAGAACATTCCCAGCGCAAGTAGTCTTTCTGGGTAAGAATGGTTCCGCAGTCCATGGACAAGTTTGGTTCCAACTCTCAACACTCTTTCCACTGACATCCTGTCCCTGACTAAGCAAGGTGGACAAGCCTGGCTGCAGCATTCCAAGTGCGGCCTGACAAATGCTGAGAATAACCTAACAAACATAGTGCCCGTGATGGTCCCGAATGCCTTGCGGATCATCCATAACATTCTGAAACCCTTGCATGTAGCTTTCCTCCAGTTCTCACTGGATTTGAGTTCTGAAGACAACGGGACCCCTAGATCTGCCAATTGGGTAACATGATGTAGTTCATTACCGCCAACCAAATAACGCGTTTGGGGGATATTTGGCCCTATTCGTAAGATGGAACACTGTATAATTTATGGGCAACTGCCACAGAGCAGCCCAGTCCCAAAGTTTATCGAGGGCCCGTTGCATAGTCTGGGGTCCAAAGAACAATGAACAATGAACAATGATTTATAACAGGTAAAAAAGCATATGCTTGACAGGTCCCGTAGGGTGGTTGGAGCAATAGATAAAATGGAAGGATAATCGAACAAGTAAATCGTTTTTTAAGCCTCTACAAATTTTAACGCACCACTTCATAATGATAGTTTGAAGTATGGACTGGATGTCTGCACCCAAAGTAGAGCTGTTATATTACAGCAAATTTGCGAAAAAGAAATCAAAGGAACGGATAACGCTCACTCGCGTGTTGCTTCCGTTGAGAGATGTGGTACGTTACTCCAGTTTGTATACATCCATGTCGCTCATTGGGACACTTCTGTATGTAACATCACCGCCACTTTGCGGGAAGGTCAGTAACCTCATGGTTTGGGTCTCGTTATTTCGTCCTCCGAATAGGACGTGCTATGCCAAATAATGCATCGAAGTCCATCGAACTCAGACACCATGTGCCAAAACTTTAGGTCATCTGCAAACATGAGAGATGGTACCTCCAGCAGTTCGGGCAGCTCGTTGACATATAACGAAAATAACAACGGGCCGAGCACTGAACGCTGAGGGACCCCACTGAGGACTGACTGTCGGAAAGACAGACTAGACCCCACACGAACACACATCTTTCTCCCTTCCAGAAACCGTAGACTGCATAACGACATTCGCTACAAGGTAGTGCTAAAAGTTCACAAGCTGAAACGATGGGATACACTAGTTTGAACTGCTGACCTTTTTAAAACATAAGCGAACAACTTCTTCGGATGTAAGTAGGCTGTAGGTGCTGTTGCAACCTGCTCACACTGATCATGTGTAATAACGAACGTGACACCCTTCACCCATCGATAAGCAAACAATGTTGCGCCAAGGTAAGCGCGGATATCAGAAGGCGATTGGATTCGGACACAGCGGACTGTATTCGATGGGCTACAAAAAGGCCCGGACGGATGATGCATGACTGGAGGTACACGTCAGCGCGGGAACTTACAAGGCGGTCGAGTCTCGAGCGGGTTGTAAGAAAGATTACAACAAGAAATAACAATGTACAATTGGTCAACCATTAAATAATACATAAAAGGCAGCGTTTCTCTTTTTGGACGCTACAGAGCTTTCCCATGGAAGGCTGAATGGAAAGCTTTCGATATCGAAAAGGACTGTCGAATCGAGGTTCGTAGGGCAAAGTCGTGCCAAATACGAATGAGCGAGCGTTCATGCCAAATGAGGTTAGCTGGAAATTGTAGTCCGCTCTGCCGTTTGTAATTTATTATTTACTGATTGCAGGACAAGGTGCATTTGGGCGAGCCGTTTGGGCGGACTTGCCGGATTAAAAAAAACTGGATAGACCAGATAAAGCCTGCAGGTTCTCAACTTCCGTTGCTGCCAAACGGTGCGCTTTGGAGGGGCCTCTATCCCCGCCGCAACCCGTCCTGCACCAAAACGACCTCGTCCCACGGAAAAGTGACCATCGTCCCGCGGAGAAACGACCAGCGTTCGAGTCAGAGTCCTCGGAAATATTGCTCGTGTGGGCCAGTCGATCGAAGGGGAGCGTTGGGGCGTGTACAGAAAAGGAAATAGAAGAACACGCTCAGAAAACTCCTGAAAGAATGAACGAATGATCTAGGTGTTTAAGCTGTTTGGTTTTTTAAATTTTTAGAAAAAGGTTTTGCGGTTATTTTATTTTGCTTAAAAACTCTATACAAATATATATTTGCAATATATACAAAACTAAACATATTTACACTGTACGCAGTCGGAGAACCGAACCGGCTTACGCACATCATGACCACGCCGATTGGTCATGGAAGGCGGCGGAATGGATTCGGGAGATGTCGGGACATCTGAAGCTTGTAGACCGGGGTGGTGGTCTGGTTGAACTATAATAGGATGCTGAAAGTCAGTGCGGTGAGTTGTGACGTCGCATGAAACACTACTAGACGAAGTACGCGAGGTGGTTTCTTCCATAAAGGCGGGTTTTAGACGGTCGATGGTGACGACTTCGCGTCGACCACTGCGGATGTGAGTCGCCACTGATTCAAGCCACTGCCCAGAACTATATACTGGCAAGTCGACAAGAGGCATATTACAATATCTTCTTGACATCTACAAGCATAAGATACTCTCTGTCTACTTATACCGTTTTCCCTACACTTATCGTGCCATGACTGTTTACACTATGCGCACTTGAACCCAAAGTATCGTCATCCACTGACGACTTCATTTCTCATGAGTATTTCCTCAATCTCCGCAGCCAGTACATCTTTCGGCCACTGCCGTTTACATACACAGCAACGTGTCTGTTGCGAAACATTACTGCCTGTAAATTTTGATCAAGCCTGATTTGCTGTGCCTCGGTGAATTCGAGAATAAACCATTTATTTACTCATTTAGCATGTGTATTATGTGCGTACATCGCACAAGACGATAGTATGACGAAACGTACAGGTTCATCATAAGCGTTCCATTCGTTTTACACTGCACACTGGGGTTTCAGTCTTCATACTTCCTTTCATCCCATTCGTGCATACGTTGGAAGGATAGACAATTCATATATGGATTATTATCTAACATTATTCACCCATATGAAAACAACCGGAGACATGTTGGAGCCAAGTAACAACTGATTACACCACCGCACAACCATGAAGAGTGGTTCGCTTTATGCGATGGAGCTAAACAGAAGAAGAAATTACATTCGCGTTCATCGTTTCATGGCAATGAAATTAGTAGTAAAGTGCCGGATATTTAACGATATCATTAGCGCACATGCAGCTAAGCAGAACAGGAAAAACACGTTGACATGTCGGGCCTGCGAAAGGCCACCAACTCAGTTCGCAGTGTGATTTGGATTTCTGTTCGAGGAAAAAGCACCAGAAAACAGTTATAATGGGGTCAGCAGAAGACAGCTTTGATGATACCAACGTGTACATTACGGGCTTTGAACCCACTGTATTGTTCGCCCCTCGTTTTCTTCCAGATCTTGTAAGTCGCATACTGCGCATATTTCTTCCTCGATCACCATATGTTGCAAACTTGGATGATTGGTTTGTTCGTCAGCTGTTGCGTTCCGGGGTTCACGCCTTGCGTCGTAAACAGCCGCCGTCGGCTGTGCACCAGGTAGAACCGCTGGTTTGGTACCTTCTTCATTCGAGCTCGCAATTGTCACATTCCATTCGTCGCTAAAAACCCCGTTATCGGTGGCCGATGTGACAAGCCCCTCCGGCAATGCCGACAGATGGAGAGCTGTAGCGTCCAAGTTCAGAAATGTGGACTCTGGCAGCTGGTCGTAATCGGCAATCTTTGTGTCTCTAGAGTGGGAAGGCGAACGGAGGCATTATTTGCGAGCCAGATTTTCGAACAAAATTACGCTGCCACGCGGCATACAGATCGAAGTGCGCTGGCTGCAGTCGCTGATTGAGTGCAGGTAGGTCATCCAATGCCATATCCAAAATGCCGCTCGGTACCTGCCTTCCGATTATAGGCACGTTCAATGGCGCTATTGGAACGGTAAGTACCCAGTTTTTCGCTCTCGTCCAATGTCGGTTGACTGGTAGTTCGTTGAGATCCACGCTGTTAAGCTGTACGAGCTACATCAGGTGTCTGCATGGAAGTCCAAATCCCACGTTAGTTTTGCATGTGCACACACGGCTGTCGTGCTTCACCGCCTCCAGTCGACGATCGCTGAAGACAGTTGCGTGCACACCGCTGCTGAGAACCACAACCGGATACCATGAACTCAAGTCAGACGCTATCACGAAAATGACGTGCGGCAGCAAGCGGCGGCACAAGCGGTCCAATGCCGGATGACCGACAATACGTAGCTCGCGACGAGATGCATCCGATATCGGTTTCTGTCAGTTCCATATCAAATACATCGCCCTCATCCGTGACACCCGTATAGCTTCCCATAATCCAATTCGCCCAGCCTGCAGTTCCATCTTTAAGCAGCGATGCACGGACTCCACCATATTCGTGTCGTGTATACCGTATGTTGCAGCACCAGGCATCCTGATGTTGGCTTATCTGCAAGCGTCCTGGGCAAAATGGAAGAACTGATATAGTGGAAGAAAGCTTGATCATTATTACGAACGAGCTCCTAATTAGCTAAATATTTCCAAAAGTTGGATGTGTACATCCCAATGCAAAAATGTTGAATGAAGTGGATTGTGGAAAACGTTTGATAACTTTTCTAATTATGTAGATGCGACATATGAAATGATAGGTGGAAGGAAATACGTTATGTACAGCGTTTGCAATGGTCAGTACACCATCGGACATGATGTACTAGACTACAGAAGCACCACCTACAAACGT
This sequence comes from Dicrocoelium dendriticum, assembly GCA_944474145.2. Classification (NCBI taxonomy): domain Eukaryota; kingdom Metazoa; phylum Platyhelminthes; class Trematoda; order Plagiorchiida; family Dicrocoeliidae; genus Dicrocoelium; species Dicrocoelium dendriticum. The sequence continues at coordinate 111,191,618 of OX104067.1, forward strand.
TATAAACTTGAAGAGGAAAGTTCTGACGTCAGTCTCTGTCTCTCGCCAGAGAAAAGCAATGGCAACCCGCAGACTTTTGCCATAGCCATCGGCTATAAGCAGTAGGTAAAATAATATCTGTCGGTTAGTGGAGAAGGTGCTATCAAGAAGCGAGAAGTTGGGAAACCAGGAGTACAGTTGCAGCATCTCGGATGTGGTGTAGGCGGATTACATGATCTAATCGCTTTCGTCTCGCAAACACCGGGCTCGCCATCGTTGGTTAAACTGTGATCCCATGTCCAGTATATATCCTAAAACAGTGCATTTTAAGCTTCCCAGTCGAAAAGCACATTACCTGGATTGTTGCGCCAGAATATGTGCCTCGCTCGCAGGTTGCCGACGTCCGAGTTCGTCAGGTATTTGCCGAACTTTTATCTGACGTGAAACCGGATGTTGAAACATCGGTTTCGGCATTCTAGCATTTGCCTAGTTATCTCCAGCCCCACCAGCTCTAAGCGACGGTTTCTACTAAACCACGTTAATGCTTCGTCTCCCAGAAGTTCGTGGTTATGCACCATGTAGAATCTGTTCATGCTGAACGAAGCCCCTAGCCTACCAACATTGAAATACACCCCACAAGTTATGTGCTCCAATAGTGTTCGTCTTTTGCCTTCGTTAGGATGGCGGGCAACCCCTTTCCGGTGGCACTGTTACTGTATCAGTGTCTTCTAGCCGGTCTCAACGAGCGTATGTGTAGCAGCGATATTCGAAGCCATAACGAGTAGTCGTATCCAGAATGGTTGGCGGCATCCGGTTTCGGATTTGTCTATCACTGTGGCCAGCCACAGGACGCCTGCGCCCACAGAGAGACCATGGGTGGCTTGCGCTGCACCACCCACAGCTCAAACCACACACTCCATATCAAGTGTAAACCCGAAGGAATAAGACCGGGAGGCATGTGGATGGGAGCCACTTTTCATCATCGGAACCGGCCAAAACTCCTTCACAGGCAAATACAAGCACGCCGTATTTGGGAATCAAGCGCACACCAGACGGTGGCTAGACCGTAGTCCACTCCACACTGAATGCATGGAACCACTCATTGATGAAAGCACGGCTACAAGGACCGTGAATTCCGTCCCCTTCAACCCCAACAAAGATCAACTGTCTCCTAGAACCGGTATGGAATAGAAAGTTGGTAATAGGCAGGTAGGTAACTTGTCAACATGCACATCAAGCGCAGACACACCGGGGATATCAAACAACAGCCAATCACTTGAGAGAAAGCGAACAAGAAAAATAAATCGAGTAATATAGAAGGAAAGGATTACGTAAATTTTAAATTAATGAGCATATGAAATAAGTTGTTTACAAAAGTATCCAAGATAAGTTCACGAGGTCGGAAAGTATATTTTACAGAAATGCCACAAACACGAAAATGTTATCGAAATTAACTGCAATTGGCTTAAGCGACCTATGGAAGTTTATAGAAGGTAGGTAGGCATTTATATGAGAAAGAATAGCATTAGGACAAAATTGAAAACCCACAACCTGAAATAAATAGACTTAGCATGCAAGCACGCGGTTAGTAAGTCGAATGCAGCGTACCTACAAAAGCTGCGCCGGTTCTGCCTACGTTCTATACAGGAACCGTCGTCGCTTCGGTAGTGGTCCCGAGTGGCCTCGCTCATGGCTCACTAAGCCTGCCTGACTCAGGCACTCGCGACCGCATGTGCTACAGCATCATGCGCTCGATGTCGATGAAGTACAACCCATTGGTGTTTGTCGTTTCCGCACTTGCCGCTTCTTTTCTGCATGTATGAGGTTTATCTCCCGCACTTTGGCAACTGCCTTCGTGATTAGATCGCACCATGCGCGCCGATCAACCACCTTCGATTCCTATGACCTGAAATCAAGATTAGAACGTGAGAGGCTCACTTTGATCATGTCCTGATAACGTAACTTTGCTTTCCCCACATGCCGCTTCCCAAAACTCAGCTGACCGTATAAAACAGTTGTTACAGTATCCGCGTCGAATCCATTCGGCTCACATGACCGATCCACCTCAGGTGTCTCAGTAAAAGTATGCACTCCACTGCATAAATCCCACTTCGTCGCAACACTTCCGTGTCTGCAACTCTGCTGCCCCAAAAGATGCGCAAAATCCGTCGCAAACACTGATGATGGAACCGCTCGACATTTCGCACACCCCGCCAGTACATCGTCCACCTTTCACTGCCGTATAGAAGAACGGACAGCACCATGGATTTGTACACCAGCTTCGTGCCAATGGTAAGCTGATGGTGGTTCCACATTCGGTACCCTAACTTCCGAATGCCGCCGCTGTCTTCGACACGCGGATACGCAGTTCACTGTGTATCTGCTTAGCAGTCGACATCACACTCTCAAGGTAGCAGAAACGGGAGGTGGTTTCCAATACTTCAGCACCAATGCCGATTCGCGGCAATATTGACGATTGCAACCCCGGTGAACGCTGTAAGAGATAGACAGTTTTGCTTGTGTTGATGGTGAGCCCAAATTTGGCCGCTGTCCAAGCCAGAGCAATAGTCATGTGCTGCAACTCATCCGTGCCTTATGCAAACAACGCACAATCCTCAGCAAACAGCATCATACGGATAGTTGTCTCACAGACTAGAGTTCTCGCTCTGAAACGACGGATGTTCAACAAACCACCATCAATACGGTGCTATACAAGGATTTACGGAAATAAATGTACAGTTTGGTCCGCACCAATTTGTGATCAGTGCCACACTCCGCTTCAGGCACTGCACGTGTCACGCGCACTTCACGCCTATCACGCCGGCGTACGATGACATAGTCGAGCAGGTGATTGTGACCACTCCGTGGGTGCGTCCAACTTGCTATATCACTCGCACACAGTGCAAACCGAGTGTTCGTGATCGTCAGGCCGTGAGTGACCCACAGTGAGAGCAGCCTGTCACCGTTCGCATTCGATGAACCAATGCCATGCGAACCGATAACATCTGTCCACGCTGATGCATCACGCCCAACGCGCGCGTTGAAATCACCCAGCAGAAATAGTTGGCCGCACCTCGGTACAGACCGTATCACTGAAGATAGCTGAGTGTAGAATTGATCACGCGTGTCATCAGGATAACATATGGTCGGACCGTACATGCTTATAAAACTGGCTAACTTACCTCTCCCGAGTCATAGGCGAACAGTCATCAGTCGCGCGCTGATGCCTGTTGGTTCACCCACCAGCTGGCCATGGAGGCAATCGAATATTACAAACCCGACCCCATGATCATGTGGTGCTGAGGCGGCGTTGCCCACCCAGTAGAATGTGTAGCCAGCACATGTTTCATGCAACTTATCTATCTCAGCGAGCTGAGTTTCACTGAGCGCCGCAATATCGATGTTGTACCGCGCCTATTCAATCGCGACGAGTGCAGTGCGTCGCTTGGTAGCGCTCACTCGAGTTCCGGTCCAGTAGTGTGCGCACGTTCCAGAACCCAATGCTGAGTGCTTTGCGTGCAGGCATACGATTACATTGGTGGGCGATCGCACGCGAGATGGTCGTTGTGCTTAGGAGGTTTGCATCAGGGACACCGCCCGGAGCTTTTGGCTCAATAGCTTGACCCACAAGGCAGTGGGGAGCAGATCAAGCTCTGGAATGTGATTGCAGAGACAGATTGGGATCTGCTTGACGGCCGTCACACGCAGGCTTGGAGGTACTGGAATGATTTATGTATGTTTGCGACCGTAGTAGGATACGCACCTGCGACCACGGCCAGACGCAGGTGGGTTTGCACCAATTTGACCAGGGGCTGCCTGGCTTGAGGCGGACAGTAGCAAATCACTGAACAACCGGAGGTACCCTCCTACTGTCAGAGACAATGCGTGGCGCTTGTACTCTACGGAAATCGAGCTGTGAGCTTATAACCCGTAGATCTGTTGTCTCCCATGGATTGGTTTTAGCGAAGAGGGCCATAGACCAATTCTTAACCTCCGGAAAGGATGGACTAGGATACTGGCGGGGCGCCCATACCTGACAGGGGAAGGAGGCGGGTACTCAGCCAAAGCCTTCGATTAAATGTACACCCGAAAGGCAGCGGGTCTAGCACATGGTCAGTTCACTGACTCATGCGGATTGGTGTCCTGGATCTTGGCAGTGAGAAAGGCGAAACCCAATTCCCACCCAGCGGTCCCCAGGAGGCGTCCAGGACAAGTGCCAATGGCGCAACAATAGCAGCAGTGGGTAGGTCATCTGTCAGGCTGTAGCCACCTCCAGCCTCAGCACACCATAGGCTCTCCCGCCGGTATCCCGAATACATCCCATTTATATATCCCTCAAGCAATGAAACTGCTTGAGAAAGTTACTACTCATAACTTGTTACTCAAATGTTTGTCAGTAGTGTGAATTCAAGGTGATAGAATCTGTAGGCACATCTGCCGTTTTCTTCGACAAACAACACACCAGAAAGTTTGTGATGACAGATATCCGTAAACGATTAGGATTTTTCTGTGGTAGTATACTTCTTCGAATTGCAAGGGCTGGGTGTCTAGTTATCCGCGCTAGACTTGTGTGAGGTGTGTGGTTTAATCTTACTTTGAGCAAAGGTCCTTTACGGAAACCCCAGAAAGTCCTTGTCAAACCACGGAGAAAGGGTAAGGAGGGAGAGGATCCGGGAGAAGACCGCTAAGAAGAATCAAGTAAACGAGCAACCTGAACATCCTATATCATCCATATGTTGACCAGAGATAAACTGACGTAAAATGTGCAAAGGATGATATACTGAAAAGGTCTTCTGGGCAGGCAACAAATAATAATGGCAGCGTGGGTAGATCCCTCTCCTATATAGAGAGAACAAGAGCGAAGCTGCTGCTCTGTTAGCACATCGTCACAACCTTTCAAAAGTCATCCAAAGTTCTTCAACAAATATAGGCTGGCTAATGGAACTACTACATATTTATGCCAGGTGTATGCACATATATGTGCTGCATGTTAAAGCAAATTTGTTTGTGCTATATTACATGAGCATCATTGTGTGGAAGATTTGGTGCATAGTAGTCTAGCGGCGCCATTTGCAGAAATACTACAGCGCACCTTTTGGCAAGCTACATCTCAATAGGGATGTCATAGCATTCCTATTGAAACACAGGAGATCGCACATTAATATGCGATGATTTTAGGTCGAATGGGTATGTTGCGACTGCTTTAGTGGTCTTACAGCACAGTGACACCTAAGCCTACAGCTAGCTTGGTTTTTATACGGCATTTTGTACGGCCGGAAGCAGACGAGCAGACATGCGAATTGCACGGACCGTTGTCTTGCATTTGTCAGTTTTGTTTCCCGTTTTGATGAGCTAGATGGCACAAAGTGAATGTTCTCCTTCTAATACAACGATTGTGATTCAGATTCTGCACCAGTTGGGTTGTAGTGTAACCTTTGTAGCTGTTGCAGTGTTGCTTTTACTTACAGCCGGTTGGATACCGACTATGACACGGCTTATGTACTTAGCGAACGGTATACCCGTGTCTCCTCGAGAGACCTGTCAACCTCAGTTTGAGTTGGTCACAAGAGTCCCGCAGGATGTCTGCGTAACTGCCATCAGCATAAAGGATACACAAGTATCCGGACTATTGCGTGGGTTAACTCCTTCCAAAGCATCTGATCCGGATTCAATTCATCCAAAGCTCGGGCATGTATTGGCCGCTGAACTATGTGGCCAACTCACGTGCGCTTTTACGATATGGCTTGAATGGATGGTGTCAATCATCTGTCCGATTTTTGAGGGTGGTGACAATGCTCTGCCCTCAAGCTACCGGCTTTTCTTCCATAGAAGCGTAGTAGTCGTTGTTTAAAAACTGATCAGGAATTTGGTGGAGAATCACCTAAACAACTTTAAACTTCCTAGTGTTGCACCACAAGAATTCGGTAAGAGATTTTCGTGCATGACTAATATGCTGGTAGCTGGTAACCAGTTTTACGTGGCATACGCAAGCAGTAGTAATACCTACGTTTTAATGAACTGTTCATAGGATTGGGAATTTAGAGCATTTTTCCAAGGTGTGTGGGCGTAGATGAAAACAGGCTAGGCTCGGACGTGCTGGGGAAGTGACTAGGTACGGCCGTACTAGGGTTGCGCCTAGGTGCGAGCGTGGAAGGGTAGGGGCTACGTGCGTGCCCGGCGTCTAGGTGAGTGCACATCCATTGGACCAAATCGCCCAAGGTCAACAGTCAGTGATCATTCACACTCCGTTGATGTGTCTTTCGTCGATCGTTTAACCTTGCATTTTGATTAGACACTTTAAAAAGTCTTTCACTTTTTGGTTCATGAAGCTGCAGTCAGCAGACAAATTCCGCCTTCAAGGTGGTCGTCAAACTCCTTCACTATGGGTTCACGTCTATCGTAGTCCGTGAAAGCCTTTACCACTCATTTTGCCTTCCGAGGCTTTCTGTGCTAGCAGGGAGAAAGCGATCTGCAATATTGGTATAGGGTGAGGTAATTAACATGCGCAGTGATAGATAAGAGGGCTCAACTAGGTGGTAGCGAATAAATGGTGAATAAATATTACGATAACGTTTGCTAATGTGATACGACAAGAAGCATAAGAAGCATCACCCTCCCAGCACATGCTGACGGCTGAATGATGAACTGCTGTATTTTCATCAGCATAAGGCCCCTACACGCCATCGTCATATAATCGTCCATTTGTCCTGAAGCGCGCTCGGGTGACCTTACGAATTTCTGACGATGGTCGGCGCCAATCATCACGCTGGTCACCTGACCAGGTTAAACAGCTGATTAAGAAACCAGCCGGGTGAGGAACCAGCTGATTCCTTACGCGGCCGCGGTGCTTTTCCTTCCCGGAAGCCCCGTACAGTTTTCTAATGTACACCTGACCTGATCGCAAGCTTCAAGATGGAAAACTGTACCCTCCCTCAGTGCCGCTTACTGCTATTACAAGGCGCACAAATCTTGCAAGCAGTTGTAAATCCGCCGGCAGAAGATAAACCCCATCTACATGGAAAACTGTTCCACTGTTCACTTAGACTGGGTACGGACGTTCGCAAAGCACAGTTTATGTTCACACGCTTACCGAGGTTGTAGATTTGGAAAACGAATCTGCAAAAGGAAGCAAACGAATATATATATATATATATATATATATATATATATATATATATATATATATACGCGTAAAAATATGCAGTTGCAAACAACTACGTGATTGTCATACTGCATATTTAGTTTGGCCAGGTCAACCATTTCTCCAACCTGGAAAGCAATAATCGAGCATAATGTTGCATTTCATTACTTCTTCCGTGGAAGTCAATGTTGTGCCCATAAGTTTTGGTGCCGTATTGTGTCGCACGGTGTGCGACAATTTCTTTACTGCCTTGGCAACTTCTTCAGGAGAAAAGCTACATACGGCACAACAGGTCAATAGAGTTGCTGTGAAGAATGTCACGTTAAAATTCTAGTAACTTACTGTGTATGACGGAGTACAACCTCGTGTTTCTGAAAACGTTTACACCTTGGGCACCGGCGAAATGGAAGTTGGGTCCAACACCTCGAGATAATACTGCAGACATGTTCCGGGTGTCATCCTAAACTAATAACTTGAAGGCTTAATGCGAATTCAGTAGCTGTCCACTGGTTCTCCCTCTCTAGCCACCTATTATCCTTTTCGTTCCTCTTATCTCATCCACGTTCCCATGCAGCGATTCGTGTAGGCTCCTATTACATCTTTGCGCATATCCGGAGCTACTAGGAGACATCCCTTGTTTCTCCATCCCGTAATCTTTAGAATGTCTTCACCACTTACCTCCGCTGGCCGGCTGATGTATTCTGTGACACTGTAGGTATCCACTAGTGACCAAGCTGCTTAGTCGAATGGTTACATCTGTCCACCGAAAGTTTTCATAGCGCCATTGTCTGTCGATCCTCTTAACCTCAGCACCTATATTTAGTAGCAACTATTGATCGTAGGTTCCAAGCATCTCTGCAAATACTAGGAGCTGGCTAGGAGCCACTCTCTTTTATCTCCAACCTTCATTCTGTGAGACTGTCTGCGTCACATACATTTGCTGTTTGTTGACTTATTTTGGAACACTTTAGGTATCCACTAGCAACTAGAAGGCTTCACCCCAATGCCACTGCTGGCCGTCGATACTCTCACTTAGTACCATTATCTGTTCTTCGTATTACCTATGTTACCACTTTTCAGCTGCAGCGAGTCATTGTAGGTAGCATGCATCTTTGCGCTGGGAGCCACT